>JACATO010000349.1:600000-920000 GCA_018389105.1 Nautilus pompilius | reverse complement strand
TTGTCTTTTCACTAGTGAATTGAGGGAAAGTATATTTTAAATTTGTATAATTACAAAATATCAATATTAATGCCATCTTTTCAGTTTGTTTTTTTTTTTTGTTAAAGAGCTTCTCTTTTCACAGAAAATGTTTATTAATTGTTATTGCGTCGGGTAAAAGAAATACAATCTGTCTATTATTGTGAAATTTATTAAAATTAATTAACTTCCGGAAGCTTTTTTTTTTAAAAAAAAAGTTACACAATGTTACCATTACACGACTGAAGTTTCTCCTCGCGACCTCAAATGTCAAAAGTTATTATTATTATTATTATTCCGTTTTGGGGGATGACAATGTCGCGAAGGTGGTTAATATATACGTGATATCGTTTGTTTGTTTGTTTCGCTACGAACCCGGATTTACGCCCCTTTAATGCTGACGTCATAACCGACTCCAAGAACAAGAGCAGCGATCGTCCTAAAATCAAGAGCGAACGAATAGACTCTACTTCAAACGTAAAGTGAAAGCGGGTAATGATTCTATCTCAGAGGCGATTTTAAAGTCGCAGAACGTTGAATTTGCTACTCACCAAATCTTTTGAAATCTAAAGTTATTAAGCTTTTCTCCGCGTCGCTGCGTTCTAAGCAGAGAACGTCTACAGAATTATTCCAGAAAGTCTCGTTGTGCTAACTTTGCCGGAATGGTATCTTGGCGAACAGAGCCGGAGAAAATAAGGGAAATCTTTGAATATGACGCTGACTTTATTCCCTCGTGGTTTTAGTTTCCATCAGGTTCGCTCTCTGAACCGGGAGAGGGGGGGGGTTAAGTCGCATCGGATTTCGAGTGAACTCCCTTTATTCACCCTTACACGTATTATTAATGCAGTATCTTCCCATCGCAATTCATCCTTAAAAGGCTACTTGCCTTTCTGTCCTCTTATTTTCGCAACTTTATAAATTCTTTGCCGCAGCTCCTCTCCCTGTCTATTATCCAACCGTTTCCTTTCAGATCTGCGTGGCACTGAAACCGATCGCCCTGGAGGGAGAGGTGGTTGTTTATATTTTGAGGCACCTGTAAATGTAGTCCTGTATCAACAGGAGGTATAGGTCCTTCATTAAAAGTATAACATAAAACAGAAAAACACTCGTTTGGTGCCAACTGTTTTTTTTTTTTTTATTTCCTCTCCTCAAGGTAGATATTTTACTTAACTGATCCGACATCTGTTGTACGAAGGGCGAACTTGCCAAAATATTACGAAATAAATTTTTGAAAAAAATCTAACAATGAGCTGTTTCATCGCCTCATCCCCATTCCATGCGTGAAATGAAAGTAATTTCACCCTCTGAAACAGAGTGAACGACCAAGTGTTAAGGATACAACAGACTTATATAGATAGGAGACAGCGAACACGGTAATTTAAATAGGTGCGCTCTCCTCACGATCTGCAGTTCACCGAGTGGTATTTTTCAGAAGGAATAGCAGAAAAAGAAAATAAAGTTATTGTAGTTTTGTGTTTCCTCACATATTGTTATACATTCAACAGAGTTACTTCCCCTATAAGAAAAAAAGTTAAAGAGAGCGGCGCTTCACAGTAACATCACCAATTACAAAGCCCTAGTCGTGTTGCAGCACAAAGCGAGTAATGTAAGAAGATGTTTGGCTATAACTTAAATTTTTCGTCATGCCAAAACGAAAGAAAACACCTGCCGTTTGTTGCCTATGAGTAGTGAGAGAGAGAGAGAGAGAGAGAGAGAGAGAGAGAGAGAGAGGAGAGAGAGAGAGAGAGAGAGAGAGAGAGAGATGATGGCGTTAGTACAGAGGGGTGACGTCAGTACATTGAGAGAGAGAGATGATGGCGTTAGTACAGAGGGGTGACGTCAGTACATTGAGAAAGAGAGAGAGAGAGAGATCGTAATTCGCGATAGCTATTTTTCTTGAATTTCGCAGTGAATGTATTCATTTTATAAAAAATTCAAGAATATTTACTGATTCAGAGAAATCCTATTATGCACATATTTAGCGAAAATAAAGTCAGCAAAAACTATTTCGTGAAAACGCTGTACCGATGGATTTCTAAAGCAAGACAGGAGTAAAATTACGGTAACTTAACCCGCTAATTTTAGCTGCTTCGATAACACTGTTTTCAAAATGAGAAAGGGGAAGAGGAGGATAAAAATTGAGCAGCCGAGAACAAAGAAACAGGCGAGGAGGCGCAAGAAATTAACCAATCGACAAAAACTATCATCATCGAAACCATAACCGTAATGATTCAGTAGATAATGAATGTAAAAGCAATTTTTTTATCGATGAGGTAGCGCTGGACCAGACTTGCTGTTGCGTGTGTATTTCTGATACTGCTTTCCTGTGGTAGAGACATTATCCGAAAGGAAATAGCTTATCTTATAACTTTGCTGCCTTCTGCTGTAAATCAAGAAAATTTTGCTTTGGAAATGCAAGAAAAAAAAGTAATTAATTTACCAAAGTTTTACAAATAAACAGTGAAAACATTCACATAAAATTCCTTCTCGCGGGATTTCTCACCGATGTTTTCCGAGTAGGTGACGTCGCCGTCAGACGGAGCTTAGTCGGAGTCTCGTGAGCGCTAACAACGAGCGGTGCTCCTGTGTATCTCCTCTCTTCTCACCGACCGTTTTCGGGTCCTCGCTTTTAGTCATCAGCATTGAAATGGTAATCCGCCGTTTTCCAGAAATCTTTCACCTTGCCATACTGTCGCGCACCGGTTAAAAGAGAAGACGTTTTTTTTTTTTTTAAAAAGAAACCAGAGATTCTGCAAGAATTTCAAGTTTCGAAAACCAACGAGAAAATTAACGGTAGGCTTCTGATTACAGGTGTTGGTAGATTTCTTCTCTGCGGGACAGGGATGGGAAGTGGCCTCTTATTTCACTAAGCTCCAGCTGCTGGCTTTAGCCGGTTGGGCCTGGAGGACGATTTCTTTCGCTGTTTTACCGGTCGGGTTAAAAAATCTACGGATGATTCATCTGCATAGATCGCGCACTTACGAACAGAATTCACAGGCGCTGGTATTCGTCACCAGATCACTGTCTCATCAGTAGGCCTGCATATCTAAATCAAAGTTGTGGCTAACATCTAAATCTGCAAAATCTAAATATAAATGCTCAGTTCTTCTATGTTATCCGATTCTTTTAAGCACTGTTCTCTTTTGTTCTGTTTCTGCCCATCCATGTTGGTCGTCAGCAAACAACTCAAAACGGAAAGTAGAGGGTTAATGAGGAAATTTCCTATCATCTTACTGTAGCAACCGAACTGGCTAACGAGCCTGAGATCTGCATCTCATCATCATCAAGGTTTTGTGAAAAGGATGTTCTAGACTTTATTGATACTAATCTGCAGCATTCTATTATCGTTTACTTTTTATTGTGCACGTGGCCCGATCTGCTCTTCGATCCGTGAACAGTTTGTTTCCAGGTTTTTGATGTAGATGTTAGCTAGCGCTTCTCGCATGATTTCGTATATAATGGTGTAGAGAGCATCACTGCTGTAAATGGCCGATGATTTGATGGCTTTACTGTTGATGTCATAGAAATTTGCATTTCGGGGTATTCAGCCCTAATGAGGGATCTAGGAAATAAATAAGTATGGAAGCAGAAGTGTTCAGTCATCGAAATATTTATACGTCTGTCGAGTTTACAAACATTTCTTGTAAGCCGGTGAGTGAGTGATGCAAGATATTTAAAAAACAAAAAAAAAAGAATAGTAAAATAAAGAACGGTAAATTCAGATTCATGCTGTTTGTCAGACCTCATCTAAAAGCACTCACCCAACATTTGTAAGAACGAAAGCGTAAAGTATCAAATATTAACAGAAAATATATACGATATTTTTGAAAAAAATCTGTTTTATAATGTTAAAAAGTTTGTTGTTCGTTTTCATTTTTATCAGGAAACCTCATTTCCATTGTAAAATTCTGGCTCAGGTTCTTAAATGTTAGAATTATTATTACCAATGTTTGTAGCTTATTTCGGCTTTTCTAACAAACCGAAACGCAACTATTTTTCACACTGATTCCTGTCTTGGCGACGTCTGACAATTGAAACGTCGTCTTACAACAGGCGATGTCATCCAAACCATCACTTCGTGCATTTATTTTACCAAAATAGTTGCAGATTTTGAAGAAAAGAAAGAAATGGTTTTAAGCTATAAAGAAAAGAAAAATAATTCAATCGGGCGAGTATAAAGCAGAGGACACATTTCGCATTTTAGCCACCGCCATCAGTGGCACGTGGATAATTTCGAAATAGTGCGCACGACTCCTATACCAGAAACAAAAGTTTTTAAATAACTTTTTGCAAATGAAAATACGAAACACCTTATATATATCATCGAAAATGGGACTGTTTACTGTCTGCAACAAAGTATTTTTTACTTTGTAATAAGATGAATAATTCTTCGCTGTCCGTATATCTTGTACTATAAGTTACAAAGGAATGGTAAACGAAGTCATGCTTGGTTTCGAAAAACAATTAGTCGAATAATCGTCTATAATTTTTTTTTAAGAGTCGAATATAGAATAAAAAGTAACAGTTAGGTTTTGTCTTGTGTCGTCAGAATTAAAACACGTAGAAGGAAGCTTGCGGAATAGGTAAATGCTACGGATTATATAGAAATGTCCGTGGCAAAATGATGTCCCGACAAATGTTTTGTAAAGCATTTATAAAAAGAATCAGAACACAGATAAAAAAGACTGAGGTGCTTTTGATATTTGTTTAGAAACAAACAAAAGAAATTTATAAAGCAAATAAATAATTGTCGATAAGGATTTGTTTTTTAAAAAAGTGCAAGAATAATCTAAAATAAATGCGACAAGAAGAAAACGTCGATGAGTTTCACTCAGAATTGTTGAGAAATGCGGAAAATAATCTATTGAAAACTGTTTCGACTCATTTTCTTGATTTTGATGCCGCGAAATTCCATTCTTACAGGGGCATTGGTAGATTTGAAAGCAGTGTTTATTGAGAGAGAGAGAGAGAGAGAGAGAGAGAGAGAGAGAGAGAGAGAGAGAGAGAGAGAGAGAGAGAGAGAGAGAGAGAGAGAGAGATGGAGAGAGAGAGAGAGAGAGAGATCAGAACGATTTACACACCACTCAGGAAATATTATCGAAGATGAGCCATACATTAGAGCGAATATATAATTATACGAGCGATTGCAAGCTATTGGTTTAGGAAAACTTTATAAGTCTCTTTGAATTATTAATCTCAAGGAAAAGTCGTATCGAATGAGATTAAGTATTTAAGCGAAGAAGGGCGGATGCAATTCAGTTGTGAAAGTCTTCTTGGCCATCGCATATTTCTTTGATTTAAAAAAATCTTGGAAATTTGTAATTCTAAACTGAAGCAATGTACCTGAAATGTCCGACTAAACAAGCAGGCGCTTGGCAGTTTCATAAAAAGTGGAATTTTATGAATTACGCAGCAAAAGCTTCTAAATGCCCTGTGTATATATATACAAGCATAATTACCGAGACGGGATAAAGTTAGCAAGAAGAAGAAAAGGAAAACAATGCTAGAGCCAAAAAATTAAACGGGATGCAAGCGATAATGATGGAATAAGATACTTGATGTTGATCAACGAAACTTGATCTTTGGTACATGAGAGATAATTAAATAAAATCAACAAGACCAAAGGGTGAGTTCGACCAGATGAATGATGCACCCGCATGGCAAGAACGTCGGGAATGAGCGTATTTATACAATGTTAGTAATGTTGTGAGAGAAAACTGTCTTTGGATCTTGAAGCCATGAAAATATCGGTCTGACAGCATTAGTACTCATAACGACGTGGCGAAACTAATGATATGCTGCCTTTTGCCGGATTTATTGTTTATTCATAATGTTATCCATAAACTCATCGTTATAATCGACGACACAAAAACAAAATAAAGTAGTCTTCAAGATAAAAACAAAGACGGCCCATGTAGCCAGTGGGATGCCTGCCGTGCATTGGCTTTCGTCAGATCTTCAAAACTGACTTCTATTTTAAAGACCAAAACTTGAAAGAAAGAAAAAAATTGAGAAAATGCCATTGATCTCCAAGAAATGTTCAAGCGGATATCGGCGTGTTTCTTCACTCTGAGACAACCGTTTACGAAGGATTCCATGAAGGGGCCAGTGTGCGTTCCGAATCGAAAATTTACCAACCCACCCACTCCAAACTCTTGGCCAATTAAAATGTACCTAGGGAAAGAGTAGAAGAACTTAACCGTAATGACGAGAGTTTGGCTCAATGCTAAAGTGCTAAAATATCTTTTTTTAAAAAATCGGGTAATAAAACCGCATAATTACTTCCTTAAATAAATTATAGACATTCACGGAGCGGATACAATACAAGCAGCAAGTATCCACAACGTCGTCTATAAAATCTTTATGGCATTTATATCCATTTTCCATTAAAGACATCGCACATTTATGACATTGTGATAACCCCGTCACGCCATTCAGTGAATACCGTCTGAAGGCATCTCTGTACTTGTAATTAATTGTATCTGTTTTTTTTTCCTATTTTTATGTTCAGCAAAAATAAACCTGTATGGATTTTCTTCACAGGCATTCCTTGTATATACACAATAATATAAGGACCATCTTTAAATGGTATTTCCATGACAAATTTTAAATATCGTACAAAACTCCGTAAAATGAGCTTTCCAGTTTCTTTACATCATTCATTAAAGGTGATGTAAAGAAGACACTTACTCCAATGCTGTTTTCCCTGGAATGGCTTTCTTCTTTTTAAATGTTCTTAAGGAATAAAGCTACTTACGGAGATTACACTTCCTACGGTCCTTCGTGGAGTAGTAACCGGAATCGCACAGGCAGGTGTTTTTGGTGCAGTTACTATGGGACACCGCGTCGCTGCAGTCGGAATCCACTGTGCACGTGACGTCACCGATTTTCCCTGTAAGTGTACGAAACAAAAACAGCTCACGTTTCTTTTAAAAAGCTATTATATGGATGGCAAAATAAGCTGGTACAGATGCCAGGAAGAGCTGGAGTTTGTAAGTAACTCCTACCCTTACCGGCCAGCGAACGGGAGCGAGTGAGAGCTGGACGTCGCGCGCAGCCTAACGTAAACACGGCAGAGAGAGGGGCGTGTTGTTGTCGGTTGGTTACAGAAACAATAAACCCAGACTTGGCGCAGGTAGGCAATCCCGTGGAGATGGGTGGTGCGGGAGAGCCTTATACACGAGACAGTTTACAAACATGCTGCAACCATCACAGATGCTGGAAGAAAAGAGAAACAGCTGATACTCGTATTCAAAGTGTTAACGTTGTGAAAACTACTCAGGTTTCTGAAAGAAAAAAAAATGGAAGTAAAAGAAATTCATAAAAAAATAAAAAATAGAAAATCACAAATTAAATTCAGCAAAAATCAAAACTTTTCGAGTGATTTGAAGCGCAATGAATCGAACCATTATGAACTTTTGGACATTCGCTGCACTGATGGACGGATATCTGACGATACGCTCTCCACGGAGAGAAAGCGAGTGATTAGATCCGACGATAGAAGCTCGGGTTTCCGTCGATGGAAACCATCTTGAACCTCGGCCAGAATTCGTTCCCATCCTGCAGAATTTTTAGGGGTTCCAAGTAGCTCTCAATCAAAAACCCGAGATTTTATCCAAGGATCGAAATACAGAAAGAGAAAAACAGCATTTTCCTTCTTTTTCTTCTTCTCAGAAGAATGCTCGTAGCGGAGGTTTAGCGTTATAAAGTTAAAAAAGAACCGATGGTCATATGTGACTATGAATTATTAAAGTGTGCTTGGAATATCTCGCCTCGTGGTGACGCCAGCGATCGCAAATCTGAAAACCAGTATTGCTGCTTTTTAAGAAGGAAGTGTAAACCATCGGGCGTCGAGTCAAGAATTTACCACCAAAAAACAAACAGGAGTTTACGAGTTTTAAAATGTCACATCCGAACGAATATTTTTTTTTAAAATTATGGTTTTAAGATAAAAATATAATAATTTCATTTTTTAAAAAAACATTCCATGTATTCACCTATCTAAACAACTGGATATACACTAGTTGCCATAATTGTGAACATCCCAGTAAAATATCCCACATGTCTCGTTTAACCAGCTGATCAGCGTTTACAGTTAGATGTCTGAGTGTCGGAGTGTAGATGACGAGACGAGTCACGATAAATTCCCGTAGAAAATTCTATCGCTCAAGATGCTGACATTAAAGTGTTCTCTCCCCTTAGAATTCGTGAGTCGGTTGCGCCGGAAGTGGCGTTATAAACGAGATGAACGAGTTTAAAATGTACTAAATCTGAAACTTGGCTAAACTGAAAACCCGCTCTTTAAACCTTCTAAAACAACAAAAAATAAAATAAATAAATAAATGCTTTTGTCTTGGGATTTTTTTTAAAAAAAATTTTGTTATTAATTTCGCTTTTGTTTTTGAGAGAGAAAAAAAACTTTTGCATTAATTTCTTTTTTCGAAAACCCTCTCTGTGTTAAGGAAGGCGAGCTATGAATATTCTGTTGACTGAATCTAAGCTGCTAAGCAGAGCAACCCGACCACTCAGAGAGGCGATCTCTGGGAGTAACAGGGGGCTGGAGCATATAACGTACACATCGCTACTGTTCACAGCAGGGCCACAGTGGTGAAGATCATTACCCCATTGCGCACAGCAGCGTAATAAGCTGCATCTTTTACGACCTTTTGCCTTCTTAAGAGAGAAAAAGAGATACTCTAAAATCGATGTTTCTTTATTTGATTTCATTTCAAATTATAAAACAAAAAAAAGGGCACTGACGCCATTATTATTTAAATCAGCTACTGTCCGCGACCATTTTTTCGATGAACTCACTTGGTTAGTCGGGGTAGAAAAAATAGGAAGTAGATTTAGTAAAGGCGTGTACTGGACATTACTTATTTAACTTTGTTTTCTTATCAGCTTTGGATCTTTTAATTTATTTTACTTCTCGACGTGATAATCGCGTTATGAGGTCTTTCTCTACACCTAGCGCCTACTGATATAAAGTTACCTGTCTGTCGGCAGACAAACAACCGTGAAATCAAGGACTGCGAGAGTAATTCTAAGCGAAAACTCTACTTTTTCTATGAGGAAACAAATATTTCAGCTCTTGTTGATGACATTAGCTACTGTTATACGGAAAGTCAGTCTCTCTCTCTCTCTCTCTCTCTCTCTCTCTCTCTCTCTCTCTCTCTCTCTCTCTCTCTCTCTCTCTCTCTCTCTCTCTCTCTCTCTCTCTCGTGGGGAATAAGCAGAAAATGTGAATGATGTCGTTCCCCATATTACCAATTAATACATACTATAAAAATATTAATAAAATAAGTTCTTACCGGTGGAAAAAGTTTGCTTATAAATAAAATAATTATGTATATATTACAATTTTGCTTTAATTTTATTCTTTAACTGTGTAAACACACACACACACTCACTGACTAATCTTTAAATAAGTTTTTCCTGTCAACTCGAGAGCCATTTACTGAAATAACAGTCATATAAAGATTTGGTAACTAGAGAAACTAAATATTTCAAATTCATATCAACTCTTTTGTTAAAATGTAGAAAAGGTTAGCATTTTTTATATTTATTAGTGCAACTAATTTTACTCTATTTAATTCGTCCATTAAATTCGATAATATAAATATTTAATAGAACACAATTACGATTTAATTTCTAGAATAACAACAGTTTAAAATAAAGGTAGAAAAGTGAATAAAACTGAAATAAAAACAATTGTATTAGTTAGAAAATGTTGTGGAAATAAGAAAAGATACATTAAAAACAGTTGAGAAAATAAACAAGACAGTTAGTGTTAATAATAATAATAATAATAATAATAATAATAATAATAATAATAATAATAATAATAATAATAATAATAATAATAATAATAATAATAACGATACTTACTTGATTCGCATCCTTTATCATGGTCAATAGGTGTGTACCCTGAGTCGCACACGCAGACCTCACCCGAGCAGCGAGAATGAACCAAGGAATCAGAGCAGTCCCGACCAACCACACAGGTATCCCCTAACTTACCTGAAATTGTCGACGATATTTATCATCAGTTACTACATACAAACCTCCATCGACCATCGCCACCTTTTCTCTCTCTCTCCCTTCCACTACCTGAAATCTAGTCGCAACAGCCCCGGTTACTTAAGCAGAACTAACGGCGCGTGTCTCTCTTTTTTTGCCAATTTGGTACTGCGCACATCGCGGTGCTGTAGGTTGGTTCTCTCTCCATCCATCCTTCTCTCAAAAACAACAACGCCGATGCTCTACGGCTATGCAGACTAAGGCCTTGTTTTATAAATACATCTCGCGGAGTTGGTTATCTTTCCTCTCGCGGCCCGCCTACCCGTGTCCCGACTCCTATCACGCTTCCAATAGCCCCCTCCCTCCTCGTCCTATCAGATATCTGGCGATCGTCAGAGGTTTTGTTGTTTTCTCCTTCCACGCGTTGCTGTGTCGTTCTTTGGATAATGTACAACTGATAAAGAACGACTTATCCATCCCGAGCTCGTGGTTCGCCACTTTCCACGACCCTTGGCGCAAAGTTAGCGGCCGGCCGAGGTGCTAATGTCAACAGCTAACGAGACCACGCCTCCCCCGTACGATTCCTCTTATCTCCGCTGTCCTCGCGATCCCGGACGGATGCCGTCCCTCAAGAAAGAAGTCCAAGGCTGAAGAAGCGTTTGTCTACTGATAATTGGAAAAAAATCTCGGCGCTGGGGGTAGAAGCAGAACGAATTTTGAACAACGCAATAACCTTTACAGCGCCGGCACGTATCGCGATGAACAGAAGTATCCGGGACTCTGCTTCGTCGGAGACACAACTATGACGTCTTTGCTCGATTCTTAAGCTGAAGTCATGCACTACTTTCCGCATCACGTCATTCAGAACAAACCCTGACCCGACGCTGGCAGTAATGGTAATAGCCACGTGACACTTTAGCTAAAGCCACAGAAACAACGTCAGGTCAGACCCTGGACGGGCACAATGATATTTTAACGCAACATACGAAAAAGCATAATAGAAAGACAGGGGCCGGAAGTCGAACTGTTACCGCAGTAGGTCTGACGAGCCGCGCTGCCATTGGCTACAGGGCCTGCAACTCGACGCCTGTGCTAGCACGGCTCGAGGACTGGACGGTGGCACCACTGGGCAGCTCGGCTTTGGGCCAACTTGGGCCCCAACAGATTGGTGCGAGTGGCTACCCACAATGCCCGCCCATGCCGCCGGGCCTGTAAGGATAGCTAATAATAAATGTCTCCATTAGTAGACATTGGACATACAAAAAATCTGGAAATTGAGAAGAAGGTATACGCCGTACCCCCCATTTCCACCACTGAATATATAGATAGATTACCCTAGCGCGGGGCCCAATTGGGAGCAATTGGTCCAAACCCGGCCCTGGGCCGCTTTGCATAAAATGAGGGGGTTGTTAGATTGAGGACGGGCACAGCTCACTCAGTGGGAGGGCCCGGACCCACAATGCCTGCCCATGCCTGCGTCAAGTAACGTACGTCCTCAAGTCCCAAAGTGGGCATGGATTAAAACATTTAATAGTCGGATAAGTAACAGTGTTGGTGACTGAAAACTCTTACCAATAGCAAATTGAACACAAAAGTGGTCTGTCTACGTCAGCTATTGAAATATCAACATCGCACCAATCCAGCGTCTGTACTTATATTTCTGTATTGCACTCACACCGGTGTTTTTGAAATTGTACTACTAAAATCTTAGTTAGCTCATAATGTCTCCATAAGAATCTGGAATATACAGTAACTATGCTATGACTTCTTTTCAGTTAGTATAACGTGATTAGTATTATTCTTTTTATCTAATATAATGTCATTAAGATTAGCATATTTAAGGTATTATAGTATTGTCTGGGGTGGCGCATTGGTGCGGTGGGAAACTGTTAAGTCGCTAAAAGTGAAGGCCGAGTTCGAATCCCGGTCGGCACTGGTTTGGTTTGACCACACCCACTGGCGTGGTATCTTTCGCTCTTTTCATCAACAGATACAGTTTCCTGCAAGCACTCCAATTTCCTCCCACATCCAGTAGGAATTTTCTGGCTACTCGTGGTAGAAGCTCGGCGGGTTATTCTTAATTGGTTTTCACCCTGACCACCGCTCAAGATCCGTAACCATACCCTAATGACTCTTTTGGTTATCAAAACAGATGTTCTCCTCCCAAACACCTTCCCCTTCTGGCTCACTTCTGTGAAATGTTCTCAACCTCGAAGTCAGGGCAGGGCTCTGCCAAACACGCACAACGTTATCTTATTATTATTATTATTATTATTATTATTATTATTATTATTATTATTATTATTATTATTGTGGTTTTCAGGATGGAAACATCGGTATTAACATTAATTTAATTGCGCGAGAACACTGTATCTAACTTGGATGACAGCTACAACTGAGGCACATCCTGAAAGTGAAAGTAGGTGAGTTAACAAACATGAAACTATATCCTACAGATTCTTTCATATTTATTTATAAAGCTGACTCATCTAAAAAAAAAAGTTTGAAAATCATATTTTATTTTTCATTGTTTATTCCGAAGACCAAAACGTGACTGCTCCCTCCTGCCAATACTTGTTCATTAGAATAACTTAGTTTGACATAAAATCATTTTACCTTTTTTATTATTGGCAGGACCTGCTGTTCTGTCTTGAGAATATCTCAGAGCAATAAGAGCAGGGTGTGGTAAACAGATATACTATATCCTAGCTACGGTTGGGAACTTCTATGGGATTGGTCAAGGTGCTTGACAGTTAAGAATTACCTGCTGAACCCCATACAGAACTCTCCATTTTAGTCGAATGCAGAAAGAGAACCGAGTGAATGCACGTGGCCGGCTGGTGAAGAAGAGAGGGATAAAACCATGGTATTATGTTTGTTCGCCTGGCAGAGAAGACATTCGCGAGCGGGATTCGAACTCGAGCCTTCGACCGCAGTAGCTCAGTCGACCACCGGTTGGCCACCGGCCGCCCACTGTTTACATTTAAGATAACTTCATTTGTCATCCAAAAATACAATTCTGTAAATATCTGAAGTGAAATTTTTGTCATTAACTTTAAACAGGAAATTTACTACATTTCTAAATATTGGAACATTTACCATTAAGATTTTAAAAGGAGTCTTTCTTCACTTTATAGAAGTTTTGTTAAATTATTAATTAATCTTTATAAAACGAAATAAATGCAATCAAATACTGTGCAATAATTCATCAAAATGATTTGTTAATTTTAGTAGTGTCCAGCTCTTTCATTCAGATGATATGAGTTGTCTCCCATAGACTACAAACGTTGCAAATTTGTTCTAGGCGTCTCATGTGACATCGTATGATTCTTTACCGCATCGCACTTTCTCTGAAGACGTCTTGAAGTTTTTCCTATGGATGTGTCTACCACTGATATGTGTTGGAATTATTGGAAATCTAAAAATCTCTCGGTTGTGCGCAGCACCGGCAGACATCTTACGTATAAGCTGGTCAGTGTCTTGAAAGAACAGCCACTTATTCGTTCAGTTTCTAAATACTTCTCTTGACGGCAGCCATGGATTCTCAACCATTTATATTTCTCTTCTTACGTCCACGACCCACGCACCGTGTTCTACTTACAGGCAAAATCCCAACCGTCTGTCCATCCTGTTTGGTGACGTCATCACCTCTAAGCTAATCAAAGTTCGCCTCCTCAACTACCTCTCTCTCTCTCAATGTAGTGACGTCACTCTCTGTATTGACGTAATCTCTCTGTGTGTACTGACGTCACCCCTCTGTACTAACGCCATCATCATCTCTCTCTCTCTCTCAATGTAGTGACGTCACTCTCTGTATTGACGTAATCTCTCAGTGTGTACTGACGTCACCCCTCTGTACTAACGCCATCATCTCTCTCTCTCTCTCTCCACGTTAAAACCGACAAATGTAATCAAAGCGAGAAGTTTAGAAATTCTCGTCTATCAACAATAATGTTGATTTATTTTTGACACGCAACTTTAAATGTTGATTTTTAGAAATATTAAGTACTAAAAGTACAAGGACTGGCATTATGCAATTTTTAGTTGGCGAAATTACCTAAGATTTCTCGGTGCTCTAACATGAACACGAGATACCTGAGCAAGAATATCTATGTAATTTTAATTTAATTCAAACTGGATATTGCAAGCGAGCAGAAAGCTGTTTTGGCTCATACAAGATATCTGCCCAAGATTAGTGTTATTTCTATTTTTTTTTTTGCAGAAGAAACAGTAACGTGGCAGGTGACGATAATCATTCCGTGATAAGGTTTTTCTGTAATGATATTGCAAGCTCCCAGCAGTCAGGTCTCTTCTAGGCATACATCTTGTAAGTAAGAAAAACAAACAATGGTTCGCGAGTTTACGTCGAAGCTGGGGTGGTAGTCAGCAAGACTGACGCCGCGTCTCGAGCGATAACCTCGCACCTTGTTGCTCAGGTCTGAACGAACGGGATTTCTCTCCGGCCGATGACAGTTCCCGATAGGCGTCCGTCCGTCCGTAACTCGCTCGGGACCCGACGAGCTGCAGAAAGTCTTCGAGATCATTAAAACAACAACTGAACGCATGTTCACACTGCTGGTCATAAGTTTTGGTTTACCAATGAAATAATCGGCAAGCGTCCAAACGGTCACACTGATGAACGAAGTCTGAGTGACAAATGTTAGGAAATTAGCTTTCCAGAATATTTGTAGAAATATTTTAACAGTCATATATATGGGGACTATTGACTAGTGAGTTTACAATTATGGCCGTGTGCATATAAGTCAGGCATAAGGAAGTACAGCAAATACACCCGCGTAATGAACGAACTGGTGTGTTTTTTTTAAAGAAACTAGATAGCATCTCGTGGAATCTGAGATGCGGCAGGAACATCCCCCCATCTTTACAGTAGATGCCATGAGCCAAGAATGCACGAACCTGCCTCGCGGCGTACACGAGATCGACGTAAGAGAATGAGCGATGTACATACAGTCTAGTAGATTTAAAACAGGATGAGAACTTTAGAAGTCTGCTTAGCGCAGGGGATCAGGAGAGAAGTCTAGTTCTTCATATCGGGCTTAAAACAATAAATCCTTGGTGATAAACCAAAAAATCTGAAGTTTCATTGGAAGGAACGTGGGACGAACAAAAGAATGGAGGATGTCCAAGTTTTAGTTATGGGGCAAGCCGCGTGCTTTTTTTTTTTTATCAAACTAAAATTAATCGAAATTCGTGCCATTTGCCTGGCTTTAGATCCAGTCCAGATTTGAAGTTTTAATAATATTAAAGGAATCCTGAAAACCTGACAGAGAATGCATGGAATTATCATGCCTAAGTCAGCCCGCCCTCACTCCTAAGAGTGAGCGAGGAGACTGAGAAATACGTCATAACGTTTATTTACAGCGCAGTAGGTTCGTTTCGACATTCCAAATTTCTAGCAGCTTCCTTTTAAATGTGCATACAAAGGATAAAAGAAGTGGTTTTAAGACTCACGCTTGATGCACTGCGTGTTGAGATGGTTTTCGTAGAATCCCGAGCGACACTGACAAACACCATTTCTGCATTCCGAATTTTCTACATATTCTTCACATCCGCAACAATACCCTGTTTTACCGCATTGGCTTCCTATAATTTTTTCTGAGAAAAGAAAGGGAAGAGGAAAATAACAGCGTAGAGTTAGTGTTGCAGAGTTTTTAAGCCACTTGAGTATGAAAGCGCACACACACATTATATAGATACGTGTATACATCACACACGCAGAATCCATGGCTTTTGGAATGTAAGAGAAAGCCAAACTAACGCTTTATTGCTTTTCAGTGATACATTCTGTATTTTTAATCATCCCAAGCTTGACTGTTGCAGGTGTGTCCCTTGGTTAATAATTTTATAACTCACACACGATGAACGAGTTAGAAGGTAATAGATCGACCCAACGTGGCGTTTCCACGACATTTGTTCTCATTTATACCACGTAATGTTCTGCAAATATCGAGAAATGATGAAAGTGGCAGTCAGTAGAGAACGAGGAAAGATTACTTCTCGTTTACTGAATGCTATTGTGGCAGCCAGCTTAAACGGCATTGATCTTCGTCTCACAGTGACAAAGATGCTGAGCTTCAACCGGTGGAGGGCCCAGTTACTACAGCGAGCTGCGGAAGGTCCCTAACAGAGCCTTTCGCTTTTTGAGATTTGGTAAGAAATATTTTATTTTGTCAACAATTATTCTTTTATATGGTAAAGTTGAGGTAGGTGCGCGTGCGCGTGTGTGTTTGAGTGTGAGAGTGAGTGAGTGTGTTTGAGTGTGCGTGAGTGTGAGGGTGAGTCTGTGAGCATGAATGTGTGTGAGTGAATGAGCCTCTGAGTGTGCTTGTGTTTGTGTTTGAGTGTATGTTGTGTGTGAGTGTGAGAGTGAGTGAGTGAGTCTGTGAGTGTATGTGTGCGTGATAGCTGGTTGGTACGTCCTTATGGTTTGATCTTGGACGCCATTTGGGTTGTGCGTATACTGGCAAATGTGAAGAGAAGCACCTGCTTCCAGTTGGTTAGCAGAATACTTCTGTAATAAATGGGTGTTGCAAAGTGATGTATCTTTGGCAGCAAAAATGTACAAGGCACGTATTATTTGAAATTTAAGTAATTATTTCTATATTAACCAGTTTTTTTAGTTCCATCGCATATCATAATTGATTGAAAATTATACAATATTAGGTGTAAATTGGTCATTTTTGTTTAAATTGCCAAAAGTGTGAAAGGTTCACTATTCTGATATGCCAAGAAAGCATAAAAGTACTGCACAGATGGAATGTAAATGACATGGACAAGCTGTCTTAGACGTCTTGAAGGGATGCCCAGGCGTTTTGCTGTTCCTTATAGATCTCTTCGTCACCTTTTCACCAGCAGTAAGACAAATGCCGCACTGGAGTCAATAAAATCGTCGACTACTTTTACCTCTAAACAAGAAGCCCACCTCTATCTGACCGATGGTTACAACTGGGCAACCATGGATTCCAAAGGGCCTGTGGTGTACGTATAAAGGAACTGTTACGTTTGTCCTCGAGCGAAATTCGGTATCGGATACAGCGCCACATTTGTGGTATCTGGTGCCGTGAGATCTGTCGGCGCTTCTGGCAAGGATCAATTTATCAGTGGCGGGTGTCTCGGTCCAGATCAATAATTTAGTGGAATAACGATTCTGATCTTCTGGTTTTCGGGTGATCAGACGTCACCTAGCAACCAACAAACCGACCAGCCATCCTAACCCCTTAGCCAGTCCGCTTATCCCCGTTTAAAGTTGTACCATTCTATTATTACTGCCTATTTCTGCTCGCATTAAGATGAACACAGTGGCACCATCGACGTAAGATTTTGTACGTCGAGGACTCGATGCCCCTTTTAAAAAGATACTGAACACTTTCTGTTTGTTACGGTACAGAAATTTATTTTAGCAAAATAATGAAGAGGATAAAGCATTTTTAAGATATTCATACCACCTCTGTAATAAATATCTTCAATGAAATGCAACTATAGAGTAGTAGAGCAGAACACCTTTAATAAAAAAAAGAAACTTTGTACTGTTGTTTTGAATAAAGAATATTATTTAAAAGAAAAAACAAATTCCTAAATGATAAATCATAAACAAAAAAATATTTACACATGTCAGTAATTAAGTTGTAATTGCATTTATGTGAAAGAAAACAATTATATATAATGTTTGAATAATTTTAACTATCACTGTAAACAAAGGCAGCTTTTTGATTTTTTTTTTTTCCGAATTTATTTTTTGGTAAGAAACAATCACTGAAGGAGGAGGTGTGTGCGCTTTAAAGAAAACATTCGGCCATAAATATTTGTCTACAGCGAGAAGATTATTGGCGCTTGAAGACAATAGTAGTATGTCGGAGTTATATCTGGCTTCGTTTGAAAATTATTGTTTTGTAATGACAAGAAGAGACGTTAGCATGTGCTACTGTGTGGATTTTCAATAAAAGTTATAATTATTCAAAGAGGACAAATACTGATTGCCAAAAGAACAACGTTAATCTTGTTTGAGCCCTGTAATACTAAAAGAAATATGATTAGAAGTGTCAGCTACGGAGAGAGAGAGAGAGAGGAGAGAGAGAGAGAGAGAGAGAGAGAGAGAGAGAGAGAGATGAGAGAGAGAGATGGAGAGAGAGAGAGAGAGAGATGGAGAGAGAGAGAGAGATGAGAGAGAGAGAGAGATGAGAGAGAGAGATGGAGAGAGAGAGATGGAGAGAGATGGAGAGAGATGGAGAGAGAGAGAGGGATGACTGTTTGTTATTAACTGGGAATTATATTTTCACTGATTCTTCTTAAAAACTTTCAATAATAACTTTCTTACTTAAAAGTGCGTGTATTACAGGATTTATCGTAATTTGCTAATGTTTTTTCTATAAGAAAATAATTAATATCTACATTATTACGCAATTTATTAAAATTAACTATTGCTTACAATCGCTTATCTGAGAAACGTCACGTGACCAAAAGTAAGCGATCACAGATTAAAAACTCGATTGTTTTCTCAGGTGACACACCCCTTGTGACATGGTTTTATAATGTAATCTCTGGTTTTTTAGATAATTGTAAGCAAGGTTGTTTTTTTTTTTTTAATTAGCTAAACCGGTCATGGTGCCTAGTGAAGGTTTCGAAAATTTATTTGACTTCCAGACGTAATTGTACAGAACCCATGCCGGGGATGAGAAGATGGGGGGATAATTAGCAATAAGAAAACGAAGACTAGAGGCGCACGAATCCGGACAGAGGAGCTTCCGATTCCATGGACGGACCAATTTATGGAACAGGTGATAAAGAATAATATTTATAGTCTTGAACTTATGCGTGTAAGCGGAAAGAAAATCCACCTGCTGACTGAAGGGAAGAGCGCTCTCGTATCTCAGCTTTCCAAAACGACTTCCACAATGGCAGCGGGAAAATGGAGAATGTGCGCAACCAGATGAAAGAAATTCCAACCTCTGGCGATGGAATCCTCTCTGACGTTCTGTTTTCATCACGAGGCAGCTAACCGGAAACTGAACTTTGCCGAGTTTCCGAATGGATTTTCGTGTCTTTGTCCGGTGGTGATTTTACGCCTGCGCTGTAACCCAGAAATCGAAGAAAAGATAATGATTAAAATTTTACCTTCATCGCTCACGTCGATGCAGTCACGGAAACCATCTAGTTTCAAAGTCATATTTTTGCATTCACCGCTCCGACAGCTAAATTCTTCCGCTTTCTGACATGGTGTTGCAACTGAAACGTACGCACACAGACTTAGTAATTGGTCAGAAGCATCATAAACTATGTATATACATTCCAATTTTGTTTGTGTGGTAAGCAATAAAACAAAAAATAAGTCTAAATAACAATAAAGTGTACAAAATTTTAGGATTAAAATACAGAAAGAAGTGTCTTCAAAGTCTTCGATCACCTTAGATATTATAAGATTCTTGCTAAATAAGAGGAAATGATACCAAATACCTTAGGTTTTAGGCAGCGAATAACAAGATTTCCTTGGAAGAAACTGGATTTTGTAATAAATATTAGTTTCACCAATCTTCAAGTGCCTCCTTCCGTTTTATCTGCTATATTTTTTGCATTAGAAATTTGATTAATAATTTATTTATTATCTAAAAAGATCTAAAAATGAACAGATTGGCAATTTTCTTATCTATTGAATTAATATTACGCATATTAAAAAGATAAAATTGTACACACTTATTATATATGTATATACTGGTCATACAAATTGAAAGATAGTGTAATTTCATATCATATGCTTAAATACATTGTCAAAAAGTAAAGTAATAAGAAGATATAGAAACAACTTATTTCTTAGAAATATTAGTGCATGGTTTCATTACATGCTAGCAGCGAAATGACATCACAATTTCTACCAGTACCCTGCAGAGACAAAAATCACAAGATGATTGACATAGTCACCTTCTAGCTGTATGAAGCTGGTATATTTTATGCACGTGCTTAAAATAAGATGTCTGATCATCCTATCTGGCACTTGTCCCTACTATCTGCTCAAGACCACGCCTAGATCGTGTAGGTTCTGTAGATTCCTCAACCATACGCGACAACAAGAGATGCTAAGAACGTAAAAAATGTGTTGGCATGGATGGTCACTTCATTGTAGTGATATTCTTGGCCTCTCGTATCCTGGTATTCCATTTTTGGAACACAAACCCTGTGCCAGCTGTTGAGGAAGCAGGACTTTCGGTCTTATAATTTTATCCAGGTATCTCTGACCAGTCAGGCAGTCTTAAACAATAACCGGGGAAGTTTCCCTGGAAGCTCATGATCCCTCCACACACCATTGCACTGCTGCAGCTGTAACAATCGTGCTTCACATCATTGGCAAAGCTGTTTCTTTCTTGGACGCTGTCATAAATGTAGCTTACGGTGAGAGAAATCCAAAATGACTGACTTCCATCTGGAAACATCACTTTTTTGCCCATGGGAGTCTCGTTCTTAGATTTGGCCCTTTACTAGGCTAATGGAGCTTTGCCATGAAAATTGCTTAAGTAGACACAAAATAGGGCTCTCAGGCGTGTAACCCTATACGCTAAAAACTGGTTTCTGATATTGCTTTGTCAGGACACCAAGACCCGCTCACTACCAGCAAATGGTGGGTTATTACTTTATATCTTTTGTTCACCCTGAGCATCTATTCAACGACAGCGACTTTTGGCGGACTTGTCATTGACGTCAACGGTCTGGAGATGCTCGGCTGATGAATGACTGTGGAAAGTTGATCTGCCTTGAGCTATTTTGCAAATTACCTACCACAAACAGCCTCTTGGCACACGACATGTGTGTGTGTGTGTGTGTGTGTGTGTGTGTGTGGACTACCACTGTGGATTTTGCTGCACGACTAATATTGGCTATGTCATCGAACCTATATTTTTACATCCATAAACGAGAATGTGTTTCGAAATTCTTGTTTTCATATATCATGTGACTTTTAAACTCCGTCAACAGGCAGTCTACACTTTGGTCACTGATAATAATTTTGATAAAATGTATCCTAGACTTTAGTCTTTAGTATACTGGAGACGTTTGAATGAAAACCGGCTGAAATAGAATTGTCGTAACCTTTGTTTCATTTGGACATATGTAGAACATTCCAAGGTTGGTTTGGTTTTATTCATAGTTGCGTACACAAAAAAAAATAGAATTATATTCAGGAAATAGACTTTTATTTGTCTGTTCTTTTTAAATTTTGATGACCGAATGTGCTAAGTATCTGTTAGAATTTCTCTGGCTTGCGGGACGGGTGCGTGTACCTGTAATGATGAATTCTCCTCGCCAATGACTGTGAAAGATGTAATCGCCATTAGCAGTATGCTCAAGGTGCCCACATAAAGAATCTTGTTTAAATCAAAAACCAATCTGTTATACATTCAATAATAAAAAGAAGACGAAGATCCGCACACCTGTCTGACTTAGTCAGACAGAAATAATGCCGTAGAATGGAATTTAAAGCGGAATTAAATCTATCGCCCTTTTGAAAACTTTTGTTTATTTTGCCATCGCCAGTCAAGTGTGAATAAGTAGATATTTAAATTATTAGTAAGAAGATTATTAACTAATTTTCTTTTAGATACTTTTGTATTTAATTTCTTTACTAAGCTTCATTTTAAACAAATACAGTTTGTAAAAATGGTATGGTATAGTTTAAAAGAGAAAGCTGTTTTACTATCTGATGGAAAAACATTTCTTTATCTACTCATACCGACAAACGTGATTCATACGTTACTCTCATTTAAGCAAGTGGCCCATATTTATGATTCCATCAGTAGTAAGTAATCAAGGATGCAGAATTTTTTACGACGTCAAAAAGATTAGTCGGTGACTTCGTCAGATTTGGTGGATAAACGCAGCGACTGGATACGTACAGGTGCTGCCAAGCGATTCATGGCGATCGATCGCGATGATAGCCTTTGAAGAAAATATATTTAACGAACATCTGTCGTTCCCGTGACTAAAAATTTTGTATATGGGTTGTTTTTTTTTGTTATGAATTTTGCAAACGTAAGAAGAAATCTGGCGGACAGCACAAATGAATGAATGCTTCGTTAGTTAAGTAAGTAGCCGGCTCCTCAGTCTTTAAATGGTCAAAACATTCAAGCCTTTTATGTTAAAGAAAAAGAAAATAATAGGGAACTTTTCGACCAGACAAGGTAAATAGTTACCGAGGGAACCTTCGTTAAAATTGTGAATTAAAAAAAAAAATGAACACGTGCTTTACCAGATTAAAGAGTTCGCAACTATTTTTGCACGTGTCTTGTGACATCACTTGTTTTACAGATGCAACAGTGGTTTCTCTCGATGAGTGTGTGATGATTCGAATAGAATATAGGTCAGGATGTCTTCGCACCGTGACCCCAATTCGGATTTCAGAAGCTGTTTCTGCGTCGGCCCTGTTATAGTACATCTTATATACAGGAAGAGGAAGTGCTCCGAGGAAACCCACGAGGCCGCTTAGAAAAGAGAGGTGAGAAGAAATCATGTCGAAAAGGTAGGCCAAAACCGAGTTGTTCCGATCGAGATCCAAATTCGGGCCCTCGACTTCGACCTTCTGTAGGCTAATTACTGGACATGCCACTGACTGTGTAATAGGATATTTTTGGAAATTAATTCGGATACTAATTTAATTTAGTAAAATTGATAAATTCATCAACAATTAATAAAATGCGTTCATTGATTATCTAAAGCAGATGTGAATTCTCCCGCTAGTATTATAAATCAAGAACGCCAGTAGGTAATTTAGCAATCTATAATTTAGCGTGAGCTCAACAGATGGTTATATTTCATGGAGATTTCTAATTGCTTTAGCCGATTCCAGATAATAAGATACTGGTAAACAAGGATACTCGATATACTTCAAGAGAGATAGCATTATTTGAATACCGGGCGTCAGTCAGTCATAGCAGGGTATTAAAATTTTAGGTTCGGTGTCTTTTCTTATAAAAGTTTTACTCTTCCATAGTAATTGGGATGATTATGAGAATTTTGGCAATCAGCATAGCTGGAACGTGGGCGTGCTTGAAATTCGGTATCAGATCCGAGGAAAATAGAATTTGTGTGGAGAGAGAGAGAGAAATGCTTTC
The DNA here is from genome assembly GCA_018389105.1 of Nautilus pompilius. NCBI lineage: Eukaryota > Metazoa > Mollusca > Cephalopoda > Nautilida > Nautilidae > Nautilus > Nautilus pompilius. The sequence goes on along the minus strand of JACATO010000349.1, from coordinate 896,850 downwards.
GGTTTTTTGGGTTTCGGATCAACGCAGCTCCGGGTACTAGTAATGATGACTGTTGAGAAATCATAGGTTTGATATATTGGTTTGTTTGTCTTAGAGATGCTAAAAGTATTCAAGAGAAAAAATCTCTTTGATTTCATTATCACGATAGCAAACCTTACAGCTGTATGTAGAACGGATTACTTGTCCACCTCACGCATATATACAGAGAACAAATGCGATGTACGGGTTGGACAGATGTAGACGCAGCAACAGAACCATTGCAGTTTATTCAGGTGGCGTCTTCGAATACGAAGGTTACTGACTGTGTCTCCATGAGGGGGCCAAGCAGTCTTTGCTCCAGCTCTTGTTTCACAGTGGGAGAAAACCGGACACGCTGCTTCAGTATGCAAAAAATGCAGTTTTCAAGAAATTTAGTATTGTTTCTGCTTTCAAAATATTTTCTTTTTCTTTCATTATTGATTTGAGAAAGAAATAGTGATTCTAAAACTATCTAAACCTTTTGAGAAGGAAAATATTATTATTATTATTATTATTATTATTATTATTATTATTTATTATTATTATTATTATTGTTGTTTAAAGTTTTCAGGAAAAGGGCTTTTCAATTAGTCTCCCACTGACATCCGTCAAGAAACTCAGCCTATAATTAAATAACTCGGCGCGTTTTAAAATTAACTTCTTTTTTCCTTAATTTCCATACCAGAAATGCTTTCGGTCTAAATGATATTTATAGACAGGCTGAACCTTATACGTGATAACGTTTCCAATACTTTTTTTTTGTTCTTGAAAATTAAGTTCATTTACAGTCAGACGGAGAAATAATAAAACTAAATGTGCACATGTCAGTTAGGTAGCGGGGCTGAAGCCACTCAAGAAGACTCCGGGTGTTCTTCGGCTTGAGATGTTTTCGAAGCCACTCACTGTCACCTACGGTTTATCTTTTCAATTAATCGTATTTCTAACCACTTTTCCCTTTGCGCTAAATTTTTTTTTAAAGTTGTCTTTAAAAAAGAAATTAAATGGTTAAAAGGAGAGAGAGAGAGATTACATCATTACATAGATATATGACGTCAGTACAGTGAGAGAGAGAGAGATATTACATCATTACATAGATATATGACGTCTATACAGTGAGAGAGAGGGATTACGTACGTTATTACATAGATATATGACGTCAGTACAGTGAGAGAGCTAGAGATATTACATCTTTACATAGATATATGACGTCAGTACAGTGAGAGAGAGAGAGAGATTACATAATTACATAGATATATGACGTCAGTACAGTGAGAGAGAGAGAGAGAGAGAGAGAATCAGATAACATTTTCTTTTTATTTATACTGAACTTTTCTGAACTTAAAGTTTCTCAAGAATAAACCCTGAACTGAAGCCCTATGAGAACTCGGAACCTTTACTGTGCCATCACTTAATAAATGCCGAAGTTCTTAGTAGTAGTAGTAGTAGTAGTAGTAGTAGTAGTAGTAGAGTAGTAGTAGTAGTAGTAGTATTGATATTTATGGTGCGGTTCCAGCGCGAAATTAGTAAATTTTAACCAATTAGCCGGACTTCTGTAATACCTAGTTATCTATATAAGCAGTTTTGGAGAAAGTGCAAGTAGTGACGCCAGACGTGCGGATGCTCGTAGCTGATCTTGACGCTGTTCAGACAGACAGATATCGCCCACAAACTGCGCGCCCGAACAAACAGACAGCCGCTAGCGATGCAAATGTTTCTGCTGATGAAAATGTATCCGAGAGACAATATGATGCGGCTACAGATGCGGAGCGAAATGGCAGAATGAAGTAGTGCATCTGCACATCATTCGTCTGCGACACTTGAGTCCTTCATGATCTTGTTTGACATGAGAGATATGGGCGACACTTACACCTGTAAAATGGAATTTAACTCCGCTTTAAATACAGTAAATGATATAGGTGAGTTATTATTTTAAAAAATTAATGATATTATTTATAGTCATTTATTAGCATACTTCATTTTTCTCAGTTAGCCGTCACTATGGTGTGCTCCTTAGAACGAAGGATATTATAATCAATTCGGTTGCTAAGTTACCTTCATCAGAATTATCCCCGCAGTCGTTGACGCCATTGTTAAATTTCTCTCTTGGCAAGCATTTTCCACCGTCATGAGCACATGGGAATTCTGTCTGGCTACACAACGGGAAATCTAAAGAGAATGAAAATATTATCATTGGAAATTAAAGTTTACTTTTTCAGAATACGTGAAATCGAGTAGATTCTCCGAGGTCTTGAGACTACGGCGTCTGTCGCATGGTTTTAGATAGAGCAATACCGATAACCACTCGACCAATTCCGATCGTTGCTCCATCTATTGCTAGGTAATAGTCGCCGTAGTCGCTGATTCAAACTACGGAGAGTCCTTGAGATGTCGTGATACCTCGTCATCACTTAACATTTGAATGCCTTATCAATAGGCTCCACATCAGTGAATTTTTTCATAATGTCGCCCATACAGACGATTCTGATTATTTATTTATTTAGCTTTTTAAATTTTATGTTTTGATTTATTTTTCTTTATTAGTTTTTGTAGAGTGTTATTTCCTGTAACATAACAGCGTACTTCTTTGCTCTGTGGTACCAAGGCATTTTTCTACACCGTCCCGGACATGAGAGTAGAGTAGACACGTCCCATTTGGACACCGGTATTGATCATCTCTACAAAATAGCTGCCCTGGAAGAACAAGATAAGAAAGACTAATAATAATAATAATAATAATAATAATAATAATAATAATAATAATAATAATATAATAATAATAATAATAATAATAATAATAATAATAATAATAATAATAATATGATGATGATGATGATGATGATGCTATTACAGGCATCCCTCGATTTACGAATTTTCGCTATGACGAAAAAGACTTTTTAAAAATGTAAATCGGTCGAAAAATTTTTCCCGCTACGAAACAGTTTTTCATTATTATGAAAATCAAATGACCACGAAGCCGGCTCTTTCACTGAAACGCGAGCAAGATGCCCGCCCAAGCGTAAGTCAGTCGCCCTTAATTCGCCAATTGGCGCTGCTGTCGTGGAGTGTTCCTTCGTTTATTATCTCTCCTAATTTATTCACCCGCAGCAAGATGTCTAGCAAGAGACCCCGTCCAGCTTCAAGCTCAATTTTGGAAATGCTATTATCTCCCGCCGAGGATCTGGATACCATGGAAGGAGGAAGCAATGCATCATCACCAAGACAGTTGACTACGAAGAGGCCTGCAGTAGGCATTCAGCCGTGACCATCTTCAAGGATGACGACCCACACACAGAGCGCAGTGCTAAGTGCAGCCGCATAGCGGAAGACGCCATACGCTGTTATAAGGGTCTGTATCAGGAGGAAAAACGAAAACTGTCCAGATATATCTTGATGCATTACTCAAACCTCAGCCTTCAGCCAATAAGGAAACGACAGACCCTTCCAATAAAGTGAATAACTGTGAATAAATTTATTAATGCAAATGTTTTGTTTTTTTTAATTTCCTTTAATGTATTTTGTGAGTGTTACTTACGCTTAAAAGTATTTACCGTGCTTTATAGTGAAAGAAAATAATACCTTATAGTGCCAAAAGTTTTGGACAAGGAACGCATCCCTTTCGTAAATCGAGGGATACCTGTACGTGGAATGGTATCAATTCGCATACAACTACTACAATGACAAATATACTTTTTGTCGATTTCTGTATTCTTAATTTGGAAATATTATCTCTTAACACAAAGGATTTTTGAAACCGTTGATCAAAAACTATCTTTAAGTAAGTAATGATTAAAGACTTTCCCATCCTTAGCTACTTTTTATCTATTTATTCTCCTCTATATAAAATGATGATTCATATAAACTCTTTTTTTTTTTTTTAAAAAAGCATGATCAATTATACAAATCTGGATTCGAATCGTTAATTTCCATCTATTCTTTTTTGTGTTAAAATCCCAGTCTTGCAGTCAGTTTTAATTTACTTTAAAGAGACCATCGCAGTGAAAACTATTAAAGTTCTTATTACAGAAATCAAAGACACTGTTCTCTTTGAAAAGGTGTGGGTGTTTCCAGAATGTACGAACATTCATTTTCCGCCTTTGGGTTTTCTATACGGGTTGCTGCTCCAACGAAGAACTAGCTGATAGGAAACATCATCTTTTCCAAGAATGTCTACCTTATTCTGACACACCGAACACGTTTATTGAAGGCACGCCTGCTCTCTGTCTCGCCTATTCGCCGTTCCGCTCCCTGACTTCATTGATTTCGAGCAATATTCAAATCTCCGAAGAACTTGATGGAACCTTTCAATCGTTTTTGCCACACAACCGTGTCTAATGGTAATGTCTCGCTAAGTATGTTCGGAACCTACCGACCCCATTAATGTTGTTTCCCATGCTTACACAGTTAAAATTACCCGCTGTTAATAACATGGGGTTAGATAGCTTTGTTTTCAATAGCAGTTCCAGAAGGGAGCCCTTGCCGATAAATTCATCGGAAAACAAAAATTAAAAGTAACTGTAAACATAAAATCTTGGAATATATTCTCCTCGTCCAGGCATAAACTCATGTGGAGAGTAAATAAATAAATAAATAACGCAATTAACAGCGTTGGTCGTTTTCCGCTATTTAAAAATTGTCCCTCCCTGGATTTATTCAGGGTTCAGGGAAGGTAGAGAGGGATAGAGATGACGTCAGTAGAGGTAGAGATGACGTCAGAAGTGAGAGAGAATTCCATGACTTCCAAAATGATGCTCTCCGAGTAAAGATCGAGCGGCGATGTTGATACAAAGATTCATCGTGATACAAGAAAAATGCCAATGGCGATTAGACAATCGAAAACGGTGTTGTCTTCTAGACGGTCAAAGATAAAAAGTTGATGCTGATGATGTATAAGAGTTCGCAATGGATTTTAAAGATGCAGTAGCTGAAACTCTATAGAGCAACCTCGCTGAATGCATGCAGTCTGAAAATTTCCAAAAATGTAGATTATTGACACTTAGTAACTGACGTGGAACATCACATTTTTTTCTTCGTTATGCATCGAAACGATTATTGTCCTACTGTCGTTATCGTAAAAAAAAAAGTCCTTCATCCTACGAATACGAAGAGTCGACAGGGATCCTCTCTCACAGATTATGAAGATGAATACTTTACAAAGAAAACTGTGACGCGGGGGTTTAAGCTAATTGTAACTTATGATGATACTTACGCTTTTTTCGCCACAGATTTCAGACAAGATCTTTTTCAAAATTAACTATTGCGTGGATTTTTAATTTTTGCAAATCAATTTCATCCTGTGTGAGATCATTTCTCTTTATGTTGGTATACTGATAATTAATTTAATTAATACATTTAATAATAATAATAATAATAATAATAATATAATAATAATAATAATAATAATAATAATAATAATAATAAATACATCTTCAGATTTACTCAGCTATCTATTGCTTCTTATAATCTTTATTTATAGCCGATTTTACAAAATTTAAAGATATTAATTCATCCACGACTGAAGCCATTTCTTTTTACGTGGCATAACATACGTTATCTTCCTTAAAGTTGTCTCTGTGATACGGAAATAAAACACCGAAGGAATATTGTTTGCTATCGCTATTGGCAGGCTATGAAATATTTTTCAACTTTAGTGATGACATTCATCAACAGCTGTGTTTTGCTAACTTATTTAAATTTTACCTCTGCGTGTTGAGTAGCATTCTTGAGCGATTGCCAAACAAAATAGGTAACAACTCTGCGCAACTGATGGCAGCAGAATTATGACGTAGCAAGTTATCTCCCTTGAGCCAAACAAAAAAAGAAAAATCCAAACAAATCACCAAATTGTACGAGAGGTTTTAAAGAAACGTAAAAAAACAGAAAATAGAGATGGCACAAACTAATCATAAGTCCCTGCTTGGAACAAAATTATATTGTATGAAATGATTTTAGTGTCCAATTTAGTCTAGTCTCGACTAACATCGTTGATGACGTTTTCTGAACCTGTTCAGTGCTTGGTCACGAGCTCAGATGTTAATGACGTAAAGCATGACGTACAACCAACCAGTGAAGGCATACCTTGCTTATTTTGAGCATGTGCGTGTGACGTAGAATCCGTAATGGTATGTAGTAGTCAGTGACTGCGATTCTCGTAGGTAATTTGCAATCGTAGGAATTCCACTGCCGTGTTTTACTCTCGCCAATGACCTAGCAAACACAAGAGAAACATAGAACGGCAGTGACTGGGACATTCTCGACTGAGTACTTCTCTCGTCTTCCTCATTATTCTTCGAGTCTCGGTCTGTTAAGCACCAAGACGTTCGTTCCGCTGAGTGCCGACACTTGGGACTTCGACAACTTTGCTCAGCTGAAGTTCCAGCATCGCGTTACTTCTTTACAACTGACGCATTGCGTGATATTTTTCATAATTCCATGTTTCGGATGAAGCTGTAGCCAAGTAAATTTTTTGAAATCTCCACTTGTGACGTAGCATGATATAGTTAACAAACGAATAATCCTTTCCAATGTAATAATGGAAATAGTTTCGTACTTTTATATTTGCTTCTGGAAAGAAATATATTCTTAAAAAACTACAAATAGATAACTGCTTCATTTGATAATAATTAAGGTCAACTGTTCTGAATTTAGCAAATACGGAAATCTATTCTTTGTTCTTGCATTCAGCGTCACAACTTTAATTGCTAATTTCTGGAAACTACACTAAACCCAAGTTTATGGCTGTTATTTTTAGCTTTGAATAATTAACGATAACTCAGGAAGGTCTCTTTGCTTACCAAACAAAAATAAGTAAAATAACGACCACTTTCCTTCTTTGCAGTTTGGGTAAGATATTTTTAAATGTATATATATATATCTTTGGTGGACGACACTGACGTTACTTGTAGCGCCAGAAAAAGCATATGACTTTGATCATAATCTCATTTATACCTAAACGTATTGACGTCGATTATAGTTATCTATTCTTTATTATATGGCTCTGATCATAACCTCGTTTATATCTAAGCGTATTGATGTCGATTATATGATAGTGTTATCTATTCATTATTACATGATGTTGATCATAACCTCATCTAGAGATAAACCTATGACGTCGGTTATAGTTTTATCTATACGAGACATAGACGGTGATCAGAACCTCGTCTCTGGGTTTAATTAGAAATTACTGGTGCTGTAACAATTATTCCCTGTCCCACACCAGCTTTTAAATATGATAACTAACATTAGATTACAGTTGATATTTACAAGTTAATGAAGAGAAAAAGAACAGAAGACGGCCAAGTGCGTAGCGCCATCTTTTCGTGGCTTAAGGCCCAAGTTCGATGCCTTTGTGGGTCGATTACTCTGTTTGGCAACTCTCGTAACATATTTTTCTTTTCTTCTCACTTTTCTGTATCAGTTCCCTAGCGTGAGGTTTTTCCGGGTACTTGTGTTTCTTTTCAGGACCAAACAGAGAAATGCTGGCAGATAATTTCCATTAACCGATAAGATAGTTCCGGGGAACTGCCAGATCTTTAAGCGCCTTCCCTAGCACAAATGATGACATAATCGGCAACGTTTGTAGAATGTAAGAACGCAACTGAATAGAAGTACGAGGCACCGCCGTGTAAAGGTGATCTATTAGTGAATAATTGTTGCTGTAAAAATTTATCTTGTTCCTATATTTTTTGTCTTACATTTTAATTGCTTCTATAGCAACAGGAAAAACCGATTTGATAAGTGCTTCTGCCAAATAATTCGTAATCTAATTAATTTATTGGAAAAGTCAATCAAAGTTTCCATAAGAGGGAGACAGTCAAAATTCTCTTAAGTTACACGCCATTTCGACATTCTGTTTATACCAAACCCTTGGCCCGTCGACCAGATACCTCGGGTTTATATCCTTCATTGAGGCTGGCAGCAAGCAGCTAGTTGTAAATTATTTCTTGTTTACACGATGGTGAAGGACTTAGAGCCGCATTATTAGGTACAAGTGGAGTAGTTGGTTCTCTGTTTTATAACACAGCTCGCGCGGATGAAAAATCAAAAAGAAATCCGGAGAGAGAGAGAGAGAGAGAGAGAGAGAGAGGAGAGAGAGAGAGAGAGAGAGAGAGAGAGATGAACTATAAACAAATAAGAAAGTAGTGATTCTTGGCTTAACTTAAAAAGAGAAAATTAAATATAAAAATCAGATAAAAATGAACTGGATTAATTTGTAACTGAAAAAAACAAACAAACCTAGTAAGTGGGTTACCGAAATGCTTTAATATTTATATTAACTTTTCTCCTTTTTGTTAAATTTTCCTTTTTTAAATATTTAAAAAAATTTATGTACGTTTTTGTCTTTTGGGGGAAGCTATATTTTATTTTTAGAGGGTCTTTAAAACGTAAATCGTTTTATATTCTTAAATCTCTGACAACGCGAAACGTCACTTCAACCTCATCTTTGATAACTCACCTTTAACTGGTATTTACTTGACATTAAATGTGAAAGATAGCAAATGCCATGAAAGTACCGGTTAGTTGTTGGTACTTTGCAAATAATACGTCAATCATTAGAGATCAATTTTTAAAAAAAAACAACCTGCAGGAAGATTCCCTTCTGAGAGAAAACAACAACGACATCAGAAAATGGACGATCTTTTTTAAGGGGATTTAAAGACGTGTTCAGAAGGTTGTTACACAAGAGTCGTCCTCAGCGTGAAAGGCAGTTCTAATTAAATACAAAGAAAGTTCTGCTTGTAGAAATCCGCGATTTTATTCAGCACACGAATGAGATAGGAACAAAACCCAAAAGAAGTATACTGATTTCTTCAGTCATTTCATCTACTTATCTTCAGGTATCCTGTGTGATCGGCGCTCGTCGTCTATCGATGCTGAACATACATTGTCAAGCACATCAGACTCAATTTGAAATGGCTACTGTCCTGACACCTGTGGAGCAACGATGGCATTACTACTCTTGATGCGCAAAGGACACATTTTACTTTTATGAGAATAATATCTCAGGTCCGCCTCTAGCGATTTTTTCTGTGATTAATTGGGATTCACTATTTTAAGTACAATTTTTGTAGAAAAATAAATGAACTGCAATTTAAAGAGGAGGTACTGGGTAAAAGTCGAGAAGAAACGTGAGCACCGAATCTCTGACACCTAAACTAATGCATAGGTACAGTAACTGGTTCGTTTAGAGAGCAGTCACTGACAGTTAAATCATCATTTTATTAGTTTCTTCTTCGTCTTTACAGTATTAACTCACGTGACTACAAGATTTGATGTCACAAGTAGAGGAGGTCACTGGAACTAGCATTTTCTAATTAAACGTATAATCGACGTCCTATAAAGTGCAAAGGTTATGAGGTCAATTATAGATTCATCTATAGATTTATTTAGGAATTACTGGCTCCGTTACAACATACTTTTTGTAATATCTACCCCCGAAGGTCTCCTTTTCTGCTATCAAAAGTAACGCCATTTTGCATGCGGCTGCGTTCTTAAAACTGAGGGAACCTCTTGCTCTTTAATGAAAACAAAATCAACACCAAAATACATAATGAAAAACGTGGTCGTCTACTATCTATTGGATCATTTTTAGTGCAATTTTAGTTGATATGCTGTAAACAATTATCAAATTACACGATATTGTTTTTGTTGGTTTATATCTTTTCAGAGATCATAATAATATATAGGTTATTTTAATGAATTGCGTAGACGGCAAATCATATTTCTGGTGAGAGCGTACGTAGCCTGCCTGCACCACGTGCAATGATGCTATTTTTATGTTTGCACTAATCAAGAGTGCAAATATCAGTGGCGGATAAACAGAAATATTAAGAGAATAAATAGACACCCACTTCCCTGCCACACGAACATGGTTTGTTAGAGATTAAGTAAAGGCATACAGGTTGTGCTTTAAAAAAAACGTTTTCACCCTACATCTTCTCCCACGCACGTGACAATGCGCTAGGATATTTATGTTTCTCATCATTAGCCGACTTCAAAGCTACCTGATGTCTGATCAAAGTCACTGGTACGGCCAAAATTAATAAGGTTAATAACATCAAATTGCATCGGCACCCCAGTTTTAAGTAAAGTAGTACGCTTATCTTTTAATTAACCGTTGTCTGCTTAGGTCACTACACCCAGCTAACCTGATACTGCGTACTCGTCGTATACGTTGTCAGCAATAGCGTGGATTTCAGTCTCTTACAACATTTGCCGAGCCATGCCAGTGGGGTAGTGCCGCTTTCATGGAAGTACGTTTTTCTGGGGTAATCCGCTTTAACACTAACTTTCAGTTAGTCGTAAACCAGTGACTTAAAAAATAAAAACAAAACTTGGACCATCATTCATTTTATTTTTTATTTATTTACAATTTAAAATGAGTTAATTTTTTTTTTATTTCTAACTACATAAAATGTGATTATTTTATTTAATTTTTTTTTAAGTTAAATCTCGGATTTTTCAAGCAATAGATGTCATCGAAAAAAAAAAGTCTGTAAATTTTCTCTACTGTGATGATTCGGTGCAGGTCTTGGAGACAAAGGAGCAGTTCTTTGAGCAACCCTGTGCGCACGCGCCTATTCTCTCGCATGTATTGCGTGTGCGCTTTTTGGTGCGCATGCTGCGCCTCTTGGACGGAAAAGGCGGGCAGCGTATAATCAGCTTATCGACAGATTTAAGGTATTTGCTAATTGGGATCTTCAGGAATATCTTTGGCCTCTTAATCTACATCTGAATCTCGGGTGATGCGGCTCACAGTCAGATAACGAGGGGCCGGATCTCCCCGAGGTCACGATCTTCAATACCAGCCACACCCCTGCTTGACCCCGGGGAGAGAACTCCTTTAACCCTGCTCACGAAAAGTAAAAATAATTAAAATATTAATTGCACGATTTATTTTAGGATTTTTAAAGCTATAACATTTAAATATTCCTGATAATTAAAATGATTATATACGATTAAAAGAAGCACCAAGTAAAATGCAATAAACAAATTAAAATCAAAATTTATTATCCTTGAGAATTATTTTTTTGTATCTTCCATTTGTTAATGCCACTGACATAAATGTATGGTTGTTGTTGTTGTTGTTGTTGTTGAGCGAGTTGGACTTCCGAACGAGGCTCTTTACATCCCGTAAAGACAAGTGGCCTGTTCTCTGCCGAGTCCTCTTCGTTACTGAGAGATGTTAGTCGAGCCGACAAGCGGCCCGGTCCATCCGACACCGGGGGCCAAAGGACCCGGGAGGTCTCTCCCACGTCGTGTAAATGTATGGTCTAGGAATTGGTGCAGGGGCCACGACGCCTAATTCTTCGATGTGTGCCGTACACCTGAGCTTCACTGGACGGAAGAAACCAAAAGACCATGATTACATTGGATTTACATGACATTCGCTACCTTTTACATTTAATGACATGTAAATGTCAAGTAAAGGCAAACTTTTGGTTTTACAGGTCAGTATTTAAAGACGAAGAAAAGATGACGTTTCGTTGAATGTCAGAACAATCATACAACCAAATGCGCAGGTCAATCCGAGAACTAATTGTGCAGTGGGTTAACAAATTACCAAGATAACAAACCTCGACAATAAAGTCAGATATGGTGTCTTATTCATGGTGGACTAAAAGTTTTCCAACACGTGACGACCACTGCTTGCAACGTCAGTAAATACGAGACGCGTGGTTAGGGGGTTATCGCGACGGGTAACCGACCAGCCTTAATTTTGGTGGAGGGAGCCAGTGGAAGGTTTCTATCTCGCCTTTGTACAATGTTGGTGTCTCCCCCAGACGCTCAGGTTTCTGATGAGAAGAGTTCTCATGCCATTTTGCTTCGTTGAAGACGAGGTTGAACCTGCGTCTGCGCAGAGGCATAATTGTTCTTCGTAGCATCAGCCAAAGCACCACGAATATCGTTTTGGATTAATAGCGAGTTAATGATAGACTGCTTAATATCCTATGGAAAAGGGGACAGATTAATTTGTATTGACAGTTTTCTCGTGAAGAGTTTAAAATTTCCTACGTTTATTTTTACATCATTGGTTTTCTCCATCACAAAATGGTGGTGTTTTTCACTCTAAAATCATTAGCTATGGAACAAAACTTGGAGATAACTTCATTCTTTTGCTATCTTCTGTTATTTTCTTTGTTATCCAAATGCCAGTTATATATATAATGATGTAAAGATATCTGAAAACGCCATTAACTAATTTATTCCTATGTTCATTTTGATATTCACCAACACCTAAGAATCAATAAAAGGGAGATAATGTCTTGCCGCTTAACGTCTTTAAGAAACTTTCGAAGCAAGCACGAATATTCGTACATGAACCCATTACTTCCAAAAATAAAGAAAACAAACAAAAAATATATAATCCAGCTCGCCTGCAGTTTCTACTACCTAGATGATATTACATTCCTATAATTAAATGAGTAAGCGTTAAAGACTCGCCAATGTGTTTTTTTTAGATAGAGCGGAATACGTTAAGTAACGTAGCTTGGAACGTGATATCTGGTTATTGTAGGTGTGTTGTTGTATTTGATCGGCAAAACTTTAGCGATGTGGGAAGAGGGAAACTGGGTGAGTTAGTTTGGCGTGGACTACATGTCCATCGAGCGCTTGTTTTTATTCGTTTATTTATCTTTTGCGGGGAAAAGAAATTTCTTTAAAAAAGCAAACGCACAAACAAGAAGGATGTTGGACAAGCAAACTCAATAGTTATTCTTGATCTGTAAAGATTTGTTTAAACAAGAGAAAGGTCCACCTGAACGGATTAATACAATATATGGAAAGATAGAAGCTACACGTGTAATAATAATAATAATAATAATAATAATAATAATAATAATAATAATAATAATAATAATAATAATAATAATAATAATAATAATAATAATAAGATCGAAAAATTCTGTGAAAGGGTACAGTATTTAGAATTGGCCCAGGTTTTCATTAAGTTTATCTTTTAAAAATACGATCAACATCTATATTCGATTCGTATAAAATGCAATTCTTCACAACATTAAGACCTCTATATGTATATCATCTGTCCATTTTTTAAAATAATGCTCCGGGATTTATTTATATACTTCATTTGACTGCAGTCATCTCTACTTTATCTTTAATACCTGATACAAAGAATCAAAAGAACATCCTTTACGTGGTATTTACACGTCTTTAAATGTGACGTCTATAAGCCCCGTGAACTCGACATAAGCATGGTCTTCTGATTCTTGTGTCAAATTTTGAAGTTGAAGTAAAGATAAAGCTGGACGTCCAGTGTTATTTCCTTAATTATTTTTTTTTTTAAAAGACAGCAGTTATAAAATGCTAACCTTAGCTACTGGTGACGGATTATGGCAACAAAAAAGATTAACAGAGCAAAAACAAATTACGTAAACAGAGCAGACACAGCCACTGTTCCTTACGTAAATCGCATAAAAACTGGCCTAAAGGGAGACAATTTACATGACGAGACGATGGAACATCCTGATTCAAGCAAATATGTTGATGGTATCCGAATTGTTTAATATACCAGGATTAATTGGTAAGAAAAGCTCATTGGCGTCACTATTGTTTTAGTGCATTAATATAGCAATAATTAAGGAAGTAAAAGTGCGGTGCCCGCTAGGTGGTGCGCACTGCTACACGCAAGTTTGAAAAAAAAAGAATTAATGTTCTAATATCTTCCTACCTCTTAGACTTTCCGCATCAAATGATTATGAGAGGACGGTAATACAGTTGATCAGGGCGGTCCCCGGAGCTGAAAAACATATTCGCCTTAGCTTTTTCTCAGGCCGTGAAACATCGTAACTAAGTAGTAAGAACTACGTCATTCTCTCCTCCGTCCGATAGAGTTAAGCGAGAGGGGGAGGGCCGCTTTAAGCCAAACTTCCATAGACAACACAAAAAGGTTGATAAATTACTTGTGAAAAATAAGCCAGACAATCGATATGAATACTGTGTGTGACAGTCCCTCCTTTTTAGAGATATAGTCAGTATATCTGACGCCTCACGATGCGTGGTTACCTCCCATCTATAATTTAGAGGGAGGTAACTCATGTCGTCGTCGGATCATTTTCACATGTTATTTCAAAAACGATTGCAAATAGTTAATTTTATAGATTTCACAATAATGACGTAATTGTACACACACACACACACACACACACACACATGTATGTACACTCGCTTACACGTGCTTCTGGAAGAATAAGTAGTATAATTATCGAATTTTTTAAAAGAATAAAAATCAAGCATTATGTAAAAGAGCTTTTTAATAGTTATTTCAGAGTATTATTTAAATATAATTATATAATAATAAATTATTTCATTTTGAAATATATGCAGTATTACAAAAAACACAAAAGTCTGTTTAAATTAACAATAATAAGCATAAACTCTCCGTTACATTCTCAATAAGAGAAAACATTCATTCTTCACTAATTTATCTTAATTAAACGAATTAATTTTAAAAAAATTTTAACCCATGTACATTAAAATGTGTATCATCTAAAAGAAATTTTTCTCACTTTCTCTTCACGCGTACACACTCACGAACATAATTCAGAAAGATATGATATAAAACAAGAACCTGATTTACGGTCCTAGGTTTGACAGTAGCATTTTACTTGGGCGATGTAAGATCAACGATAGCGCATATTTATTTAAAGATAAGGTCCAATCCTGCAGCACACACACACCCTTTCTCTGTACTGACGTCATATCCCAAGAACCTAGGGGCAAATAGTATGTCATGTAGATGCGTCTGCACACCCTCCGGTATCAAGATTTTTTGGGTTTTAGCTAGGCGTGACATACAGATTATCAGCGCCAAGCCTGATGTAACCAAATGTCCAATAACACGCTCTAAAAGAATGAAAAAGGTAATTAAAGAAGCTCAAGTTAAAAAAAAAAAACAAATGGTGTTATATGATATATGGCCATTATCTTTCCTACTTTCTTTTCAGGCAGAAGAAAGAAAAAATATGCTAAGTATAATCTATGGGAGATAATTCATGACAACTAATTGTATACTTATGACGTTTTTAGCAAAAAAGCGATATTAAACGAAAATTGGTTTCCATGAATTACGCAATAATTGCACTATTTCTGTAATTATTTTGTTATGCACATATTTAATTACTTAATTAGAAATAAAAATTGTTATTAATTGATTGTTGAGAAAGCCTTGTTAACCTCTAACAGTAAGAGTTTTTTTAAAAGAAAATGTTTAAAATCCTTTTAAAGGTTGATACCCAAACGACGTGTAGTGTTTCTAAGGGCAGGTCTTATATTTTTTATATATAGTGTATACTACAAAATTTCAAAACACACACACACACAACGATTTCCATTATTATTAAAACTAATTCTAGAAATACGTATATTGTAATACTGTGGTTGATTATCCGGATTCGAACCCCCTCCTGTAACCGGCTCGGTCCGACAAGCCGGGTAGGTTTATTTTGAGACCGACATTTTCCGTCCGCTTTCAGTGAGGACTTTCCGTGGAGATTCGGAACTATGACAAGCTTACATCTTGGCCACCTGCCCCGACCACGCCCTGATAACTTATTTATCGCCAAGGTAGATACCCATCAACCCCTACGCCCTGAATTTTTTTAGCCAGGACAGTGGTACGGAAATCAGGAAAATTCGCTTTTACTTCCTGCATCGAAAGGCCGGGGGGGGGATTAAATCACAGCGCGTATGAAGACATATCTGAAATAGCAAGCGAGCAATGTCAAATGTCTGCCGGGAAAAGACAGCTCAATATATATGCGCGTTAATTTTTATTAGATGAGTTTTAATTAAAATCAGATTCATTTTTGAGAAATTAATTAGTACGTTGATGAAAAAAATGTATACTTACCTATAACAGTTTGGAAAGAAGCGAAGTTTTGGTAATTATAAATGTTGATAAATTCGCGAGTTGCCTTACCACGGACCCTGATGGAGAGTTGTCCTTTCTAAACCTTTTGGCCGACACATTAGTGTACTTCTAAGCTTCTGGTAGAAAACTTCATTCATCTTGTTGATACTTATAGATCTGGTATCCTCTTCTCTTGTTCTATTAGTACCATATCCAATCAAAGCCACATTCATACACAGGAAGAGAAAAAGGTTACTGCGGCCTTTGGAACGAAACTTTAGAAGGGCACAGAAACTGCATACGAAATAGTGAAATAGCAGTGTCGTAGAGGCTCGAAAACAGATCTAATGACGTCATCTTTGCGGCTAATATGTTTCAAGTATCGATTATATTACTCAACGGAGACAACTCGTATCCCACCGGTGAAAATCGATCGGGTGCCCAGCAGTGAAAAGAGTTCAGAAACCTTTCGCTGTCAGGTGGATACCATATTATTTAAAGAATGAAAATTTTATGTAAGAGAGAGAGAGAGAGAGAGAGGAGAGGAGAGAGAGAGAGAGAGAGAGAGAGAGAGAGAGAGAGAGAGAAAGATGACGTCAGATACAGAGAGAGATGGAGAGAGAGAGAGAGGGAGGGAGGGAGGGAGAGAGAGAGAGATGGGGTTCCTCTTTCAGTTCAGGAATTAGCAAGGTTTTTATCACTCAGAAATACTTAGGTAGTGATTGATCAACTTGGGATAGAGGAAGTGGGGAAAACAAACGAGCTGATTTTGGGAAGGCAACGATAAGAAAGCGGCTGACTGGACGGGAAACCAGCCAGGTGTGCCGTACGTACCTACAAGATCTTCCGCCCCCGCTGTTGTTAATGACAACAAGGATTGGACCAGATGAAGCTTACATGGCTACTTATCTCACATCTGCAGAGACCCTGTTTGTTGTTCCCCCCCATAAACTAACTGCTTAATTGAAATGACATTTTTTATGGCATTGAATGACAGCAGTCGCGCAGAGAAAGCGGACCATGTTAGCAAGTTCCTCCTGTTGTTTTGTTTACTCGGTCTGACGAGACACACGCTCGCGTTCGTCTGACGACGGAAGCAGGCAAAATGCGAACCGTGGCGCGGGCCGTTTCCACAAACAGAACCAACCTGCAGACTAGAAGCTACAGTTTGTTCTTTTTTATTGGCTTAAATTTAGCTTTCTTCAGCTTTAATTCATTCAAATTTTCTTTACACTGGAATAAATTTGTCTTACATCAGGTAGAGTCTTCCCTTTTATCAGGTCAGGTTTATTGCAAAAGCCGGAATACTGCGTGAAACGAAAAGATTTATTAAGATGCATTATTAATTTTCCTTTAAAAATAATTACATTTCACAGTCTATGCGAACTTTCTTTCTCCGACTAAACGACCGTAAATGACCTTTAATTTTGATTACCAAACAGCGACCGGATTACTTTATTATGTTGTATGGAGAAATAATTTATAATCCCTTTTAAAAAAAACTTTTTTTCTTTCTTTCTCCTTTAGCACCGCGATCCTGGTGTCCGTGGTGAATTCCGTGCCAATATTTCGCTAACCCGAGCCGCTTCCACCACCAGCCGATCGCCGGGTGTCGAGAATTCCCGGAGAGGACAAAAAAAAAACACACGACATGGTAGAAGCAGACCCACTGCAGCGCAGCCGGCCGACTGGAGATGAGGAACAGCGGTATAATTAAAGCCAGTTGTGTCTTCGGCGCAATCTAAAAACCCGATCGGGCCCGCCTGTTAGAAAGGAACATTATAATAAATCGTTCTGACAAGACCGGGTCTGTCGACGCGACGCAGCCGTGCATCTGATGTTGAAATTTAAAGCAGGAAAAATGGCAGATGGGTTCCCTCGACTACATAGTTTCGAAGAATGCCAAATCGTGACTTTTAAATTGCTCGTAGCGTTCGTTTTCTAGCATTCTGTATCCCCTGTTTGGCTTGGTTTGCTTAGGACCCTGTCAAGGAATGCGTAACTAAACAAAAAAGAGAGTAAATGCCGAGTTACGTTAATTAATCACGCGATTTACCCGTACTCGGTAATTATTCATTTATTGGATAGTAACAAACAGTAGAATCGCATCATTGCCGCGAAGTTCTCGAGATAGGCTCTACGGGTCTCTGAGCCGATGGTTCTATGATACCACTTCTTTGTTTACCTGCATTATAAGGAGATACTAGCGATAATGGCGTCCCATCCGGCAATAAAGAGGATGAACATAATCTACGCGGATAACGTGCGGGGAGAGGGGAGTGATGTTTATTTATACATTAATTAATTTATCCCCAAAATGTTTATTATTTTTACCAAACGCGCCATATCTGCTAGTGTCGGCGCTCTGCCTTATCCTTTTCGACCCGGCCAACAGTAATGGGAGTTTGCGGTTCATGCGGAACCTATGTGTACGCGGCGTTGAACGGTTCTTCTTTGCAGAACGGTTTAGATGTTGCAAGCGGAACTTTATATCCCGCCCTTTGTGTGCTCCTAATTGGCATTGGTTAATAATTTCCATTTTTGCAGCTTCTGCCTCTGAAGATGATGAGGACGCACGTGAGCTATTTTAACAAGTGCGAAAAGTCTTCGCGCACTTACTGAATGGAATTATTTACACGGGTAGGTGCCTGCCAATGCTTCTCTCGCGCATTCTTGACAGTTAAAATTCATTGTCCACGATCGATGTAATTCCAGTTGAGAGTCTACGCTGTTCGGTTACATTTTCCTCCAGCTGTAGAGTTATATCCATCAATGACTAGGTTCATCATCGGCAACAGACAATTTCTCTTTGATTGAATTTATCAGCAACATTTAATATGAACTTTGATTCATAACAGTTAATACGTTGAATCTTAAATTCATCTTTGATCGCCGACAATCTGCAAGTGTGCTTCAATAATTAAGATCGAAACTTTAAGTTTCAAAAGTTCCTGCTCTTTTGTTATCTATATCAGTATCTACTAACAGGAAATATCACACATATATTTTAAAAATGGCAATAGCCTCAAGCCAGTTGCTTCAATCTTAATAGCTATCCAAGATTTAGAGTCCAGCTATAAAATAGGAAAGAACTTTTACTATTATGACATCGCCTTAGTTAGTTCTGACTTATTACATGTAATTATACCTTAATTATTGCAATGTTTCAGTATTTGTTCTGTCTGTTTCTTAATTTAGGTATTTTTTGGATAAACTTTCATTATCCAGTCAAAAGAAAATTGCCAATGAACGTTTACTGGTGTTTCTGCTTCATTATTGTACAGTTGAGTTTCTACTAGAAAGTACTACGTTAAAGTTTCTTTTTTGGTACAATGCCCAGCTGTCTTAGATGTGTCAGGAAATCATTCTTACATTGTAACCCACGCAATGAATTCTGAATAAAACATCAGGCTGGAGTCTGGAACTACGGATACAATTATTAGCTTGCAAACCCGGCGTGAGCTTTAATTCTTCTTCTTCTTCTTCTTCTTCTTCTTCTCTTCTTCTTCTTCTTCTTCTTCTTCTTCTCTTCTTCTTCTTCTTATTATTATTATTAATTATTATTATTATTATTATTTATTATTATTATTATTATTATTATTATATTATTATTATTATTTATTATTATTATTGTTGATAGTTTCGCGAATCGTCTAATTTAAAATAATGTTCTTTTAGGTTTTCAGCATTTATTCTTAGTTAAAAACTCTAATCCTACCGACTGATCTTTCTGCGGTAAGTTACGTTAGGTGTATGCAGTCACATTGAAATGTTTAGTACGACGTTCTAACATACGGTGAATAGAGTTTGATACGCCCGAATAAAATATCTTAATCTCTGACACATTGGCATAAAGTGCTCACATGAACTGGATTATGCTTCAATTAAATCCGTAAAAAGCGAAGAAAAGAAAAAGGTAATAACAGGTAACACTCTCAAATGTCAAATATTGTAAAAACCCTGAATCGAAGTCAGATCCGTAGCAATGCAATTGAAGTTTTAAAATTTCTTTTTGGAAAAAAACGCAAAATATTAAATTAATTTTTAATACTTGTGACACATCAGTATTAGATAAGCGCAGTACTTTCTCGATTAGGCATTAGGAAATGCGTTATCCTATCTCATCTGCTTAGGGAATACTGAGACATCAGAAAGAGTTTGACACATTCTACAACGCGGGTAAATTTTGAAGCACTTGTGGGGGGATCAGAATGGCTTAAGGTTCCGCACCGCTTAATATTATATATAACCATTCATCAAAGTACAGCTGCACATGTTTTAAATACAGTACCAGAAGTATCTTCTTACGGTTTTAGTGAGAATTAGTTTGAATGCGTTGACTTTTATCTCAGAGCCTTGCTTAAAAGGTCAGGTCTTCCGGTACGCCTTGTAAGGACTAAGCTAAACGTGGCTAGAATATCAGCGCAGCGTTCCTATTCGCCGTGACTGCGGCTGCGGTCCGGCTCCAGACCCCCCCGACTAAACTGTGTGTGGATGTCTAACCAGTAGCGTCTCTCTCTCTCTCTCTCTCTTCGTTACCGCCAGTTGCCTGTGAGCTTGTCCCGGGTGATCCGGTTTCCTTTCACTAAAAATCAACGGAGCTGCCGAAGGTATTCGAACTGCATGTGACACGTGCTGGCTCCTTATGCCACATACACACAGTACTAATCATATATCTGATTCAATCATGCAAAGTTTTTGATATTTTAAAAATAGCTGCAACATTATAGGTTTTCTCTCCAAACATTTATTTATACATTACACTACCTGAGTAGCACTTTATCTTTATTAATTATATTTTTAAAAAATCAGCATTTAGTCTTGATAATAACTTGGCGTCTGCTAGGCATCTGTTAATATACGCAAATTTCCAAAGGTCTCCCCCCAACATTTCTGCTTTAAGACGCTCCAGAGATGTTGAAGAATGGTGAGCTTTTCTTTCGCAACCTTCTTTTTTAACTGCGTCTAAATACCTTCAATACAGTTAATATCGGACACTTAAGAGTAAATTTCACGATATTCGTGTTTTATACTCTATTTATGCTTTAAAGAAATCTCGGTTGAGTTCGTTTTTAGTAGCCATAATAATACATTTGTAAACCTTGACCTATTAGGTGATGACCGTAAAGCATTGATGAAGATGGTGTAATATCTGAGTCAGTAATTCTTCTAATTTTTACTAGGTGTCCTACACCTTTACGCAAGAAACAACTTCATCCTATTACTGAAAACCCAGCTTGTTTTACCGTTTTATTTACGCACACGGCCAGTATTTCTAAGCTCTACTTCTGTGCACCTACACAGCTTTAACTTCTATAAAGCTCTATTTTTGTTCCATCCTAAAGGGATACACTAATCCATGCATTACGCTATTATGTGTTTTATTACATACTCCAGTCTTTTTATTCCTTACTTATAGAGGATCAGACAAGTTGGGTTTTTGGCTGCATCTTTTCCATCTAAACCACATTCCTGGAAATAGTTCTCTGTTCTCATGCAAATCTGCATTTATTTAAAAAAAAGACATTTTGAAGCGAATGGACACCCATGTTTTCTTCATTACGCAATTATGCGTTTCAGAAGCCGTTCCTTTGGACTCATAGACTTGCAGACGAATTCAAACTTTTATTGTTCTCTACAGCAGTGGAATTTCGCTCGTGTTGAACCCCTAGACATTTGACTTTGCTATGCTTCAATTCTATGACTTAAACTGTGTTTTTGGAAACATTATCCGAGCTCTCATTTCCCTGGTCGATCTATGTTTGTGGTGAAGCTTGGCCATGTTTTTGGCGGTATATGATTATCTTTAGGCAAGTACTGTCCTCTCGATTTGTAACTTTATATTGGCATGTAAGAATGACTACATTATACATAAGAAATCGTTCGGTAAATAAGACGCACCCATAAATCATATTTCTGCGTCATATTTTTAATACGTAAATCATTGTTTTGTGAATAAAGTTTGAGGTATGTAATTATATCATTGATGGATCATCCTTTATGCTATAAATAAATATGAATCCACTGCTCTGGCCGCCAGTGTGGCACGGATAACTGATCGTTTTCTTCCTTCATCCCTAAATTCAAGATGGCGTTTGTTTTAACAGATGGAGACAAAACTTAAGCTCAACTTCATTAATGAACAGGTGCTGTTCCGCCTGGTATCGCCATCCCAAACAGATGTAAACAAATCGGGATATCTTCCACAAACACATGCTCTTCTTTCATCTGCTAGTTGTTTGTTTTTGACTTTAATATGAAAAATTCTGACGCCACTCCACTTCAAGAAAGATGTCTGGTACAGAAGTTCAGGATACAACAGAAGTACAACGCAACAATCTTGGCAGTTATTTCGGATTTTGACTGTGGAAACACGCTAACGTGACTACTGCGTAATTCAAGGAAGAAAAAAAAACAGTTGACAATACATGTGATATAAATCTAGTTTCCATCATCTGATTGCTTTGTTTATATTAAACAAACAGGTTTCTTAAACCTACTGATGATACAGTACCTTATAGATGGTAAAGCTTTAACCTGATGTTAGAAGGTCCGGGTGTAAAGAAGCCGACGGGATGCTTTTCTTTTGGCTGTAGAGAAAACGTTGAAGAATCAATTTTTCTTAACAGTTAAAAGCAAATTACTACTGCTAAAGTTGAGGACCCGAGTGCGAATTCACGTCTGGACCTGTTTGGTTAGACAGTTTTCTAGCTTGGTTTCTTCTCGCTCATCTTCAGCAGCCAACCCCTAGAGTTTTCTTTCGGGCTTTTTGAGTTGTTTCCACATCTCAAACTAAAGAGAGTTTCCTGTGGGTTTTTCCGAATGCGTGTAGCGGAGATTCTACATTTCAGAAACCCAAAATTACACCTAGGTAACCTGCTTGGTGGTAACCAAGGCTGATGATACCTCCCACGCGAATGCCAGTACAGGGGCACGGGTAAAGGCGAAGGAAACTTTTCAAAGAACATTTATAAAAAATTCATATGCAGCGCAAAGACAGGTGATATCATAAGATGCTTCTCATGTCACTGTTTCTACTAACAAGCAGCACCAGCACCAACGACAGCCGGCCCGGTGGGGCAGGTGGTAGCGGGCTCCTGTACCGGGTTCGATCCCGGGTTGGGGTCGGAGGAGGCTTGTCGCTGTTGATCGCCAGAGCGTGAACCAGCTGTACGGCGATTCCTTGGTGTCCGACGTGAAAGAGAGAGAGACCTCCTGGGTCCTTGGCCCCCCGGTGTCGGGTGGACCGGGCCGCTTGTCGGCTCGACGAACATCTCTCGGTAACGAAGAGGACTCGACAGAGAACAGGCCACTTGTCTTTACGGGATGCTATGCTATTGGCAGAGTCTCGTTCGGAAGTCCAACTCGCTCAACAACGACAGTCTTCGGAACGTTTTGTTTTTCTTAATGACTGTCGACTCTGTATAATAATAATGATTAATTAGGCAAAAAAATGGCTTCGCTGTTTGTGTATTTTAAATTCTGAACTTCGCGAAAATATCAATCTGAATAGAAATATCCGTAAATAATAAACGAAAACATCGCGCAGCCTGAGAAAGGAACTTCTTAAAGCTTCCTTACATCAGTATTTGTTTCCCAAAAATCAGTTTAAGTTATAAATTGTATATTCATTCAAAATATATAGTCACTTTTAATGTGGGATTAAGAAACTAAAAACGATAGTATACGTCTTCGTAGGGTCTAACTGTGAGTAAAACCATAGATAACTCCAAATGAGATTTACAAACTAGCCCCCAAAATACGATGCGGTAAACGCTTAAAAAAAAAAAAAACCTAATTTTCTATAAAAAATATATTAAAGGAATCACAATTTTTATATATAACTATCCTATAAGGATTTCAGATTATTAATTTTAGTAATACATGTTATTACATGATCAAGTGGGTATTACACGTTATTCTAACTAATATATTCACCGATCACGACATCAAACACATGAGGAAACAAAAATTAAAGCTGATACTCAGAGAAAATTGAAAAACGTTAAACTTCTGGTGTCATCTTACATCACTAATGTCTTTGTATGAAATCCATTTAAAATAATTTAATATTTTCTTAACGATATTTCAGAGCGCCATCTTGTGTTTATCAGCTCTTTTGAAGTGACAGCAATGCCAGTGACGTTAGCAGAACCAACTATAAAACACGAGATCGTTTGTGACCTTCTTGAAAGAAAAGCTCTAGCGTCCTATACAAGCCTGAATAGTATCAAAGATAGCGCAATTTTTATTCATGAAATAAATATTCCTTTAACGGTGACATAGTATGTCAGGTACTTACTTTACACGAATAATATTTGAATAGGAAAACCTTATTTTATCTCAATTAGAAAACAAGAATATATGGAGCTAATGACAGAATGAGAGAAAAGAAACTTCGCAGGGACATCAAATACGAAAGAAGCCAATGCCGCGTGGAAATAAAGTTATGGCTCTTTAATGCAACAATTAAAGAAGAAGAAATGGCTGTTTGCACTGGTTAATCGTAAACTTAGAGGGCTGATGGGAAGGGGCAGAATCTGTTGAGCAGGTTTGTTGCTGTTTAAGTAACATCTGGACAGCATGCTAACAATTTTTCCGTTCTCTGTAAAGTTCGCATCAGTTTCTCCATTTTGCGTTCCCTGAAGTGACTTGGAATGAAAACCCCTACATCCTTGCAGCTTTAAACCGGACCGGACAACAGTCAGGGCGCTATAAGTGAACCCCCTTTTCAATCTCGCCTCAGATTCCTCGTTACTGATTGAGACTAAGTTACTTTTTAATTTTTCTTTCCTAAAGGCGTCCAGTGAACCAGAAATACTTTTTACACTATAAAAGCTTATTTGAAACTTTTCCAATCAACAGTATTAGGAATATGTTTGCTCTATTTCTGCCTTAAATATTTGAAAATTTACACCCTCACAAACCATGTCAATGGCACATGAAACTACGCCTGAGGTGTCATTATTTACGTTTTAATAGGGGTTTGGCTGCATAACATTTTAAAATGCCTTGATCCTTCTAGTAGTCCCAACAGAACGATGTCCGTATGAGCTTCAAAATGTATATCTGATATTGGCAACGATTTATAGCGTCTTCCACTTTGACCACTTACGAAAAAGAAATAGAAAACCAATTTCCAAAAAAGCAAAGAATATATATTTTCAGGTTAGAAATTGTCCGGCGTTGGTTTACTTAGATATCGAAATTAAAATTTTTTAAATACTCACAAAATTAAAAGAAAAAATTACCCCGTTTCGTTCATAGACGTTTAAGTGGGATCTAGTCACCCAGGAGCTAGAGATCGCTTAATTTCCGGTATGTAGAAGAGGATCGCATGCAACTAAAGCCGCACATGATCGTCATATCAAAATGATTGCTCTTAAATTGCTAGTTGGGAGCATTTATTTAGTTGTATGTTCAGTGGTATGAGGAAGGAAGTCTACAGTCAAAGTTGTGTGATATTTGTGATTACTTTATGTGCTGGGTGGGTAGACGTAAAATTCTCAAATCTTGGATCATATGTAAACTGCGTTGGCTGCTTTCTTTCTTGTTTCTCAGTATATTATCTGGGGGATGCTTAGCACACCTAGATCATTGTATAACTTGTAATGACTACATATTTTAAACGTTAAACTGTACTATCTATAAAAATCTAGCAAACGTGGGATCTTAACCATTATACAGTGTTCTGCCATAATAATTTGGATACCCGTTGTTTCTACAATGTTCGTTTGTTGTGGAAAATGGAAGATGAAGTTACAGTGAGGTGAAATCCTTTATCGTATCACATGGTCAAGCCATCTTTTGCAGCAAAAGGAGCCTCTTCTTTGTTTGGTATCGAATCAACGAGATTTTGTATCATGAACACCCATAGGAAATGCTGAATTACTTGATTCCTCTTCTAGACTGTAGTCATACGAGTGGTGTGTTATGTAGTGCCATCATTCTCCTGAAGAATATTGCAATTTGGTCTAAGTATGCCTTGTGAGTACAGTAGAATGCTACTAAAATTCTAGTGTACCCTGCATAAATGAGATGTCTTTCGACAAATGCGCCAATTCAATCATTCCACCGGTCCAAACTGCAGCCCATACCATGACGCTTCCCCCCATAAATGGCCGTACGTTGAATAAATTAAATTGAATGTTTTCATTAGGTTTTCTCCAAAAGTAAATGCAACCTCCAGGTGTGAATTGCTTAAAACCTCGACTAATCGGAGAAAAATAAACGCGGCCAATACTCGAAAGTTTTGACAAACATTTCCTGTGACCATACCTTTAAAAACGTTTTATTCCTCTTGCGGAGAAGAGATTTCCTACGTGATACACAGCTTTCTGTGTATCCAAACTTTCAGCTGGATTGTTCCTTTGTCTTATTTCTTTCGCATGGGTGATTTCGGCAAGAAAATATTGATTATGCAGTGACGTTAGCCTCGGTAAACCTCGCGATAATTTTGGCAACGATAATTGATAAGATCTGCTGTTGAATCCCTTCACATTTACGCAGTCTATAACAGGATTATGAGTAGAGAAATATTGCTAGATCCGCCTGCTTTTAGCATGGTAATAGTACCCACTGGTTATATGCTCATCTAGAGCCCAATATATACATGATCACGCCTACAATACTAATTTATGTAAAATATACAAATTATAGGCTAAATTAAAATGGCAGAACACTGTAATATACTGTCTAGGAGCACATTGCAATAAAACCTGCGGGTTCTTGTATAAAAATCAATGTCTACTTTTTCCTTATAAACTTTGCACAATATTTTCCGGGGACTCTTAGTAAAGCAGAAGACCCCTTGTATAAGCTATGATGAATATATATTTTAACCATTATAATATACTATATAGGTATACTGTGCAAACCTGGGGTTCTAGTGTATGAGCTGTAATAGCTCTTTACCTTCTTTTAGCCATTGCATTATACAAAGTGGGGCTGTGCCAAGGACTCATAGCAAACTAGGGGTTCGCCCCTACTCTTTGTAATACTTAGTTCATCCTATTCCAATGATAAGATCAATAAACACACCAATAAGAGAAATTTTTTCATCATGTTGCCAGATCGAACCACAAACGTATTTAATTCATTCTAAAGTCTTTTTTTTTTTTTGTAACTTTCAAATCGGAACAGACGTGAAATTATGGCAGAACAATGAATTCGCGCCGGGGTAGATTGATTTTCTGTTTGAATGTTTTTGTTTTTTGTATTTTTTTATTTTTATTATTAAAGGTTCCAATTTAGTTCTTCGTTTCCGGGCCCCCAACTCTGGAAGGCAGCCAGAGAAGCAAAAAGGCAAAGTTGAAACGAAGCGGTTAATAGCGATAAAAGTCCGCGTGAAGACGAATGGTAGCTGGCGACTGCCCGAACAGGAACAGCCTTCTCTCCCCCGACTCCCATTATCTTTATTTACGGATCTGCTTTTTAGCACCACATGTTCTAACGAGCCGCCTACTTCGCTTTTCTGTCAGCGGAGGGTATTCTCCCGCATCCGAGATGTTGAAAAACGTTCGGCGTCCGTCCGGCCGTTATCTGGGAACGAGGTACGCCTCCCAGTGAAAGGCTGTCTCAGAACCTTCCTTTCCGCATCCCGGCCAGACAGCGTTACGGCGGAGGAGTCGTTCGGTCTGTTAAGATCTGAAGCCGGCATCCCCCGGTCGGACAAAGATAAGGGAATAGCGGTGTTGCCGCTATTTCTTTTTTTCGGATGCTGAAAATAAACCGGCAAGGAATAGTCTATCCAGAGGGGCTACCTACACCGCGAAGCGCTTGAATCTGCGAAACGTTTGGCCTCTCTCACAAAAGAAGCCTATCCACAAGGAGAAGGGAATTTGCCAGCTTATTAATAATTAAAGCAAACGTCTCTTCCCAACTTAAACGTTGAGTTTTGTTTGAAATAATAATCATGAAACCTGAAAATGCACATTATTTCCAACCTAAGAAAACTAAACGTAGCGATACAGGAGATATCACGCTGTGACGTCTTTAAATATATGTGCAAAGAAGTAGATTTACCTTATATTTCATCAGAACAGATTAAGCATTTGTAATTCCATAAAAAGGAAAAAAGAAAAGTGCAACAAGGAGATGAGAATGGTTTACGTTTGGGCAGTAGTTGGACTATAGTTTGAAGGAAGACATGGACTAAGCTCCAAGACTGAGAAGCACCAGCTCTTCAAGATACCAAAGCGCAGCGAAGTATCGTTCTGTTATCGTTTTACCTTGAAGCAGTAAACACTATTACTGGAGGTGCAGCCGTCCGACAAAGTGGAGGCAGATTCTTGCGTTTACTGACCATTCGTTCTTAGAAAATGTGTTTTTTTGTTTGATAAAAAAAACGTGACTCATGTCTTAGAAATATTTAGATCTCGCTTGTCCGGGCTTGCCACGTGAATTCATCACTCATTCCTGACCTTCGCGCAATGTAAACGGTCGGGAGCAATCCGTTTATTATCACCTCGTTGGTTGGGCACGGCTTGTGGGAGGGAGCTCGATGTCACGAGCGACGATGAGGAACGAGGCTCACTCCCTATACGCGGGATACAGCCGAACGTCGCCTTGTTTGTTTATAGTGCGCACTAATGAAGTATAAGACGTCAGGACACCGCAGTAGAGATGGATCTGCGATTCGTTGTTTCTCAAATTAGGAGCAATTTTGGAATAGAAATTAAATAGCGATTATTTATTTAGTTTTTTTTTTTTAATGTTGGGTCTATCAGCAAGGATATCAATTAAGATTCTTTCGCAGACCTCAGGCGAAAGAAAGAAAAAAAATTCACCGAATGCGAAAACAGTGGAACGAGGTGGGCATCATTTAAGGGAGAGAAAAAATTGTTTTCCGCGAGAAATAATTCAGAGAATAATAAAATTCCAAAAGAAGAAGTAGGAAACTCATCATCAACACGTGCAGCCGCGCTGTATTCACTGGTAGCTGAACGCCGTTACCCATGGCAGCAGTATCAGACAACACTTTGAACGGTGAGTGATCGCCAGTTTTCCTACAACGCTAGAGATGGAGAGGAAACATCGCGACTGGGTGTTTTCCTACTGGGCTATTGTAACGTTAATCAGTACAGAAGTCCGGACAGAACCTGTTTTCTTACTACAGATAAGCGATCAGTTTTACACGACACGGCATTGCTGACGCATGAGTCCTGTACTTTCGTTCAGTGGAAGTTGTTGTTGCTTTACTGTATTTTTGTCGGCTACATATAGCGCTAGACAGGCAGCACGGTACACCACTCCTTCAGTGGCCTTCCGAACGGCTTCTATTACATCGTATGACTGGACTCATGGACAGAGGAGCGTTATAATAGTTATATATATATATATACACTGTGAAGACTATCGAAACTGCTACACATCAACTAGAAATATATTTGAGCTTGTTTTATTGCAATAAAGTTCTTTTTAAAAAACGAATAGTACATTTTTGTTGAAGAAACTACAGAGTTATGTTAAGATAAATCTTCCAGATAAAAATTTTAAAATGCTAAAGATAACATAGCTGTTTGTCGTCTAAAACACTTACATCCATTTAATATCAAGCTTTATTATTATTATTATTATTAATTATTATTATTATTATTATTATTATTATTATTATTATTTAAATGAAATGTTTCGAAGTAAAGTTTCAGACTTGAAATGAACATCAACCTTATACAGCATAATTTACTATTTATTGTTCATGCTTTGATTAAATAGCTAAACTTTAATAATCGAAATTCAGTTGTTTTCTTTCACCCGTGACCTCACGCCATCTTGTGAGGTCTTCTAAAGTGAAAGTTTAAAATGTAGCGACTTCGTAGTCCACACAGCTTTACACATAGTTCCGCCTTGCACAGCTATGACATAATCCCAACATCCTGGCCAGCTACTATGCATACACAAAATTTGGAATTATCTGACAGTGGTGTGGCTTCTGCAAGTCCATCTTCCCAGAGAAACCAAAAAATACATACAACACTTGAAGCAATAGAAATGGCACATGTATAAAGCCCTGCGTTGATGAAGAGATGAGGGAGCATATGATACTTTCTACAGTCATGACCAAAAGTTTTGCATCCCCCTTTGAATTTTATAATTTTGCTTGATAAAGTCGAATTAAACCCGTTGAGTTTGAAAAGTAATGTTATGTTAATGTATTGAAGCGCTACCACTCTGAGGTTTTTATTAAATTTAACTGAAGAATGTGACAGTATGAAATCTAAGATGCAGATACATAATTTCTGAAAAGGCCTTATAAATCAAGACGATAAGAGCGACAACTCGTTTAGAAGTGGTCATGGATTCAGTGTCAAGCTACATGAGCACTTTTTACAAAGATAAATTCCGCTACATTTCTTGAAGGATGCAAAACTTTTGGCCGTGGCTGTACAAAAGTCTCCTAAATATATGCGGATTTTCTGTCTGCGGTTATTTAGCTGAGTTTCAAGCTCATCGATTGCATCATTTTATCACTTAAGTTCAACAAAAGGGTCAAAAGCAACCTAACGAAAGTATCACGTTTATTGTTTATTAAGCAAATAAAAATGTACAAAACTGTTTTATACTGTCAGGAAAACGAAAGTAACACGAACACGAATTCGGAATTACCATATTGTCTTGTCTGAATTTTTAAAAGAGTTAATAACGATACTTTCGAACTCGCGATGATGCATACGCACGAATTCTTCTGGTTATGGCGATAAACCACCGCGTTCGGTTATCATCGTTCTGCCGAGGGCATATCTCTCTCTCTCTCTCTCTCTCTCTCCTCTCTCTCTCTCTCCTCCTCTCTCTCTCCTCTCTCTCTCTCCTCTCTCTCTCTCTCTCTCTCTCTCTCTCGTGTTTTGCTTTTATTGGATAGTTAAAATACAGTTTATTCGGACAAATTGTGGCCCTCAAGTATCTGTCCTTATTTATCCGACACTCACTGTTGGGTATGAATGTAAGGGGGAATAACTTGTTCGGCCGAGCAGAAAGTGGGCTGATATTTCAGCTGACCATGAACTTCTTGAAGTTCTATGCTTTTCCAGCTGAACAAAAAGTAAGTTCTATTAAAAATCTATGTGCTCTATGGTTTTGACTGATGCAGCGAAGAATCCTTCAGCTTTTACATTGCCTCCATCTTAAGTTATACGGCATCCAATGCTTAAAACACATCCTCCAGATGTCAGGTTGTGATGAAACTAATAGATTTAAAGCTCTGTTTAAGTAACCCAGCGCCATTACGTATCCCCGTAACAGAAGTTATCGCCCCTTCCGCTTTTAACCTGCTTTCCTGAAAAGTCCTGTGTTGTTTAAAGTAACTGAAGCGGATGGCATAGCGACAGAGAGCCCCCAACTTGTCAGAAAGAAGATATATATTTCTTATTCTGAAGATTTATAGCAGTAGAATTTGGGAAGCAAAACGACTTGTGATGTCCACAGGGGACTTTCACCATTTACTGTTGTTGCAACAAAGAAGAAAGGGCCGATAACACGTGATACTGCATAGATAGATAACTACAGATTACAACTTTGGGGGAAAGAGAAATATAAATATTTCAAATAAATAAATAATAATAATAAATCATCGACTCGGAAGTAAATTGATAACTAGAATTTAATGCTAAAATGGGAAATTTAAATGATAATTAATCTGAACCGCCCAACTATTATATGGGCTATAAGTAAACTGCATCTTTGGCGAGCCTCTTTCAGGTTTTCAGACTTCATGAAAAAAACTTTTGTTCCCCAGATTCGGTGGCTGTCTTCAGCTTAACAACGTTTGTTACCATTTTGGTTTTGACAGCAGTCTGAGCAACAAGAAAATGATGATAAGAACTTTAAGCAAATAGCTTTGTAATATAGTTCATCTTCTACTCAGTCGTCTGAAATTCTTTAAAAAATCATAACTCTGTACAAAAATTCGCAGTGGTAGTCAGACACAACGAACGATTAATAATTTTATTAAAACAAAGAGAAGCGATGCCCTTTAGTCACCGCTGTATGCTTACTGTACAGATAAGTGGGAATACTTCGTTACAGGTAAAAAATTTAAAAAAAAAATATATGCTACTGCAACATAAAGAAACAGTAATGAGTTAGGACCCGTGCAACAATGCGAATTTTAAAAGTCACTATGATTCCGAATATGTTTAATGGAAGCTCGCGATAACAGAGATAGAGACTTCGCTGGGCGAAGGATGCGAATAGCAAGATGACGAATTGTGATTTAAATAGTTTAAAAAGAAGAAAAAACCCAGCAAATCCCAGATTATGATGCTCAAAGATGAGAGACGGGAAAGGTGAATTTCATTTTTTTAAGAAAACACTTTTGTTGATGCTGGACAAAAGAGTCATCATTAGAAACAAACAATTTTTAATAGTAGTACCATGTGATATCCCCAATCGGCAGGTGGAAGGAAAGTTTTCAACAATAGGTCTGTAGATAGGAACCTTTTTCTTTAATGGTCCAGCTGCCGGATCTTCGAATAGTCTGCCAGTGAGTGAAAGGAATTATTGGCGATGATTATTTATAGAAAAGTAGGCGGTTGCTTCGGGAATCTCACATCAATTACTGCTTAATAAGGTGATGGGGAATGTTACAGACTTTTAGAGACAGACAAAGTGTGCACATTTTTTATTTGTTAGTACGTCAAAGTTACCCACATCCGGGTGCATGTTTAGACAATTCTTTAGACAGAAACCTGCGAGATGTGTGTGAGAGTGTGTCTTCCTAAACAACTAAAGGTTTTAAACGCAAAAAAAAAAAGATAAGATTTTTTTTAAGTTTGCTTTCGTCTTTTAGGTGTACACGTGACTATTGAATGCTTAGTCCTTTTCCCCTTCCTCTCTCAGCTTTCAGAAATAAGGAGCAGCCCCTTTTCCTCACCGACTATCTGCGGCAGAGCCACTGAGCAGAAGCAGACCTGCCAGGCAGGGTGTTATAGAGTTAAGAATGAATCATCCCAATTTTCTTTTTTTTAAAAAAAATAAACCAGATGGTACTTCCACTTCTCGTTCTGATAAAAAATAAATTTTTTAAAAAAATCAGGGTAACAAATGGGTCGGTCCGATAAAGAAACTAAAGTAGCCCGCTTAGTTTTCCGACCGACAGAAGATTTATTGTTCACCCTTGTAATGGACATACTGAAGCGTATTGTTACGGTCAGTAGCTGCGTAAAGTCAAATAAAATGCCACCAGAGTTACTGTGTAGATAACGAGGATGCAGATCTCTTCCGCGAATTATTTGGGTTCCATCCTTCGCGAGGCCTGCTGGGGATTCTCGAAGTTTCTTTTATATCAAACAGCTGAACGCTAGCCTTTTGGGCATTTATCGACAGTTCTTACCAGCGGGTCTCATTTCCCCCTTCTCGCGCAGAAGACGCCGTCAGTCTAAATTTGCAGGAGTAATGCTAACTTCAGAAGTAGCCTGGCCGTGTCCTTGTTAGCAGAACCTGTACACCTCCAGTAAACAGCTCGCTCGGTAGATCCTGGGCCGATTCCCCCCCCACATTTGTTTCCAGCTGCTGCTCCGCTGTTCCGTTAGGTTCTTTTGATGATACTGGTGTTTGATGAGACACGCTTAAGCGTCGAAGTTGTTTTGGCTGAGTGGGTCGGCAATTTTATTGCCATGTGTGTTTACATAGCTTAGAATCCCATCGCCTGGTCACTTCCGTGTCTGGGCAGTCGAAAAAACATAGGTCGCCGAGATATCAGTATCCTTAGAGGACTCAGGCATTCTGGAAATTCATAGTGATGGATTTGAGGGCTTTTTCCTTTTTTGCCTCGTAGACTTTTATGGATTCATTGTAGGGTTATCAGATGGGTGATTATTTCAGCTTGGTTCTTGCTTCGTATGCAAATCTTTGTGCTTAGCTTATATACTGCTTATCTTATAAAGCCAAGGCGGCTATTATCTCCAAGCTCACTTGTAGTAGATGGCCAGTATTAGGGTTTTCTTTATTAAAGCTGATAAAGAAGCTCCATCTGACTGGCTAGATATTTCTAGAACTATATTTGGATTTTACTGATCAGGTACAGGAGATTGTATTCTTTTAAAAAGACAGATAACTTAATTTTCAAACGAGCCATTAGCTTTTTAAGATCTTCTGTGGAGGAATTTGGCTGCAGAGTTTGGAAAGACTGGTGCTGCCCAGGTTACTCTTGTGTCAGGGAGTCACTCTTAATGAGATTCAGATGTTCATTATTTCCAAAGATTTCTGAGTAGAGGAGCTTCTATCGAAAGCTAAGGTAGAAGTGGCTTTCAGAAGTCCTCAAATAAATCGGAAATTAATCGTTTAAAATTGCAATCTATTTTTCATATAAACCTTTAGCATTTATCTGGATGTTGGATTTTAACTTTATTTGAATATAATTTGAAAAAAGACGTTTTAATAAGATGTGATTACGTTTTAAATACTAGCATTATCTATTTAATCTTCATAGGAAACTAAATTGCAGCTCGTCAACTCTGTTTTTCTTAACTTGAATGTATTCAGGTGGAATACTGTTCTATAGCTCGTCGACAGTTGTTGGTATCATTCTGTTATCCTGTTCATCTATATACAGCTATATTTGCTCAGTAATTTTCACGTAAGGACTTTTTGGTTACCGTTCCATTACTCTCAGACGAACATCCATCCTTTTCTTTAAATATGACTAGTGCTTTTTCCCAGAGTTCAATGCGTGCCTCGAATCGTTATCACGTTTCACGGTAAAATTAAGATCCATAAGGCACTGATTACGAAGCTAATTACCGTATTAACTCTGACTTGCTAAGGCGTTTCGAAGATATTTTACAAACACTATCGGTATTTTTAAGGAGTCGTGCGCTTTGCGCCAACTCAGTTTTGCCGGTGAGAGAAATGGTTTAGTACGGAATTCGCCAACACACCCACAGATGGCGGTGTATCCGGTTGCTGGCAGTGAAAGGGTGCTCGGCTTAGCGTAGCACGTCTGGGAATTTGTTTAACTACTTCTGACGTCGTGATCCGTTCAGATTCTTCTTGGTTTGTATATAGACAGGGAAAACTAAAACTCGAGTCAACTGAAATAAAAAAACAACAACAACAAAAGAACATACTTGGCATTCGTGTTGTCAGCAATTCTTGTGCTTTCCCAGCAGGGAGAAGCAGAGGCTCATCACCCCGGCCTTCCTGCGCCTCCCTCCCCCTTCTCGAGCTTTTTTGGCGGTGGGCTGTCCCTCGTTCACCAAGCTGTTTCCATCACCAGCTTAACGACGTGGTCCACCCCACCTACCGAGGATTGAAATCGTGGTATCCTCGCCTACTTTTTGGTGCTCGGTGTTCGTTATCAGACGTACCCGATACATCAGGCCGGCGGACCGATGGAGTCTGAGGCATGATGCTGCAGCAGGGCCTACAGTGAATGACAGCGTTTATAAATCAACTAGAGGCGGCAAGCGAAAAACCCTTGCCGCTTATCGCGATGCGAAGAATTTGAAATAGACATTGGAAACAAGAATGATGCTCTATAACGATGCACAACTCTTGTATTATCATTACAAACGAAAACGAAGCCATTATCTGCTTTTACTTTATTATGTCCTATTTTTTTGGTTTTATTTTCATAGAGTGTATAATAACAGAAATTCTTTTTCAAGACTGGGTTTCTAAACCAATAGAAGGAACTGCCCGTGAGATATTCTCCGTCGTTTATTTTCGCTCCGCAGATAACGTTCTTTTACGCATGTGAGAACCCCGAGCTGTCTGCAGTTTACTGATCGCTTCGTAGTTAAAATAGCAATGCTAAAAGTCAATTACTGGTAAAAGTGGCAGGGCTTGGAATGCCGGAACAGATGAATTTGTGAAAGCTTTGGCCTCTTCCTTGCCAAAATATGAGCAATTTATAAGGATGATACATAACTGTATCTGCAGCATCTCGCTTTATCTCACGGTTAAGGCCAAGCCAAATAAACGGTGTTCCGCAAATGGTTTTTAATAATAGACCCGGAGTTCATTCCTAGAATGTCTGATCGCAGAAACAGAACAACGGCCGCCGAGAAAGAGATTAGTCGCATGCTCCAACCTGTTTCTGGTAGACGTCTCTGATGGTTTTATGGGAGACCGTCTTCACTCAGTTTTCTTTTGGCCGACATTGATCCGGGGTGTAAGCGTATTTACAGCCGGACACGTTCGTTTCACCAGAGCACCGGCTGTCGGTCGGCTGTACCCTGGTGGGAAAGGAAGTTGCAATACGTTTGACGGGACCTGCCACCGAAATCCTTCATGATGTCAAGTGTAACCGCTCGAAAAACCATGTTCCTATGAAAGTATTCTAGAATCCACGATTTTTAACAATTAGTTATACAAAATTCGCTCACGGCTTGCGTAAAGTCCAGCAATATCACTTAGCCTGTCTCCACAAATATTTGCATACACAACAGACTAGGAAGTGTACTGTAAGTGATTACGGTCAGTCATCGTCGAAGCTTGACGGGCAATTTTCGGAGTAATTATAATTAACAAAGGTGTATTGTTATCAAGTATGAGGTAGAGAGACCAATGATTAAATAAAATAAATATATGCTATTAATTTGGTAACTGATCCTATTTCGTCTCCATTAAAGGCAAAAGAGTGATACAATAATGAACGCTAAATTATGACGTCATCGTTGTACTGTGGGCTTCTGGTGCGTAAATAACCACAATAATATTTAATGAAAATGTGCCATGGCTTTGATCTGTTAAGGTAATAGCTGCTGGATTCTAGTCGTCTGGCTCATTAATGACTGCCAAAGATCGCCACTACCAGCCCTTTGTTGTGACGATATCTTTTGTATTCTTTGAGCAGCAAAATCAAAGTTTGCAGCTTTGGACCTGACGTATACATGATAGTGCAAGCCTTGTTTTCTATATGATAGAACTTGTAAAATAGGATCTGGCATTGAGAGAAGGAAGTATTTCAACTGCTTCAGTTAGGACCATCTATGAAACCCTTATGGCTACTGTAATCGCCAGAAATTCTGGTTGCACTGCCAAGATATAGATGGACTATTTTGCAAAATATTGTGAAATGTTTTTATTTCTTTTTATTATGTCAACTCTCTCTCATTTCTCTCTCTCTATCTCTCTCTCTCTCACCTCTCTCTCTCATCTCTCTCTCTTTCCCTCACCTCTCTCTCTCATCTCTCTCTTTCTCTCTCTCTTTCTCTCTCTCTCTCTCTATCTCTCTCATCTCTCTCTCTTCTCTCTCTCTCTCTTTCTCTCTCTCTCTCTCTCTATCTCTCTCTCTTTCCCTCACCTCTCTCTCTCTCTCTCTCTCTCTCTCTCTCTCTGCAAACGTTTTATTCAATATATCAGCTATTCTATAGGATACATAAGTACAGACAAAGTGTAGATGCAGATGTATATCTTTACGTTTTCAATCTGATCGCCGATAATATAAAAAAAGGCAGAGCAGGGCAGATTTGCACTATGTATTCATTAGTATGAAGCGAATATCTTGTGCGAACCGATAGATCTGTGGGTTTTAGGGAACATAGATGTCAAGATAGAAGGAAAAAATGCTTCTGTCAACAAGAATTTGAGATTTAGAGTTTAATTTCAGAAAAAGATAGCAAGCGCAGAGTTTAGAAAAGTAAAGTAATGCAGAATAAATAGCAGTTATCCTCTGAAGCAATCGGACATGGCTGACATTCTGACCCTGCGTGAAACTATTCCACGCGATCGCGACAACTAGACTTTTAAGTTGATCAGCATATGTATCGATAACCCTGACAATAACAAATACATTCCACGACATCGAGATTGCCAGAGCAGCAGTCATCCGACAGGCCGAAGGAAACTAGTACGTTACCAAAGTACAGAAAGACGTCGCGAATGGAGGATCGTAATTTTGCTTGTCTCGGCGGGTTACCGACACGAAACCATTTTCAAACAGAAAACACAAAGAAAGGAAACTGCTGCGGCCGAACTGAAAGAATTACTGAGCGGGATGACGGTAAGTCGGGCGCGATCAGTTCCGTGCTAGATAGGCGGAAGCTCCCGCAGGGTGCGCTGCTGCTAGCAGGATGGGGCGACAGACAGACAGACAGAAGAAAGAATAAACGGCGTCTGCGAGACCAGCGGGGTTTTGTTTGTTTGTTTGTCTGCTTTTATCGAAACATCTATTTTCTTGTCTCTTCTGCTCGGCGGGAAAGATGCGCTACAGCGGCGGCGGCGGCGTCTTGGGGACTCGACATCGCTGAGTATCTTTAGACGCCAAACGACCCATGTGCTTTCCTTGTTTGT
This sequence comes from Nautilus pompilius, assembly GCA_018389105.1. Lineage (NCBI taxonomy): Eukaryota > Metazoa > Mollusca > Cephalopoda > Nautilida > Nautilidae > Nautilus > Nautilus pompilius. Next base: position 858,734 of record JACATO010000349.1, on the reverse strand, counting down.
TGGTATTTTTCTGTCAGGAAGTATTTGTTTTTTCAAAAGTGGTATTCTAGGGAAACTCACGGATGCTTGTCAGCATTCAGCCTGCTGGCTTTTCCCAGGAGCCATTTATATATCCCCCACCCTGCATTATTTAGTCTAAAAACAATGAGGAGGAGGAGACGGGGAAAAAATGTAGCAGACGTACAGTTACCAACACCGTAACAAAAGAATATTTCCAAAAGACTAAATTATTAGGGCGTTAGGGATCTGTCCATGGAAAAAATAGTTTATATCTTTACTTCGTGGAAAGAAACGAGAGAGAGAGAGAGAGAGAGAGAGAGAGAGAGAGAGAGAGAGAGAGAGAGAGAGAGAGAGAGAGAGAGAGAGAGAGCTGGAGAGAGATGCCTAGTTCCCTTTGAAGCTTTGAAGACTTTTACCCACCTCTTCCCTACAAGATAGTGTTAGCAATAATCCAAGTATTCGCAAAAAGAAAGCTGTACGTGAGGCGCATGATTTTCATTTTAGTTTGCTGATGTTCTGAAAAAATAAATCTACATTTACAAACCATATTCAAGCCCAAGAGACAATGATCACTTTTCTCGTAAAAGTGTAATAGTTTAAATAAGAAATGAAAAAACTGAAACCGATCAAATTAATTCTTTCTTTTCCTTATTATTATTATTATTATTATTATTATTATTATTATTATTATTATTATTATTAATATTATTATTATTATATTATTATTATTATTATTATTATTATTATTATTATTATTATTATTATTATTATTATTATTATTATTATTATTATTATTATTATTATTATTATTAAAGGCTTTTCAACTAAATGTCACTGGATTTTATACTTTGACGACTCGTGTGATGTCCTTTCCGTCCCTTCTGACACGTTTCTCCTGAACATCTATTGCCATCCACACATAAGAGCTTTCTCCGCGTAGCGGTTAATCACCAAATTATAGTCAAACGAAAGAAAAGAAAAGCTTTCAATTTTTTTTATAGGCTGCTGCTGTAATAAGTCTCTTTTTTAAAACCAATCTTTAAACCATCCTACGAACCGCTTCCCACCGACCTACATCAACTCTCACTGCCACCCCTACGCTGAACCATAATCAGGATTTTTACCCTAACCCTCTCCGCGCAGCTCTGCCCTGGTCAGACATAAACGTTCACTCCATGGAGGTCTTTCATGTGCAGAACGTTTTTCTTTTATTCTTAAAAGTTGTATTACACAGCAAATGATAATTAAAGAAGAAACTAATTAAGCTTTTACCGAAAGTTAATTAAGGTTTTCCTAAAACTGTTTATGTGTATGTTTAAAGTAAGAAAAGATGTCTTCATTTTGTTTTTTTTAAATTGTATGGAAACCTTGAAAAAAACAATGTTGCGAACCAAATTTCCCGAGTGACAGAAGAAGAGGAGTCAAACCATGGAAATTCCCGTTTGGTCTAATATCCGGTCAATTACAAGTCTTGCTTGCCCAGTGTAACTTGCAGAGCGCCAACTCATTTAACGGATGTTGTCACTGCGCATGTCAGTCATTTCCGTGAGGTAAGGCGGCTGCGTGCTGTGTTGCCATTGATTATTCGTGTTTACTTGGAAGTTTTGATAAATTCAGATGAACTTAAGCTGAATTTAATCGACAGGATCATGTCTCAAAAAAGTGACTGCAGCCTTTGCGGAAAGCTTTTGCAATTTTTTTTATGAAGACATTTTTCAATGACAGGTTAGTTTTTAACAAAACAGATCACTGAGGGCGAGCAGCAGTGACTGGGTGATTATTATTACACTGGCTGGATTGCAGCTACAAAACGTTTGAACTGAAACCATCTTTTAATTAAAGCACTGCTGCTAATATTATTTTTTAATTAATTAATTAATTATTTTTTAATTAAAGACATATGACGTTCACGATTAGATAGGATTTTACTAAAGTTAGCAAAGGCACATAATTAACTGGGCTTAGCTAAAATGTGCACACGGTTGGACAGCTCCCTAGTGGATGCGTGGTGCCAATTCCAGGCTGGACCGCACTAGATGACCAGTACTGTTTTGATTGACTATCCACCAAGATCCACGTTCGTGAAGCTCACTTTGTTATTTTTTTAGTGCGTAATATCAAAAAGTCTTTGAGAAATATCCGTGTCGTCACAACTAGATCGTGCATAAATCCGGTAAAACGCCCAACAGTGGGCACCTAACGCTAACCGCAGTGGCAGCATCAAGAGTGTAGCATGGCTTATCGGAAAATTCAAAACGTCTCCTCCATCTGATAACATTCACCCTGACTTTTCTTCAACTGTATACTTATCCTTCCTCTCTTGTTTGCAGTGATGTGTTTCAAATTGTATAGAAAACGTAGCAGCTGCGCACGGGGAGGTGGAGGAAGCGGACAACTCCCTAGAGGGGTTTTAGGTGATCGGAAATAATGGTTCACCTGGCGACGACACTTTTTCCCCCTTCTTCTTTAGTTAAGTAAATAATTAAACAGTTTACTTCTTCCCATCACTAGCATTGAAGTGCCTTTCTCATCTGCTAGGTAAACCTATACTCTCCTATCAATCGTATCTCAACAAAGTCGACTCAGCAACTCTTCTCCAACATTTTCCCCGGCACCCCAGAGGTTTTATCTCTTCGAGAACATCGTCTGTCCGGGATTTTCTGGCGCCGGAGTGTGCCAAAGTTAATTTTGTCATAGTCGCCAATGGAATCAACTTTCTCTGCTGGAAGGAATGTGTGTGTGTGTGTTTATCGTGTTTATATGGTTGTTGAGGAACAGATACAAATACGAGCTAAATTCTACAAACCTTTTGTTGTTAAGAATATAATGTTTTTCTGGATCATTAAAAAAATTTCGAAAACCGAAAGCCAAAAGTAAATGTTAATTAAAGAGCATATGAGCGTTCGTCGCCGCCACACTTGTCAGAATTAGTACATTAGATTAGCAAGAACAGCCACAATAAGCAAGAATGTCCAGTAGAGAGATATCATTAAAATACTGTCATTGTTAGTAATCCTCACACAAACCTTATTTGGAGTCTGTCAGCCAGTAAATGTCACTTAAAGTCTGTTTTATCTGAATAAAAAATTAATGGAGCCTCACAAATTAATTTTTTTCCAACTACGTTACTTATTTAAATTTTAATAATTCCTTATATTCTATATTTGAATACCTTTCTTAATGATACCATTACTAGCTATGATATGAAAAATAAAATAACAGTAATAATAAATCAATTAATTTAAAAAAGAAAATAATATTCAAATTTTAAATAAGTTCGTTGTCATCCACAATCGTCAAAACCAGATCGTAGCACAGAAATAAGTGACGTCACAGATTTTTGTAGTTATTGCTTTCCTTGGCCTGAACTTGCTATTCTCAGTCTTTGAGGTACTTTATATAACATATCCGAGCCTCCATTTTTTGTTGTTGTTTCTACTTTAAATAATCGCAGTTTGTATTCATATCTCCTAATTTTACATCGTGTGACGTCTTCAACAGAGCGATCGTAAAGGATGGTTACCCCCCCTTTTTTTTTCATGAATCCCCCAGTAATGGAGCCGATGCATCATTTTTGTCTTATAGAGGGATATTTACGGAGACTGCGGTAAAACCCTGTGGTTCACGTATTTAGAAATCACCTATTGTTTGTTTCAATTTGTGCATTTTGTCAGATGTAGCTCCCTCCCATTAAAAATCTTTGCCGCTCCACACCATACTGCTTTTCTGGTGCGTTATAGGTAAGTATATTTTGATATCCAGGATTACGTACATGACGGTCAGCATTAAAAGTCCAGCTAACTGTTCACTGTCGGCTCTCGTTAATTTTTTTTTGATTTACAGAACTATGCGGAGCTTCCTTAACGGGCTATTTGAGTCAGATAAACAAAAAATAACCAGAAACGAGTAGGTGGTCGGAATTTTCGACTACAACCCGAGTAAACAGGAAGAGATTTTTTTTTTGTTGCTCTATTTCTTTATCATACATTATGTGGAAGTTTATGGCCAAACCTAACGGCTAATTGGCTCTTAGCCGTTATAGGAGGCTACATACTACACACTTTTGGCGATGATGTGGCTAGATTAGCAACAGGCTTTAAAAGTCAGACAAGCGGTATACTACCACTTTTTTTCTCCATCAATTCAAGCTGGTTTTATCCAAAATCCTAATGTACAAAAGCTACATGATCTGCCATTTATTTTAACATACTTTTATTGAAGCACTGAAGTAACCGAGTAAAGCAATAACAAAGCTAGAACCATATACAGGAGATTAGAAAATGAACAAAACGAGAGAAATATCGATTTTATCAAACATTATAAACAAACCAAAATTTAAGAAGAAAAAAATAAATTCTAGTAAACAGATAGAATCTAATTTAAAACCAAACAGGTACCTTTTGTAACCGCTTACCAAAATTATTAATTTCAAGTGCTTTTCCTCTGAATTTAAACTTTCGAATATTTTCATGTACAACATCACAACCCTCCTGTCAGAAAGACAGCAAACAACTTTGTGTGTGTGTGTGTGTGTGAGAGAGAGAGAGAGAGAGAGAGAGAGAGAGAGAGAGAAGAGAGAGAGAGAGAGGCAGATGGCATCAGTACAGAGAGATAGATATGACGTCAGTACAGTGGAAGAGAGAGCGATTACGTCAGTACAGAGAGAGATGACGTCAGAACAGAGCGAGGGAGATGGCATCAGTACAGAGAGAGAAATATTACGTCAGTACAGTGAAAAAGTGAGAGAGAGAGAGAGAGATGTGCTTTGTGCCGTATGAAGGCAGTTGTGGTAAATAGTGTACCATATGAAATTCTGCGCTCCTGACGTTATTAAACATCCCGTCTCACTTCAAAAGAGTTTAGGTCTCAAGCTAGCGGTCCTCGAAGTACTGATTACTTTTGATGGTTAGCGATCGGTAATTTTAGTATTGGAACCGAATCATGAACAGTAAGAGTAAGTGTTAAAACTCTGCGTTCTTTAACTAGATCCAGCTTACCGAAGAAATTATGAGAAACTAACTTAATAAAGACTTCTCTCTTTAAATACCAGAACTAGAGCTGAGGAAACAGGTTAGCAGCAACGTTAAATCTTTCTTTTATTTTACAAAAAATATAAATGGTTAATTAATCGATTACTTATACCTAAACCAAAGTCCAGTTTTTGATATGTTTTGAATAAACTCAAACCTTCCTCTTCTTGATGTAACCACGAAAAAGTAAAGCATTTGAAATTATGAAATAGACAAAACAACTGATTAAATTAATGAAAGTAATCAGAAAATAAACGGCTAACACTGGACATAACAAATAGACAAATTTTCTGTCCCCATACTAAACTATTTATTTAATTTTATAAGAGCCCTAAATAGGTTAACAACAAAGCCTTTCGTTGTGCCTGATTTTTAAACAAATTCTTCTTTACCAACTTTTTCTCTTTTTCTCTGCACTTCTGTTCCGTGTTTGCTTTTCCTCTGCTCGGTATTCACTCTTGTTTTCTTTTTCATGTTGAATTTTTATCAGAATCTTTTTTTTTTTTCATTACAAGAAACTTTTTTATTCTCTCTAAATAAATATTTTTAAAGTTCTTGTTATTCCTGTTTAACCAATTGTCATTTTCGCTCTAACTGTCGCACACAATACATCGTGACTATTACGTATTTCTTGCTTTTCGATCCCCATTCCTCATTTCCAGACCTAAGATTACCTCATGGAAATGAACTAAAAGAGGAAGATGCTGGGAAATTTCCTTGGTGACCAAGCAGCGTGCTCGGGTACAGTTGGATGCATTTGAGCAGTAGCCGAGATATCAGCAGCCAGTCAAGAATTATTTGCGAAGCCTCAACCACGTGAATCCGGAAAACCCTGCTGGAACTCTTCATTTTACAGATCTCGGAGTAAACTCACGCGTTGGTGAAGAAAGCCAAAGGGAGTCGGTTTCAAACTCAAATTTTGACAGCCACATCCAGTACGTAAAACTCCTTCAACGCTGTTGCTATTAGCCATGAAATTAAATCATCTTCCAGTCAGTCTCTACTGATGGAAGTATGACAATATGAAATAAGTATATGATCCTTGTCCGTGGCAACACTATTAGTAGTGTCGCATCTTGACTGCTCCATTACAGATTCGATCTTGATATGTGAGACGGATTGAACTGGCCGAGAAGTATATTAACTGTTTCCTGAAAGATCGTTGTCTCGCAGATACACTCTCAAGTCAGCTGTAACCAACACATTGAAGCTCGGTTGCCAGGAATGGCTTATGGCCAGTGTTCCAAGTGCTTTACAAACACTGGGAGAAGTGTATCGAATATCAAGCAGACTGTTTCGAAAATAATACTGAAAATTATTAACTTTTGTTCAAAGCCTGCTCGTGCAATGGCGGCGCCGAACTTTTCGAATATCATTTTCCGGCTACTTCGCGAGAGGATAGCGCACACTCTGACATCATTAGTAGAAAACGGGCAGCACCGTAACAACCTTACAGATTACAATTACCTTAACGAGCCTGAAAAGCGCAGATAAGAGTCCGCCACTTTACTCTTGCGTCATTGCTTGGACACACATGCCGGCCAGTCCATCATGTTCAGAATACCGCCCGTTTATTTACCCTTACAATACTGCTTCATGTACTTAGCATGTTCCACCATACATTGCCTATGAAGATTTTTAACGCAGAATTAATTACACTTTTAATTTATTGTTCCTGGACATGCTTATAGTCTTTCTTTTTCACTACTATACATCTAAACCAAGTAAAAGTGTTGATTTTTTTATTGAACATTAAAAACTTTTTTTTTTTTACTTTATTTGATAATTTAAAAAAAATTTCTTTAACATAGTAGTTCAGGTTTCGCAGCGAGATCCTGACGATCGCTCGATAGCGCTGAGGTCACCAAGGCTGATAACTCGCGCCTAACAAGCAGCTGGGAGATGACTTCGATGTGAAGGCAGGGGTTAGCAAAGAGAGAAAGACTTGTTTAGTTGTTCTTCTTGCTGTACAAATTTTACCCAACTCAAATCCGAAAATGCTAAAAACGTAAAATAATGAGTTAAAATTTGTCTTTAATGCAAGAAAGAAAATACTATGAGGCTTTAATGTATATTTTGCAAAACAGGATCTCGATAAAGGGTATAGAATTAGGTTGTTTTTTTTTTAAATGCTGCTTGTTTATTTCTTTATTATATTTTTTCCATTCTATTTTTTTAAAAATTCTAAATCTTTTGTTTTTTTTATTTTTATAAAATAAATATTTTTATATTTAAACGCAAACGGTTTCTATTAATTTTATTTCTTTATGCTGTTTTTTTTTCCCCCGTACAGATGATAACCGTATACATTACAGCTCCGATACAAGTCTATGGTCGATATTTATAAACCTACATCTTTCAGCGCCGCTATTTAAAGATGTAAGAACATCTCTAAATCTTCGAGAACAATTTTGGTTTATTTAACATTAACTTACACAAACATTCACATCCGGATGTAAAGAAACTGCAAACATGTTTGGAGTTTCTCTTCGCCAAGTCTGTTCTTGGCGATCTCATGTGTTTTGGGGGGGGTTGTGTAGACATGCGAAATTTAAAAGTTCTTTCTCGGGGGGGGGGCATTAACAGGGTTGGTGTGTTTTTGTTTTCGCTTTGGTTCAGATATACACTGCATGTGGTTACACAAACAGAAGCTAATTAAACGATACAACTCCTCGAAACCGCCGCAGTCGGGAAGTCAGTGAAAAGTCTCATAACACGGAAGCACGTGACAGTCGGAATGTTTGAAACATAAACAGATTTTAAACTGCTTAAAATTCACACGAAACGCGAAACGATTCTAAAATGTGCGCATTTTTAGCTGCGTGATGTCTCAGCTGCAGTGGGAAGACCAAGAGCACCAGCAGAAGTGCTACCTATACAGGACCTCGTTTTAAAATCATGCGATTATTATTTCTTCTCCTTCTGTTTCTTCTTACTTTCTCCGATTCTCCTATTGATATGTTGCTCTTTGTTCAAATTTATATTTTACTTCATTCTGCTTTTTCTGTATCTCCACATTTCTTGTGCCTCAGCCACTTTAAAACCTGTCTTATTTTCGTTGCATTTCTTCACACCTCCTAGCAAGTTCTTTTTTCCTTCCAAGTTTTACGATGCATCATCTACTTTCCAGCATCCGCCATTCATTTCCTCTATGTCGGTTCTCTCTCCCTCCCTTTCTCCCTGAAGATTACACACTAACCTATTAAAAGTTTCCCGAATAGACGTTTATCTTTTAAATGGTTTTTAAAGGTCTTTTGTAAATTCAGGTTAGTTGGGTTTTTCCCAGGATTGTACGCTTGTCTACATTCCTCTCCATTCAGCTGCGGAAACGACGACTGGTATCATTGTTCTACCAGCATGCATTTCGGCTTTCCTCAAAAACACGTTTGGCGGCCGAATGTTTTCGGGTGTCTGGTCTACTGTTTAACTGGTTCGTTTAAAATGAGGACAGAGTGTATCGTCGGAAAGAAACCGTAATTAACTGCTGCGTAAAACGTTCCTTCCCGCTCCACGCTCCCTTATTGCAGGTTTGTTTCCCGCCTCCTTAATACATCCACCGCTTCTAGAGTCGACACGCAGCCTGGGATTGAAAGTCTTATTTATAGACTGACGTTGAGAGCAAGAGATTCTGGGGCGCGCGAAGGGTTGGAAACAGTAAACTCTGTAATGTCAAGGTCGTTCGAAGCTCTTCCGTAGATGTCTTAGGGCCGTCTGTTAATTCATTTTCATTCAAGCTGCCCGTGTCGAAACAGTTTGCTTACCCTTTCCATAGATTCGAGAATATTTCGTTTTTATTTTTTTTTATGATATAATATATAATTTACCATTGAAAAGATATATTTCGACACAGTTATAGGATTTTAATCTTCACTGGAAAATACCTTATTTACGAAGTAAGGGTGAGTAAAACTCCCCATTTACGTAATATTTCACCATCATTTAATGATGGAGCCTCGGGGTATTTAGTTACACAATGATAATTAGGAACATTGATAAATGTTTAAAAAAAGTAGGCAAGTAAAGATGAATTCTCAAGTCTGTCTAGCAGGTGATACTCCATAAATAACATTTTATCTTGGGAAATTATTGAAATATCTGACTAACGTAAACTAATACTTTGTTCAGAATCGATGAAACCTTAGTAAAAGCTACAGTCTCATCGGAGAAACAATAAAGTCGGAAAAAAACGACAGAAAAACTGACATTAAAGGTTATACTGCAGGCCCGGCCGAACCTAACAGAAGGAAATCACTTAGTACACCTGGATACAAGGAAGAAGACTCATTGCCAATCTCAGGATTTTCTCTGTCACTACAGTCCTCTAAAACCAGGATAGATCATTTGGGTTTGGTTAGCGGGAAATGTCGTTGTTAACGGAGATGCTGTATAGTCACGTGATCATGAAATCATGTCAGGAAAAGCAATCCACGTAGCTCTAGAATCCAACATGCTAACTACATACATCAGGCTAAGGTCTACAGTATCTGACTAGCCCGGCTGACTGATAAGAAATATTAAATAAACACTTATCGTCAAATTGCGATGTCTCTTTGGGCAGATTTACCATTTTGGCGTAGTGAGGAAAGTCTTCGATCGAACTATAGTATTTAAATACCTGATGACCAAAGTTCGACATTGAAAATAAAGCAAATAACCACAAACTTCTGTGAAAGTCGCAGAATTTCTTAACTTTTATTTTAAAGATAATGTCACCATCACGTTTAATATTATTTATATCTTCGAGTAGAAGTTGTGTCGGCGTGTATTTATTAATACTACAAGGAGAAACCCCGTTTGGATCAAACTCCATCTCATCCTTCTAGTTAGGTTTTCCCTCGAGGACTGCCAGCCAAAGCCTCAGCGGAGGCGAGTCAAGTTCCAGGATAGGGCGCCCGCGGTGAACACCTGATTTGTTTGCTCTCGAACGAAACACGGCAGCGGTCTTATGCTTCCGGCTCTCGCTCTTCCTGGTTATCGGCTTCGAGTTAAGCAGCGAAATTTTTCTACGCTACATTCACGCAGACAAAAACCCCTGCGAAACAGACCCGATTTCCCCAAGTATCCGGCTCTTTCACGGTTTTCTTGTAATTTTAAATGTTCATGCAGCCATTTATTTATTCATAATTTTGACCAAAACATAAAATTTTACAAAAGGAAGGGTAGAAAAAAAAATATATATATATATTTTTTTTTACAGTTTGATCTTAGATCGCTGTCAAAGTGTTGATGAGACCGATCATCGAGCGACAGGCAAGAATACGATGGCAACCGAAATAACTTATTTCGCATGCAGCTCGGTTGTCAATATAGCAGCCAGGAGAGCAGTTATGTCTTTATCGCATCGTTGTCGAAGAAGTACAAGTTAATCCGTCACAATTTACCTATCCGTAGTTTCCTTAATTCAAGCGCTTATGATTTTTTATTTGCAAAGACAAAGACATGCCATTTCGTAATCTTTAAAGAATGAGCAAAACTAATTGGTTTACCCAGAAGTTTCTTTTGTTGTTGTTGCTCCTTTTTGTGGAAGATTAATGGAAGTGATATCAGTTTACGGTGATATTTTCGCAAATGACAGTGAAGTACTGTAGAAAGTTTAGTAACAGAATTTCCCCGCAGAAGTCTCTACTCACGACTTTCTTGCGTGTGTTTCTGTTTTCTTTGTTTTTTGTTTGCTGCTGATGTTGTCTTTTTTCGTTTAAGCAAATGATTTAGTAGGTAATTTGGCTTTTACCGTAGATATTTACTTTAACCGTTTGGCTATTTATATAGATTCCTGCTGATGAGCTGTCTTACCTAATATTATCTAGGTAGCGTTATATACATTCTCTCTCTCTCTCTCTCTCTCTCTCTCTCTCTCTCTCTCTCTCTCTCTCTCTCTCTCCCTCGCTCTGCATTTTGTCTAGGTAAAACATTTTTAAAGAAACACGAAGTTTTGGCGTACGTAAACGTCTCTATTATCTACGTCACACTAAAGAAACTTTGTATTACCTTTTTCCTGTCTCTGCCCGATTACTTTTGTCGGGCAACATTTGTCGTCGTGTACTACCCATTCTTTAAAATAAAAGCTTTATAATTTTACATCAAACAATTTTTTTACAACTATTATTATTAAACTTTTTCCCGGTTTTCTTTTGTAAATAATATATGGATAATTTATTTTACCTTTTAGCTATAAATAGTGAGCCTTTTAAATATTTAGCTTATCTTCAGTTTTTATTATCTTTTATCGTTTTTTTTAACAAAATCAGTTAGCTAAATATTTATTGTGGTTTTTGTTTCGTAACTATCCGCATCCCAATGTTTTTATCTTATTTATAATCACCTGGGATGCATTTTCAGTCCAGCCTAGAACCCGCAGTTAGTGTTTGTGTAGAACTTGCTGTCTGTATACTCAGCCATCACACTCGTAATGCGAAACACGTGGGTTTTGAGCGATATACGGATCTGTGTTAGAGAGGAAGTTACCGAGTGTCACAGCCCCCACGGCTCAACCTGTGGTGAGTAATGCAGATTTTAAGAACTGTAACGACCCCCTTTCACCATTCAGGGCGGGGCGCCATCAGAAACTATACCCTAGCAGTCTTATATTTTGCATTATGAGCGAGAAAACAACCCTGACTTCTGGCGATCGCAGGTTTGTTTTTCCTTTCCTAAATCTAGTCCCTCTACCAGTCTTCACGACGGTAACGTTTCTTCAAAATCTTAAGGCTTCAGTCCTGCCATTTACAGAGTTGTAAGTGTTCCAACTCTACATTATACCGGGCCAGACGAAATTACGCTGGCACGATGTCTCCAACTGGACTTCATTCCAGCGAGCAACACTGGAACGTCACATCTCTCAGCATCTCTGCTTTAATTAGTTAACGTCGGTGAAGGTAACTTAATATTAACTCTCTCTCTCTCTCTCTCTCTCTCTCTCTCTCTCTCTCTCTCTCTCGGGGATGGGGGAGCAGCTGTACAAAAAAAGAAGAAAAATAATAAGATACGTATCGAAGGTAATAATTTTTTAGAATTATCTTTTTCATTAGTTTGATACGTGTAATTCCACTGATTCGTCTGTGGACGGGGATGTGGGAGGACGGCTGCACGTGTGTTGGATTTTAAATACAGAAAAATCTAACTTAAGGAAAGGAAAAAGCAGCTAAACGTAGCGACAGGTGAGAAAAAAAGAGATAGGAAAACGTACCTGTTGTAAACTGGAGCAGAAAGATAAGCAGCAGAGGTATAATGCAGTTCCTTTTCTCGGCAAAGCCACGTAAACTCAGCATTGGAGAGCGTATCCTCCAGACATCCGTTATCTATACTGCTCAGTTTAATAGCACCCGCTCAATGAAGACAAGAACCCTTCTTCTTCTTATCTCCTCCCGAGCAGCTCAGGGTAATCGAATCGTATTCACAGCTACAGAATCCATTCAAGTTCCGACCTCAGATACCAGTGGTCTCGACATCACTTCCTGGGCAAACTAACAGATGGCCACGCGTAGTAAGTGTAGTAGTAATAGTAGTTGAGAGAGAGAGATGGAGAGAGAGAGATGGAGAGAGAGAGAGAGAGAGGAGAGAGAGAGAGGGAGGGAGGGTTAGACTCCACGGCATACGGTCGGTTTTCCCACCTCCGAGAAGAGACCGTTAGACGTTCCTCCCGTTCAGCTGGCGGTAGGTTCGCTTGGAAAGCGCCTACGTACGTAGAAGAATTTATCTATCAGTGGTCGCGCGCGTACCGCTGCCGGTGGGAAAAAAAAGAAAAGGGAAGAGACGAAAACGAAACGAAATCGAAAACCCGCGCTCGCTACACGGGTAATTCAGAGCTCAAATCTAGATATGCAGCTTTGGAAATATCAACATCAGGGAAATAAATTATTTCTCATCTGTTAACACTTCTGGCGTTAACCACACCTGCTTTACCTACCGACGAAATAAAGAGGCATTTTCCAAGTCTCTGGCACGTGACCTGTTATCAATGTCGTCAATCGGGGCGCCGAGAATGGTGTAAGTATAATTCACAATAATTAGCAACGGTTCCGTCATGTAAGAACCTGAAGATATTTATTGTATATAAGACGTAAAACCAAAAGGAAAGTTCAGTATAATTAATACATTATATAATGGCAGCTATTGCGTTTATATCTCTAAATCTGTTTTATGTTATTTTATACGTACTCAGGTTTTATAGTGAACGATCCTCGTGGTGCGCACCTTGATCAGGGCCTCAGAAATGCATTAAGACAGGTAGAACGAAAAGGAAAGGGTCTAGCGAAAGTTTGGGCGCAACTCTCCATGGGAGGACATTTTAAGTTTTCGTCTCAACCGATCTGTTGGTTTTCAGCGGAGATCAGTTAACAATCGAAAAATAATCGCTAACGTGAAGAAGATAGAACTTAGGAGTTATTGGCCACCGGAGTAAGAAACAAAAGTATGGGGAAAGAAAAACTTCAGTTGGTTCATCCGCATCTTGGATATGCTGAGACGGCGTGGATCCCCCAGCAGAGAAAGGATGTGTGCAGTGGTCTATTGGAGAGAGCCCGGCATCGATCGACTGGAAAGTTCTCGTGTCTTGGGCTTCTGAATTAACGCTGAGCTACTAGAAATATACGGTCTACTGAGTTTGAATTTCAGACGTTGACCTAATAAAAGTTTTCAAAATAATCAGGAATTATAGTTAGCAATATTAAGGAGTCGGTAAGGCTGTAGCAAGCTGATAGATTCGAGTAAATTGCCGGGAAGAGCGGGTCGTAGTGACAATGTTCTAAGAATTCCCCCGAGCGGCTGCTGTTATTTCTCCGCATCCTTGCAAATACCAAACTAAACGATGATATTAAACGAAGGAACGAACCCGCTTACTGGCTCATATTTTGAAGGGAAAAAAAAAGTATTTTAAGAAAGAAGAATCGATTTACGATATTATAATATAATTAACCGTTTTATCTGATCGATGAAGAAGTCCAAAGGTTACATCTGCGTGCGCAGCTAGACGCGACTGTCTGTCGATAAAATCCATAGCCCGACTTCTCGCCTAACGCGAGAGAACACCTCCGCGGAACGGACCCGCGAGCTGCCTGCCTGCCTGCAGTCCCATTCATGATGTTACCGAAGCAAACAGATCGCCGGACGAGTTCTCTTCGCAGTTTGGATAATTCATCATTAATGTTGTCCAAAGCTGTTTCAGAAACCATATTTTCGATTGCTTCAACGGACAACGGATTATTAAAAAAAAAAAGGGTGAAAAACCCTGACTCGTACATCTGCAAGATGATGCCAGGAATAAATCTACCTTCTTGTAATTGAAAGCACATTTTCAAAGTCTGTACTTGCTTGGATGATGAGTTCGCGTGCGCAGCGACACTGCACTCGTAGGCTTCGCTTTCCATTTAGATCTTCTCAGTTCACCCGAATGCTTTCGCACGCATGCGTACACAGAGACACGCGCGCCCGAACTTGCCGAACTCTCGATGTGCTCGAGACTAAACCAGGCACCTGTACTTTCAGATCTGCTGCCTGATGCTGTCAGTTTGTCAGTATATCCTCATTACCGCTTCCGTTTATCTAAGACCCCCTCACGAAATGCTTAATGCAGTTTTAATTTTGAAAATACGGGCCTCGCGATATGTACCCTTATTCCTGGGTAAAACAAAACGAATACACCGTTGTGTAATTCATCAAAATTAAGTTGCCACCACGTGACTTGTGACATCACTCGTGTTCATCACGATAGCTCTGTCATAACGTCTCTGCGCAAAGACACTTCCTCCAAGATATTTTCTTTTTATTTAGCCAACATACATTTTGTTTAACTGTTGAAATTTCTTTCTGATTTATAAATTGATTTATGTAGTAATCCTCCTTTTTATTCTTTTATGGTTCACCTGTTTTAAACTGCTATCTAAAAAGAAAAACATATCCGCGGTAAAAAGTGTACTGATATTTTGCTTGTTCTGTCAGAGTTCTACTGGAGCCAGAAACTCAGCCGCAGTTTACCTGCAAATATTCCCTGCAGCAGAGGATAGCAGTGGATGGAATAACTTTTCTATTGCCAGTGTGTTCAAACTACCGGCAACTAACCGTACTGACAGACCTATGTGGATAGTACATGCGGAATTTCGTGTGTGATATCTCACCATCAGTGAATTACGCTATTTTTCATCGTCTGCTGACAGATACAAGGTTACTGAAGGCCCACACTACTCCACTGGTTTTGGTTATATCCAGCCTAGGTTTATATTTACAGCACTATTTCTAAATGTATTGATAGTTTTATTTCTCGTTTTTATTTTTCAACATCCGATTAACCTTTAGATTTTTTAAAATGTCACGCAAAAATGTTAAATATTCGTTACTAGAACGAGTCTGAAGCGAGGCTGTCTCAGCCAACCATGACAGGTGCGATGGAATTGCTCAGCTACTTCGATTGGTTCATTGTCTTGAAACAAAAATTATTTCTTTTAAAGTGATTTTCTCCGGCAACAACTGACTAATAATAACATTTCCAAAGATCTCGCTTAGTATTCCGTTTCTGCGTTGAGTCACGTCCCTTTATCGACAGCGCGGGTCCGCTAGTGCGCTTCCTTCGATGCCACACATACCTAGACATAACAAAACTCCGACATCTGTTCTGACTCCATTTTACTGTAATGTACACACGCTTCCAGTAAACAGATGTCGCTACACTCACAAGTACGCATACACTACGTTCTGGCAGAAAATCAGTCGACGGTCTCAGCAGTCCATTTCTCTGTACCAGCATTTATCCGGAATTGCGACGACATCAACCGTCACAATTTGCATGACGCAAAAAGCTGTTTAACTCATACGAAACTCTGCCTTTTCAAACCATCCATCCGAAGCATTTTAGAATGTTCTGGCTGCGTGATCTTCTACAAACACACCAGAAACGTTGTCTTGTATATACACTCTATATTACAAAGAGAGAAAAGCAGAACATTTTGGCTTATTATTACCTGACAAAATTATCTTCACTTTAATCGATGACATAAATGACCTAGAGAAAAATTTGTACGTGGCATTAAATATGAAAAAAACATTACATTTCTTCTAAATTCCAAATCAAAATCATCTTTGACATTGTGTTTTTTGTGTTATTACTCCTGACATTAAAGCTGAAGTACAGTAAATCTAAATATTTATGTTTGTCTTAACCCTTATAAAGTCATGTACAGCTAGAGTGCCCCAAATAATCAAAAAGTAAATGATTCTTTGTGTTTCTTATCTTTCAGAAATGATAAAATTACTCCATTGGATTTCTTCCTATAAAAGTTTAATTTTTGTCTAAATTCTGCGAATAAATAAAATTCTTTTGTTCTCTAAATCGTTTCCATATACCTATTCCAGTTTATTAACTTCCCTAAAAGATAAGAACACCAGGGGTCGGTCTGGAGGTTCTAAATATGGTTTGACCAATGCGTCAATTGTGTAGAACAAGAATATGCTGAATGTCTTCCTTTTATTACGTCTTTCTTATAGCCCTAACATTTATTTTACCTATCTAATCAGGCGACTTCAGAGCTTAGTACATTTTAGATTATATTAGTCTGACTGCTATGTCAGACTTCATTCCAACTAAAAATGTACTCAACTTCCACAACAGTAAACTGATTTTCCTAGTTAATAAACCGAAACCGTACAATAAATGAACTGCGGTCAATTAATCTCGTAAAATTGCGGGTGCACTGGAATTCACTTTAACTAATCATGTGTGTATAGTTCAAAGGTATCTACGGAAGGTAGCGCTGCCAAGTCTTTTTTTTTAATTTCATTTTGATTTGATGTTTTTTTAAAAAAAAAAACGAATGTCTTAGGCTGAGTGACTTTCAGCGACGTGCAGCCGGTGGTAGGTAGCAACGTTAGTCGACCGCCGAGGCTGTAGAGGTTCACCAAAGGTGGATAACAGCCGTCTGTGTCATACTGAATAATTTCATAACAGGTGTTCCGAAGAAAACATTAAGTAAACGATCTTTCCTGATCCTTTGTTACCAAAGTATTTCTGCATTCTTTGACACTGCGACTAGTAAAAGTAATTGCTTCTCTTCCACATTGAAAAGCCTCAATAAACGAACGTTATATTACAGTTATTTAGCGCAGAATGAGACTCTTGCCTCTCTAAGGCAATTGTATAGACCTCTTGGTCTAAATCAGTGAAACAGTGCGTAATAATCGTAGGTAAATACATTTACAAAATAATTGTGGACAAGGTAAAAAACTTCGAATAAAATACGTTACTATCATTTTATTGCAGTAATCACAGACATCGCTTCGGCTACATTTTTGGTTTTTCTTTTATTTATTTAGAGACTTTCACGAGCGACCATCTGAGAAAATTGCCTGTCCGTTCTTTGTTGGAATTAATTAGCTTCTCGGTTCAAAACAAATTTCGGAGCCAATACTCAGCGAGTCTAAACACACGACGTATTGTACGCACGGATCAGCTGGCTGGCGGCACATTTTCCTTTCAAAATTAACTTCGAACGGTCACCCCAACTTCTTCGGAACCAGCAGAAACCTGTTGCGATCTTTTCAGCGGGTTCTTAGAAGGAAATAGCGGTGGTCTCTTTCACGCGAAGCTCGAATAAAGAGAACTATGAAGGCTCTTAATTGATAAAACTGCTACTGAATTTAATATCATTCCTTTCGAAATGAAGAAGTATCTTAGATATTTGTTTTGGCTTCTTTTTGGACTAATATTTGTCCAGAGAGGTCGCATTCATAGATTTTGGTTTTAAAATAAAACGTTTTACTTCTGTTTTCTAAATACGACTTTTGTCTACTCTTAGTGATTTTCTTCCGACATCTTGCTATTTTCTTGGCCAAACTCTTCAAGACCTTTTCCTTCAGTTATTTCACCTTAAAGCAGCTTCAGAAATGGCGTCTAAATTCTCAGGGACAGCTACAGAACTGCCAATATTCGATTTACAATAATTCAGGAATTACTGTCTTTATGGATAATAAAAGTCTATCACCAAGTGATGTCGCTCCAGTAAGTTGAAAGGAAGTTTCCTGTTGAAACAACGACAAAAACATACGGCATCTTTCCGTTCATTACCCTCCAAAAGATCTGGTTTTGTTAGGATATGGAATAAGTTAGCTTTCATTATTACTGCGCTTCATTGTTTCTTTACTTTTTGCATGTTTCTGTGCCATTACATTTTTTTCTCTTTTGTACAACGAGTTGTTTTGCGGGTTGACTGATGCACATATTGTTTATGCTAAAAGGTTAATTGGACTGTGCGTGAGGAATAAGACCAGCTATCGATGTTTTCCAGCACGCTTTCAAACTTCTTTTCAACGGAGCGCAATATATAACTTTGCTTAAACACAATAGAACGAATAATAAAGTCGGTATCATTGGACTTATAGCGCACCGCTGCTTGTTTCAATAAAGAATCCTGCTAAACAAAAATATACGTTCCGTCGCAAATAATTGCATAAAAGATTAAATAATTCCTTTAAAGTGAGAGAGAAATGCACTGGCGGACTTATTCGAGAACTTAATGGAGATTTCTTAGAATCACGTACACACCATCTTTAGTGACACTATCCTATTTAAGGGTGTGAGTCGAGACCGGAAACGTTTTTCAATCCTGGTTTTGAGGTCTTCCACGGATTTAGGTTTTGCTGAAAGATTCACGTAAATGGAGCTTTGCGAGAACACTTCGTTGACAGCTCTCTTCACTTCTGGCTGCTCAATCGAAGCGTCGATTTATTATTAACTGAACCCATATTTTTAAAGGTCTTCCTTCTTGTTTTAACAGAGCTGTCAGATTGTGGGCCTTCATTGTGATGTGGCCTAAACTTCTGTTTCACGCAGTAACCGACTTCAGTTCAACATCAAGCCACAAGATGCAGTCAGTTAACGTTTCTTCAATCTCGTCGCACTTTGATTTCCCGACAGTCCGGCGGACAACAAAAACAAACTAAAATACAGCTTTGTAATGCTATTTATTTTTCTAAAACAATTATTAAGCAGTGATATCTACGCACAAAATTTTGCATGTCTATGAGAAGAACTCTTCTCGCCAAAATCTAGCAAAAACAAAAAGAATGACAGGAGAGAAATTAATCCAAAAATCGAGCAACCGATGATTGGAAACAAATGTTTTGGCCATCATCAATGACGGTTCGATGTCCTGATTTGAAAAGGCAGCATTAATGAAACTTTAGACAGAAATGTGATGCAGAGTAAACCTAGAGCAAAAGTCTATACTGGACACTTATAATGTATCCCAGCCTCTTGGATGAAAGACAAACAACAAAACTGATAGCGGATTGAATTCTTGAAAATGGAAATAAATCTTTCGTACTTGAATTAATTATTTTGGAAGGAAATTGACTGACATAAAGTTTTGTTTTTAACAAGACAATGATCCCAATAACTTCTAATGAGAAAAAGACACGACTACTAAAACAGCGGAACGGGAACTACAAATTAATACCTGAAGCAACACTTCTATTTACTTTATTTTGTATTGCATTTTTTTACGAAGTTACAAAAACTTCAGCCAAGAAGGGATGCGGTCTGTTGAGACTGATAAACATCAGAGCAAAACAACAAATATTAATTAAATCAGTTTTTCTCTAAATTGCATCGTGTCGCTATTTAAAAGTAATATGACCATATAATTAGTGTGGAATAAATGGGAGTATTTACGTGACTTTACGCCGACCTTGTTAAAAAGAGCTCTATGAATGATGGTATATTTTATTTGTAGCATTTACTGGCGAATGAAATTCATGCAATAGAATATATATATATTAAATTTCTCTTTGATTAGTCGTTTTCATAAAAATACTTTAGAAAGTAAATTTTCTTTTCGATTTTCGTCATTTTAACGACATATTTTAAAGGCCGACGAATCATTCACAGATGAAATGGAACTTGAAAGCACCTTATTTCCCTAGACAGGAAATGGTAAAAAGTTACTTTATAGATTTTTCGCGCATAAATTCAATAAAATGAAACAGATCTACTTGAAACGCAAATATGTTCGTGAATAGCAATACTCATTAATACTGCAGTTTTTTTAAAAAAAAAACTATTTGTGTTTACTTGCATCGCAATAACTGCTAAAAAAAACTATTTACCTAATGGGCAGTTTCGTCAGGGCATAGAAAATTGATTTGGCAATGTGATCAGAACGACGACAGCAACAACAAAATGCATAGGTTCGAAGGTTGCCAGCTTAAACGGAGTTCTTTATGCGAGTAGAATAAGCTCCCATTCGCTATTCCTTATCGATGGACGCGAAATACACTGAACAGGTTCTATTTTAGAGCAATTAATAATGGAAATTCCACTCAAGAAACAACAGCAAAGCATTAAAGTGTAAATAACGCTAAAATCATCAAGCAATTCTAAAAGTGAATTGCAATGTACGAGGTAGATCGAAAAAGTATCCGACATTATTTTTTCCCGTGGGAAGTAATCAGGTTAGGGAGGCAAAAGTGTACATAGTGGAGCCGCATGCCTTCATACGCATGCGTGGTTTTTGGCGGGCTTTGCTGGATGTGTCAGTCGCTGTCAGGCAGCCAGCGTGTGAGGTGCTGTACTACTTACTCGTCGCATTTTCATTTCGCCCGTGATGATGGAACGTGTGGAGCAACGACCTTGCATCAAGTTTTGCCAAAAGATTGGAGATACCCAAGCAGAAACAATTCACAAAATTCAACAGGCTTTTGGTGACAATGCCATGGGTATTACCCAAACCAAAGAATGGTACAACAGGTTCAAAGATGGCCGCACATCGGTGGAGAGTGACCAACGTTCCGGGAGGCCATCAACAAACCGCAATGCAGTTGATATCGAGAAAGTGCAGACCTTGATAATGGAGGATCACCATTTGACGGTACGGGAAATTGGTGACGAGGTTGGGATCAGTAAAGATTCTGCACATGCAATTTTAAAGGAGGATTTGGGCTTGCGCAGAGTGGCAGCGAAATTTGTGCCCAAGCTGCTTTCTCAGGAACAGCAACAACTTTGTCTTGAGGTTGCACAGGACCTGCTGGATACTGCCAACAGGGATCCTGAGTTCCAGAATTCCGTGATAACTGGAGATGAGACGTGGGTGTACGGGTACGACCCGGAAACCAAAGCTCAGTCATCACAGTGGAAGCACCCAACGTCGCCAAGGCCCAAAAAAGTACGTCAGGTCCGGAGAAAAATCGTTTTCTTCGACTACTGAGGCGTTGTGCATCACAAATACGCATCAGAAGGACAAACAGTTACAAAGGAGTACTGTTGTGGACGCGTACTTTTGCACTACAACAGCCTAATATACAATACTGACTGTTGAGATAACCGTGACCGACGTCAACAATTTTTGCCAGTTTTTGTCCCGGTAGAGATGAAGACTCCGGTGTGCGGATGGTCTATTGTGCTCCAACACAAGACGTCCCAAGGAGAAAACGCAGCGGTTTTATATCGTAAACCTCATGACCTTGGGATTCTCTTGCAGAACAATCGCAAGGTCAGAAAACGAAATGAACCAATCAGGATGAGAGTTTCAGGGTGTAGTGGAACAGTCCGGCCGAAATCTTCACCTGATTGGTCAGTTTCCAGTTCTCCAAAAACGAAGGGATTTTGGGGGAAATTTTTGGATTTCCCTAACAAGTACTACCAGGAAGTCCACCGACGTCTTCTTGATGCAGTTCGGCGCAAGAGACCGGATCTGTGAGCCTCGAAAAACTGGCAGCTGCATCATGACAATGCCCCGAGTCATTCGTCGCAGCTGATCCAAGGTTTCTTGGCAAAGAAATGCATTTCGCTCATTCGCCAGGCTCCCTACTCTCCAGACATGGTTCCTTCTGACTTCTGGCTGTTCCCAAAAATGAAAATGCCACTGAAAGGCTTCCGCTTTGAGAGCCGAGAGGACATCATGCGGAATGTGACGGCGGAGCTGAGAGCCATTCCGGAAGAAGCATTCCAGACGTGCTTCGAACAGTGGAAGAATCGCTAGGCTAAGTGTGTAAGTGTGTAGGCACAAGGGGCCTACTTCGAAGGGGATTAGCAATTGAAACCCCACCAAATACGTAATTTTTTTCCCCGCCTAAGGTTGGATACTTTTTCGACAGACCTTGTATAGGACATAGACGGCCGTGGTACATGGCTGATTAAAGAGGGTTCTCTCTCTCCTTGTGTACTGACGTAATATCTCTCACTGTGGTGTGGTCGCTCAAAATAAATCTGGCAATGTTCAGGTTATTATACACACACACACACACACAGAGGAAGCTATATGTTCTCTTGTTGTGCAAAATTTCCCTGTTTCCACCGGGTTTAGAATATGCATTCCTGGCTGTATTGACTGTTTTACGGCATCGCAATGTAAGCTGTTCCATGCATTAGAAAACTATCGGTTAAAAACTAATAAAATGAATAATTACTTTAACTTTATACCGCAGGGGCCCCGACTGAACAAGTTCATTTATGCGAAACTAACACGGAAACAACACTTAGCGTTCGTAGAGTGTACACCTTTAAAAACTGCTGATGTGAGCTACCAAGACGAATAATTCTGGAGGTGGTCTAAGAGAGCGATATCCAGCAAATAGGTTTGCTAGACAGTAGTAATGACTTCCTTCCATGTACTCTCTCCTCGCCCTTCTCTTTTTCACAGCCTTGTTTTACGTGGTTGAATAAAGAGATAAAATGAAAGCAGGGAGAAAGGCAACTCGCTTAAGGCATAGGTCATTTGCGTAAAATAATTGTTCTGTCTTCTCTTAATAATTAAACCGGGACATGGTATTGGATTTCTCAGTGATTATGTTTGTCGTATTTCGAAGTTGCATAGATGTACATGAAAACTACCTTTATAAAACAGAACTAACTTTGTACTTAGCTCTTAGCGAGAACTAATACCTGTCTAATGACGTTTAATTTTTTTTAAAAAAAAATTTTTTTGGAAATACAGTGAGTCTTCAAAAGTGGAAGTTATTTTAAAATGAATGATTTATTTAGATAAATAATAAAGTTGCTTGAGGATTCTATAAATATCGTTAAATTTACCACTTTTAAATTTAATTATCTGTATACCTCTACTTTTCATATCTATATTTACGGGTTGCGCTATAAGAGCTGTGACACGTGATGCTGTCTCCATTAATTAACCCTTTGTGACGAAAAATCCATATCGCTCCAACCCCACGTGTTTTGTATTACGAGTATATTTAAATAATATACAACTAGTATATAAATAGAAATGCTTCCGAGCTGACCTATATGGTATCTTCTTCACTTCATTTCTCCCATAACCCATAGGTTGTTTGGGCACCTCGAAAGCTGTGTCTAGGGCATTTTACAACCTGGCGGAGCCAATCCCTCTCCAGATCGAAAGCAATCGGTTTCACCGCTTTAAAACACCGATACGATACACGCAGACTATTCCTTGCTAGATTCTGAATAGTTCAATTTAATCCCTGTGCCAGCGATACTCAACATTTTTTTTTCTTAAAGCCTCTTTCATAGATGTTCAGCTCCAGTCTCGTCAATGAAATTCCGCGTAACAAACCGTGTAACAGAAAGCGCGCACAAGTCTGATTCCGCGCCCTAGTGACATCACTCTGACTTCTATCGCACGTACTGTGAGAAGTCAGCATTTCTGATAAATAAATTGTTATAGTTTGTTTTTTTGTTTTTTGAGATTGCGAGATTAATTTTGCGACATACACGCACAGGTTGTTCAAAGATTAACCTGCACTTTTTCTTCTGGTTAACAGATAACTTGTGGAGTGATGGTGCCATCATCTGGAAAATTCCTGTGTGGAGTGACGTCACAGTTGTGCAGAGCGTTCTGGGTGGTTTCCAAAATGATGATGAGCATATACATGGCGTATTAAGAAAAGTACATATTCCTTCAGCATCAAGGTTACTAAACAATCAGTCATAAAACATTGAAGCTATTCATAGGCAAAATCATGTTGTTACATCATATGATTTTTTGTCACCAGCCAGTTTAAGTCCGTTGTTGGATATAGGCCTTCCCCAGAATCATATGATTTACTTATGAGAAACTTTAATGAAATATTTGAAACAATAAACTATTGTTATGATTAGTTTTTTTTCTAGTTTTGAAGTTGATTAATTTCGTATTTTATTAAATAAATGTTTTCAAACACTGCACCATTTTGTAAAGCGAAAGTTATAGATAAAAACTATTAAAGTAGTAATTAGTGAAGGAGAGCAACATAAAAGCTTTCTTTAATCAAATATTTTTAATTTAAAATTTTCACTTTTTAACGAACGTGTTAATTAACTGAAAATTTAATTAATTATGTAATTGTCGTATTACTGAATATATAGAGACAGACAGACAGAGAGAGAGAGAGAGACAGAGAGAGAGAGAGAGAGAGAGAGAGAGAGAGAGAGAGAGAGAGAGAGAGAGAGAGAGAGAGAGAGAGGAGAGGAGAGAGAGAGAGAGACTGTGAATACATCAAATCCTGCATACAACTCTAGAATTTATTTAATGATTAAGATAATTTCCGTTCTTCACGATCCATGCATTTTATCTTAAAGCAGTTATTCAGTGACGTGAAATAGAAAAACTTTAAACTTAAAAAGTGTACAATGATTTATTATGAAAGACGTAACGCAATGTAAAAAAGTGACGTCACAAAGCACGTGGGTTTTACTTTCAGTTTTGTTTTTTTGTCAAAAGACACATAATATTTGAGGATATGTAAATAACTCGTTTAATTTAAAGGTATTCAGTATTACGTTGAAAATTAAACAATCTGAAAAGATTTTTAAATTTGTTCTGTTATCGAACAAAGGCGCGTTCATGTTATTTTTCTTATCCAAAAGTAACCAAAGTCAGAATACGTAGACTGCATCTTTCGGGTATTTAAATATAAGAAAATGTTCATTTGTGATGTGAGAAAAACACTTTAACAATTCCATAAAAATGAATATCAAAGTATTTTTGTTGTTATTAAACGAATTGTGACAAATTATACTGCATATAACGAACGCCGAGTAAACAAGAAAAACACCCTGGTTTAACTCCCAAAACAAAGATGAAGGCACAATTCTGGAGATTGAGAAGACTACTCGTCTAGCCGTTTGGTGCGTGCTTAACTCTATAGCCGGGTAAGATATCCCGATGACGACGCTTAGAAAAAAAATAAACGAAAAACCTTGTTAAAAAAAATATATATATATATAACAAGAATTTGCTGTAAAAATGGCATTAAAGTGCCGCTGTAAAGTAGATCTTTTGCAAGCTATTCATTAATGTCCACGCTGGTCCTGTTGTACTTTTCTTTCATGCATAACAACAGAGGCAAACCAAATGAGACAGCCCCGAGAACTACCCAGTTCATCCAGGAAACACCTGAAAATGCATACACACATATATAAGAAAGTATTGGGAAATACACAGGATATGCACAAATAAGGAATAATTTCAACTGAGAGAAGTATATAATATTCATGCAATGCATTATTACAAAAATATAAAAAGAAAAATGAATACGTTGTACCTTGCATTAATATTTTATATCTGACCATTTGATTTATACAGAGCATGACACCTTTTCTCGCTCCAAAACAGGTTATCAATGTATAACTGCGAAATGTTGTTCCAAATATCCTGTAGCACTTTCTACAATTCATCAAGGATGCTTAGTTGCTGTTTGACTTTCTCAGTACTCATATAACATCAGGACATGATGCAGGCCAAGGCATCGTTATGAGTTTTCTATCAGCCTCTTTACGTTCCAGATAGTTTTAAATGCATTGGCTGGATGCTTGGAATCACTGTCGTGTTAGACGATAAATCTCCGCTCAATTTCCAGTGAGATATTTTTCAGGGGGGAGGTGAGATGTTTCATGAAAGCCTACCTGTACTTGTCGACAGGCAGTATACCTTTCATTTTATGCAAATCTCCTAAACGCTCAGCTGATATGCAACTACAAACTTGTATCAGTCTACCCAGTATCTGTTGTATACTTACTAACCGATCCTTTTTTGAATAAACCGCAGTTGATTATTATGAAACAATTAAGACTCTGGCGCATCTGTTAAGAGCACTTCTTCCAGATTTGGTCATCCCACTGTTTGATTTCTGATTCCCATTTCATCCTTGCTGTTTAGCTGCCTGGTCTCATCAAAGCTTTTCGAGCAGCTACGCACCCAAAGAAACCAACACCAGCACTTACAGCTAGGTCAGTAGTTTAGTCATTCAGTCATTGACAAGATCGCTGCTGGCTCGTCTTCTATCACATAGAAAACCTACCCTAAATAATTTAATCTATTAAGTTGTTACAAACCTTTGGTCGTTTTTTTTACCGCAACAGCGAGACTCCATTTCGTTGCTGATCGTGACGTTTATTAATCAGAATAAGTTAAGTTACAATCAACACACTTCTGCCAGCGAGTTACAGGCGCATTTATACCATTTTGAAAAAAAAAACAAATCTGGATTTCTGGAGTCGATAAACTGTTGGAAGGCAGTTTCAATTGCTGCTTGGTTGGAGAATGATTTCATACGGAGGAAGCTGTTGAGGTGTTTGAAAAGGTGGTAGGTAGTCTGTGGGAGAAAGGTCTGGGGAATAGGCTGGGTGAGGGAGAACTTCCTACCCCAAATTCTTCAGTTTCTGAAGAGTCACTTCTGCAACATGAGGACGAGCATTCTTGTGGAGCAGGATTGGGCCTCTTAGATTCACCAATGCCATCTGCTGTTTGGAGAGATTCTGATGAACAGCGTGTGACCATGACCTTCTTTGGGTGGATGCTTGATTTTGGAATGTGGTTAGGTGCCTGTCTCTGTCGAGCCACTGTGCTGACGGTTTGCGATTGTCGTAAGGGATCCATTTTTCATCACACATAATGATTCGGTCAAGGAATGAGTCGTTTTTGTTTCCTATGACAAGCGAAGAGCAGATCTCCAATCGAGGATTTTGTTGTTGTTCATTCAACTCGTGAGGCACCCACCTGTCAAGCTTATTTCACCTTGCCGATAGCGTCAAGGTGGAGGGAAACAGTTTCAGTGCTAACGTCAAGCTCTCCAGCAATTTCTCTCACTGTTTTTCTTGGATCGGCTTCTATTGAGGATTTCAGACGGTCGTCATCACAGCTGAAAGGACGTCCGCCACGTTCCTTATCTTCGAGGCTCACATCTCCTGATCGAAACTTTGCAAACCATCGATGTACTGCGCGCTCATCTGCTGACTCCTCGGCCCATGCTCGCTTAATGCTACGAGTTGCCTCACTCGCTTTGTGGCCTAATGTGAAATCATGAAGCAAAATGGTACGAAAAACCTTTCTATCCATGCTTCGCTCAAAACCCTGAAATAAATATCCTTTTTATGATTTTTTAAAAGATAGGTGTTGCATAATGTATGCCAAAGCACACGCTATCAAACGATACATAACTTATCTACTACGTACACCTTCACAAGCAGGCAAAAAACGAACCCCATATTAACATAATATAAAAACCGACAAAACCTTTGTAACGACCTGATACAGTTTTGTTTTTAAATGGTGGTGTTTTGATATAATGAAAATTAAAGGTTTGACTGTATTTACTTTGTATAATGTCGTAATTAATTAATTATAATTACGCTATTGTGCAAGGTAACGCCAAAGTAAGACATCAGTTGACGGATTTGCACCAATCAGCACTAAAACAACACACATTTAAGTAATAGTCAAAATATTGTAACCGTAATTTTTAAAAGCTACTTTAATTTTTACTATTTCTTAGAAAGCCGAAGTATGTTTTGTATCTTACCCTGGTCAGCAGCTTGTACGTCAGAATTCTGCTGTTACATAAAAAACTCATAAAATTCCACTCCAGTATAACACATTAATTTTACGCCTGTTTCCTGAGCAGGTCTAAAGTCACGTTAAATTTCCTTCATGCTAACAGTATGGCCAAACAGATTCAACATGCTACCCCCTCTCCCCCGGTGACCGCGTTTTATGGCCACCCTTTTATACTTAGATTTCGGATGAAGCCATTTCGATTACGATGCATTTTCAATCGTTAATATTTCATGTGATACAAGTATAGGTTTGTGGTTCGGCTGAATTCTGTATACTATCCCTGACTTGGTTTCTCGAGTGAGGACGTTGGCGGTCTGGTTGGAAGAAATGCCAGGTAAAGATGGGGTGTCGGTTCTATATAATCACCGAAAGGCGTGTAAAGAGAAACTGTTAGCACCTGATTATCGGATGTGATGAAATTACTTCCTAGTAAATGTCAGACCGACCAGAGCACTCGTGTCCATCCATTTCCAAGGTAAAAACAAGAGTACTGCTGAAATCTGCCTGCGAGATTCCGGCACAAGTGGGCTGATGGGCAAAGATGTTTGAGATCAATTCACCCCATGACTGAAACCATGCAGGTAGTTGATCTGTTTATTTATTGTTCATTTTTTTAAAAAAAAATTACGGCGTTGATCTAATGCGTATCGATCCAGTTTCTATCAACTTGGCCGACAAGTCGCTTAGTGATACTAACCTCTGTAAAAATCTTCAAAACTTCTCTTTGCTTCTTTAAATCTGAACTCTAAGAACAAACACAGGTATTGCTAGGTGTTGTGTACTTTACAAGACTGTGTGCAACATTAATTTGTTTTCATATTAGAATAAAAGTCATCAAAGTGATAAATGTATAGCATTAATATGCTAAACAGAAAAATAAATTAAAATTAAAAATTACATTTAGTATAATTTTTCCACAATAGTTAAATAGTAAATAAATAAAGTCGAGTCCCGGCCACAAATGAACCCAGTACGAACTGCTATTAATATTTTACAGTAATTTTACACATTATAACGATTTTTACTTTCGTTTCTAATTTTCATCCCGAGTAATTTGTATAATTCGATGCATAGATTAATGTTTCCTTTTATATCTCCTCATCTACGTGCATGTACCCGATAAAGGTGAAGTTGATGGGTAAAGTAAGAAACAGACGTTGCTTTCTTCTTCAACATTCCTGTTAGAATCGGAACGTTAATAAATAAAATAATTTTTCGCCAGTGGTGGCCAATGGTCCAAGCGCAACTGTTTTTAAGAAATGTGTAAATAGGTTGTTTAATCTTTCATCTATCCAGCAGAACTCTGAACATAACATAAGCTGAGAAAATTTCACAGAAGTTAGCTAAAAGTACCCCCATCACATACACCCGAAAAATCCCTACTATAACTCCTTATTTTTGAAACGTGAGAGGAAATCCATCCCGCCGGCTGGTAAAGAAGAGCGAGAAGAGATATGCAAGCGGAGATACGCCAAGCCGACTCCGCCCACCCCCCGACCGGGATTCGAACTCGGGCATTCAATCGTTGTCTGCCTGCCCAACTAAACCACCTACAATTGCAGAAACAAAGCTTTGGGTATCGGATATTATTAAAACGATGGTTCCTTTCTACATCTATTTTCTATGATGCTCTCATTTCAGTTGCTTTATTTCAGCCGTTCTGTCTAGCATTAGCAGTTCATAAACTGAGCTAATAAACTACTACAAATAAGCAATTAGTACATTGTTAGTCATAATCTAATCGGCAATAATACAGCTGAAAGATTGCTATCCTAAAGCGAACTGCATCGCGGCCCATTCGCTCTTCTTGCTCGTCTTCACAGCTGTGGTTTGTTGTGTATCTGTAAGCTCTTACGTCACTGCCATATACGTAGGCACGAGAGTTAGAAAAGCCATCATTAGATGTGGAATTTAAAGTAAACGGTTTTTGAAAATTACCTTTAATTCGATATGTTTCCTGGATGGTATTTTGAGCAAACTATAAAGTTCCGCTCGCACAAAATAAGTGACTACCAAGATACATAATTGTTATTTCTCTTCCCATTGCTTTCCCGGCGGAGGATTTTCGTCTAGTTCTCCATAACGTCCATCATCTAACTATATACAGAGGTCTACGCGGTAATCTCGAATGTTTAGTCATTTTCTCTCATGCACAACTAGTGCTGAGTTGGAATAAATCCTTTAAGGAATATATTGGTTCCTACAATAGTAATTTGAACAGCAATGAAACCAGATATTTATCTGTAATTTATAATTTATATGTTCGACCATCGTCAGAAGTTTAAAATGTAGTAGGCAGTAGACGGGTTTATTCTGAGTCCTGAAGTCAGTAGTAAACGACCTATTCCGCGCTTTACAGGTCCCCGGTGGGTGGGTGGGGGTCGAGCTACCCACTGCCTGTGTCTGATCTACTGAATCCGAATTGCATGCAGTCACTTTTTTTTATCTGCAGGAAGGTGGAACATCATGCAGCCCGTCCAGAAACTGGGAAAACGCGGAATGGACTGCAGTCGCTTTCGTCTCCAGCAGAATTTAGGTTAAGATCTCATTGAGATTCTTCAGAAGCATCTTGAGAGCTAAGAAGCACACGACCAAGAACTCTGTCACAGTAGCAGCTGGGGGGGAAATACCTGCAAATGTATGGGATAACCTGGACTGGGTAACGAAATCTGATCGACCGTTTTACACAACGCCCGGGGACATCTGCCAAACCCGTCCACCCTACGTTTCTACCACTGAAAATGGCTTTAATTTTTCATTTCTTCAATTACCCAACAGAGTGAATCTACACGTAACAAATCTATACCATCAAAACTATGATGGAAACGGGCTATATTTAAAAATGATAATGATTTAATATATTCTGCCAAAGGTTCTCTTTAACATTCCGTAAAAATCAACATTATTATAAGATGCAGTTTCTTACCAATGTTTGGGATGTAAAGTAAAGCTGGGTACAGCACGCAGGGAATGATGTTGGCCATAGTCAGTATGCCCGTCGTAATCCCTTCGGCCACCGGGTAAGCCAGCTCGCATGAAAGTTCCCAGAGTAACGGAATGGTGCCATTAAGAAAGCTGCTGGCGAGGATACAAGACGCGTAAAGACTTACTGGAAGATTAAAGAAAAACAAACAAACATGTAATTTAGAAAAACCGTCTACACCTCAACGTGGTACTTCGTGTTTCATGCTTGAAATGTTTCAGTCAACTGTGCGATTGCCCGAAATTATGTATTCGCTTATAATGGGAAACTATTAAAGCCGGAAAAACGGAAATAGACACAACTTGAGTCGGTCTCTAGAATTAGTAGCGCAGAAGTTTGTCACTAGTTCACCGCTGTTTTTTGTTGAAAAAACAAAATTAATTAAGAAAATATATTTTCGATTTATTCACAGCGTTTGTTAATCGGGCCCTCCCTATAAAGCCCGCAGACGTTTGTACACAATTGTAATTTCTTTATTTAATGTGTGTGTATGGTGTGTGTGTGTATGTGTGTGTGTATTGTGTGTATGTGTGTGTGTGTATGTGTGTGTACTGTGTGTATGTGTGTATTGTGTGTGTATGTGTGTGTATTGTGTGTGTATGTGTGTGTGTATTGTGTGTATGTGTGTGTGTATGTGTGTGTATTGTGTGTGTATGTGTGTATGTGTGTGTGTATGTGTGTGTATTGTGTGTGTATTGTGTGTGTATTGTGTGTGTGTGTGTGTATGTGTGTGTGTGTATGTGTGTCACTGATTGAAAAATCTTGGAGAAAAATTATTTTAATCAATTAATTTTTAAAATTTTTTTCTTCTTTAGATGGATAAATGTCATCTTCGCTATTTAAATCCATAGCGGAATTTTCACTTCATGATAACTCAAAACGGCTATTTTCTGTCATTTCTCCAGTTACGAGGGTCGTGGATATCTACAGAGATTACGAGAGGTGTGGGTCACGTGGCCACGTACTACCGGAATTACGCAACCACTTCTCAGCGCGGAAGGCATCCTCCAGCGGAAGTCTTTATTAGAACTCTTCAGTTTTAAAATTTAGAAGGATGCAAAAGATTGCCCAACTACTACGAGGCCGGCTGGAGGGAGGGAGAGAGAGAGAGAGAGAGAGAGAGAGAGAGAGAGAGAGAGAGAGAGATGGAGAGAGAGAGAGATACCATACTTAGTAGTTAAAGAAAACAAAAAATATAAACAGTTACTTATTATTACTACGTTAACAACGCAAGTAGGCGGGAAGAGAGTCAGTCCGATGGAACCGGTTTATGTGGTGCCTCTTTGCCCCCACACTGTGCGTATTTTTTCCCGGATACTTCGGTTTCCCATCGCTTGTATATAGTAAATATTCACTAGGATTTTTTTCAGCTGGAGCGATAAACGTTGGAATGTATCATACATTTTCACGCCAGCCATTTGCCCGACTGGTGTTCTAGATCTGAACACGAAATAATAAAGTTGGTTACTTTAGTGTAAATGTCAGCGGACAGACCAAATTGATAAAAACAAATAGGCCGTGTGATTTAATTACGTTGATACATAAAATACATTCTTTCACAGTTTGGAAAAGAACTTACACGATTATTATTCTATTCTCTCTTTTTCTGGGGGAATTAAAACGACTGTGTATGCAATCTGAATTTGATTTCTATCTGCCGATGATCTAGAAACTTTACGAAAACTCATTGGTCAGACAATTAAACGTTTTAAAGAGATCAGCTGATCACGAATTTTCTGTGGCCTCGCACTGAAGTTTCCTAGATTATAAACAATTAAAAGGCCAAAGTCAGACTGCGTTCTGAACCTCTTTAAACTAGACTCAAACTGAAATAAAAAATAAATAGATCAACAAACTTTTGTCAAAAGGAATGTATTGTGCGCAGATCAGATCAAACCACAGGAAGCATCCGGATGAGAGAAGGAAAAGAATTATGAGAAGTCTTTTTACTTTTCTTGAGAATTTGTCTGAAGCACTAAAAGAGAAGTAAATTAAACGATTTTACTGTAGAAATATAAAGCATTAATACAATTTTAAAGGATAGAGAAAGGAACAACGGTTCTTAATGTTTTTTTGAAAAGACAAAAACAATAGAATGATTTTTGAAAATTAGTCGATTTTATCCAATGTATTTGCTCACCGTAATTCAGATCGCGCGCATATAATAACTTTAGTAAATTCTTTAGAAATTTTAAAAAAATCATGAAAACAGAAGCAGTGTTTTCGTTCATAAATATATGGAAGATCAAGAGACACTTTCTAAAATGTTGCCAGATCTTTAAACATTTTAACTATGCTAAGTCGTTGAATAAATTTACCTAATTTCAGTATTAAACAATTGAAGGGAAAGATGTAAGTAGTATTTAAAATACCCTGGGTAATTTTAGTTTTCGGACAGTCGGAAACACTTTCATAATAGATTACCTATCTGTTATTCAAAAATATGGACTGGCTCAACTCTCGGTATTTCCGAAAATTTTAACAATTTAACGACGATAGCTTTTTTAATATAATGATAGTATACATCATTTAAAAAACCAGATTGTGTGTTTTCAGTAGTGATCTGTTAGGTGGCATGATAGCCAGATAGTTAAAATCCTGAACTGCTCCAGTCAAAAGGAGTTCGATTCCAGCAGATTACCATCTCAGTTTGGCACACATCCCAGGCGCAGTTTCCATTTTGCGTTTTTTACCAGTGTGGATTCCCCCCAAAATACTCTGGTTTCCCCTCACATCTGAAAGTTCTAGTAGGGGCTTTCGATAAGTTCGTTCAAGAGGAAGGGTGCTCATACCAAAAACACTTAGCCCGAAAAGGTTATAGGAAACAATCAAGCGGACATCCATTCTTCCTCGTTTATCTCGCATCACGGAAGTGATGAAAGAAGACGACGTGAGAATGAGCGGACTTGTGTGTACACTTATTTACTGCCAACTCGGCGTAAACCAACCAAGTTAATAAGAAAAGGAACGAAAATTCACTGATGTGGTATCTAAAGACACAAATTCTGGCGTTTCCTTTCACCTTTTTACCAGTAATAGAAAAAAATACTGCTTTATTTCGCGCGATCTCTCTGCCACAACACCGGGTTTTAGTCCTCAGATAGACTAAGTGCGCAACAATTCGAAATAAGTATTATTTTTCACATTATTTATGGATTCTACAAGTAAATGAGCTCGTTTTGATATCCAGAGGTTCAATGAGGGTGTGATCGTTGAACAAATCCAAGCTGCACCAATACACGTGACATCCAGCAAGTGTAGGTTCGAGAACAGGCTCAAGCCTCTTGTTCAATCCATGATTAGAAACATCTACTGCAGATTAAAGGCATTGCACTTTTAAAGGTTTTTTCTTTTTAAGACGAAAACCCAACGATGATGACTGATAAAATTTCGTCGAAACGTTATTTCATTATTTAGGATAGTTACTACTAAGAGGGTGGGGGAAAGGATCGTCTTCTTTTATTCAGATGTGTATGCGTCAGCATCTGTTCTTCTAATTGTGTGCTGGAATCAAGAATACAAAAAAGCCATGTTTCAGATCCATTATTTCGTTCCGAAGTCTAAGGACCCTGAAAAAATCCAGCCTAATCTGGTTTGCTTCTCAAACGAAAGAAGTCAAGATAAACCGTCGTGCTAGCCTGACTAACATTATGGCCTCTGTGGTACTTCGGTCACTGGTAAGCGCAAAATCACAATCGGGAAGTCATTCAAGTATTAAGTGTCAAGTCCTTTTGTTCTCAGTTTGTTATCAGTACTCAAGCAATTTATCTTGACAACAAGGTCCAATCCGTTATCAGTTAATTTTCAAGTAACCCTTTACCGACTGACACGAGTATACTGGAGTTTGAAATAGGTTTTCTTAATCTGTGCGATATGTTGACGCTCTGTCTCCAGCAAAAAAAAATGTAAAAATATTAATAATAATAAATCCTGAAAAATAAATACAGCTGTAATCAAAAGTATAAACTATTACAAGACCTCTTTTGATTACTTTTCCACTCTCTACACAAATTCTTTTCTTCAACAACTGAGTTCTTCTTTACTATACACCCTAAGTAACTAATCTGTCTCACCGTTTATTCATAAAATTGGTTAAGTGTCTTACCAAGACACCATAAAAGAAAACACACATCCGACCAATGAAGAATAGAATGCAAGCCAGCCTGCTTCTTCCTGCAAAAAAATGTAGAAAATTAAAGCATGCTAAAAGTAAATATCATTATTACTACCATTTCTAGCGCAAAAGATGTACGCAAATATAATCATTTAAAAAAAAAAACAGGACAGAGTTTGTTGCCAATAACGTAAAGTTTAACGGAAACCAGTAATCTCTGTTTTAGTTTCGGAGAAATGAAAACTTTCTGGTTTTTTATTTAATGACTTTTCAAAGAATTAAAATTTTGTTTACTCTAAAATTATTTTATGTAAAAGCTCCATAAGAAACGCCAAAGTTCGCTTATCAACCTTTCAATGTTGTCAGTCGAAACTATAAGGTGCCCGGCTTAAAATCCCTAGTCTCGAGATAAACGCTTTTGTTCTTGGTTAGTTTTCAGTGTCGGTTTGAGTAGATTTCTCTCGATCAGTCATGTGCTTCAGTGTCAGGGGGGAAAGTTTCAACCGTCGGTCTGGGTTAGAATTTTCTTCCGATTTGCCATCAGTGCGCGTTCTGGCAGGTTTTTACTTTCTTTCTTCTTGTTTGTTTTGTTTTTGCTGTTTCACTGTTATCAGTTTAGGTTTCAGTAGAGATTTTTTTAGCTCGAGTCCAATAAAAATGGTCATAAAATGCGCGTTCAGCAGAAGTATAAAACCGCGATAATGATCGTGAATACACACGGCGAACCTTACTAAATAAAAACGACTCGATCATCGTCGGAACACAAAAGTAGGCGAGTGTAAAGGTAAATCGTTTGTCATACCTGTGTAAGGAGATGGCGCAAACAGATGCTTATAACTGTTGACCAGGCTTCATAAATACCAACAGGTATAGCATACGTTAAAATAATCAGCCAGGCATTCCCGTGCCTGAAAGACAATTTAAGAAAAAGAATAAAACAGTCAGGCATCTTAGTTTCCTGGAGTGAAAACCTAATAAGAAAGAAAACAATAATCATGAGAGGTGGCAAGGGTACTGCGCTGTAAAAAGGAGGGTAATGTTCTGACGCGGAACAGAAAATTGTTGAACACCGGTTCTAGAGTAAAGCTAAAGAGTTGCATATGTACTAGTAATGAAAGCAGCAGAAAAACATTCCTTTTTCATACGATATATAGTTTCAGTTTTGCTAACAGTTAATCTTTGGGGGGAAAGGAAGAAAATTACTTGCTTCATCAGTTCCCAGAAGCCATCTTTAAAGCTTCTTCTTTCTGTAGCAGCGCTCAAGCTTGGCGGACTGGGCGGCTTGGCGGGAAAATAAAGAACTGCAATAACTGATAAAAAAACAGTAATACCGGCCTCTGAAAAAAACAAAATTTGGCACATTTTTAACAGAACACATTACCTACATCTTAATGTTTCTATTCTGTGTTTTAGAATGAAAAAAAAAGAATTTTCATTATAATAAATCCTGATGAGCAGAATTTTTTGGTAATCACGGGACCTCTGTCTAAACATCATTAATGTAATATGGAGAAGTTATCTCCCTTGTTGTGACATGCATGTCACGCGACAACAACTAGAGACTTATCCTTTTTCTGACTGTTTCAAGAAGTTTTTAAAAGAATGACTTTAAAACAACGTGAAGAATAAAACAAAATGATATACAGTACTGAGAATAATTATGTAAACAGAGGGGGGAAACTGGGTGTAGAATGTAAATAGAACTTGGTAAAATCTCAGCTGAGGTGTAAAAATGCAATGCTCCGCAATGCAGTCACGTGTTGATATCGTAGACTGTGATTGGTGGTCATGCAATCAATCAGAGAGTGACACACCTGCAGCGAGACTACAAAAGTATAGAAGTGATACCATCGTGGTTGTAGTGCGGTAAATGTGTGGTGAATACTATGGTTACTGGAAAAGAAATGTCACAGGAAAAGCATAAAACTTAAAGTTTAAGTTAATGAAGACTATTTCGCCTTCGTGTTCCAGAAGAATCTGTATGCATGAAACTGAGGAAGATGCACAAAAACTAGTGCTATCGACAATAGACGCAGTCACGTAAAAAACTCAACTTCTTCAAAAGTGATGTTAAGTACCTGGAGGTAGGTTTTCTACCTGATCGACGATGAGCCAATAAAATGGATCTTTCGGATGACTGGCTGAATGGCCCAGCTGCGAGTATGGATGTTAACATTTCTTCGAGGAAAGTAAGATACACGTTAAAGTGAACTAGTATCAGTGGATATGTAGCTGAAGAGAAGAAACTGAACGACGAGAATAAAATTGGTACCAAATATGAAAGAGTGGAAGGACCAGAACCGGAAGAGGTTGCTTTTCACAGATGAGCCATAGTTTTAACTGTTTGACAATAATAAATATGGCAGTTTGTTCAAAGTCGGACCGGGAAGCGGTGTGACAGTCAGTGTACCACAGCCACTGTTGTGGTGAAAATCTATCCAGAACGTAAAGAAGCTGATGGACCACTCACAAGATGTCTTGGCCTGCGCAAAGTCTTGATATAAACATCACAGAATATATATGAAGTTTAATGGCTACTGAGATCTGAGATAGTGTAGCTGCAACCAGCACTTTGGATCAATTGTGGAAAGTGCGAATGGTTACTTGATACACCATTCCACAACCATACATCGTTATCCTGTATGGGAGCATGGAAACAAGGTGTTATGCTTTATATAAAGCAAAGGAAATACTAATGCACTATACAACGTATTTACAGTATTTTGCTTTTGTATATATCTTGTAATAATTCATTGCGTATGCATTACATACGTCTTTCAGTTGTAATTACTTATTATTTGTGCATATCCGATGTGCGTTTCCATACTTATTTCTAATTCTGTATATAATATAAAATTAGAGGCGAAGAAAGAAAAACCTGAAAAAATAGCAAAGAAAGTAAATAAGAGCAGTCAAAGAGATATAGATAGCTTACAAAATAACGGAAAATCAGATAGAAAACCAATAACAGCCAAGTCTAAACAATAATGTATTTTCATAACTTTCCGTTCTTATTGATGTCCAATTACTAATTATAGTTTATTTTGCAGTGACACCTACAATAAATTGTGGGTTTTCTCACCTGCATATAAGAGCAGCATTATGTTGTTTCTATCTTCCGCAATATCTCCTGTAAACAAATAAACAAAAATTAATTTCGCAAAACCCAGATTACATTTCAAAGAAATAAAGTCTCTGAATGCCGCAAGAAGCTTATTTTCATTGCAACCCATTTTCAGGTTAAAGAAGAAAATTCGTACAATCACGTAGCGTACAATTTTGGAAAAGAAAAGAGTAATATATTTTGTTGAAAATAGCATGAATATTGTATTTGATTTTACCCTAGACTGCAATGTGGTGAAAATGATAAAATCCATACTACAAAATGCCATGTATCCTGTGAAAGGATCTTCCAGACTTTAAGAAAAACCCATCTACTTAATAACTGCTAATGCATATGGCATAATTAAAACTAGAATCCCAAATGCAAACAGCATTTGAAAGTTGCTATTTAGTTATTTATTAGAGATTCATTAATGAAAATTCACCTGTATGATTTTTCGACCGGTTTGAAACCTCCAAGGAATGGTATTCTGAGAAAATGTCTAAAGATGAGCTGAATAAGAAAGGAGTCTAATAAACATTACTGTCACGCCTGAATAATGGTAACGATTTTAAAATTTAAAGTGTAGTGATTCCTCCGAAGAATATTTGTTTGTTATTACTACTTTATTAGCATCGAACAAATAAAATAAACTTACCTCTTGATTATGCTTTCGTCAAATACATGTTTTATGGATAAGTTTATTGGAAATACTCGGCGAATGTTAAAGAGTCTTACAACACAAGTTAAGGTAAATTACCCCTTTAAAGCTAACAAAAATCAGACATCTCTTGTGGTTTAGATCTCATGCAAAAGAAAGAGAGTGTCGCCGAGTTTAATGGAAATAGCCAGTATTATCTAATTGAAGACAAAGACTTTTTTTCAAAAAAGAAAACGATCGTAAACGCTGGTTAATATTGATACATTGCGCATTCATGGCAACCCTGTGTATTAATTCTCTCTTTTGTGTAAGAATAATAGTTAATGCCGGCCAAATACAATAATACGCGTCATTGGAAATGTAAAAGGAAATTTATGAATTTTCTGCGAGCGTCTTTTAAAGAGAGAAGTACAACTTTTATTACTCTTTACTTACCTATTCTTGACCATTTTTTTATTTGATTCATCCACAACCAGGGGACCTAGTGGAAATAAAGATATTCAATGCTTAGACTTTCCATAGCGATAACAATGAGGGCTTTCGTTACTTAACAAAGCGCTAACAGTTTGCATATATCCTTGGATAATGGCATCACGCAAATAATCCTAAATCCAGATTTCGGAAAGCCTCTTTTTCGGTATATTGGAGAGAAGAAAGATTGCATTAGTACCGATGTCCTTAGCCGGAAATGATTACTGAATTTGTTTACATAAAATTTATTTTCTGTTCCGATTTGCGAATGAGCATCTTGGGTAAACATTTTCAGCACGGTGTGTATCAGAGGCTGATCACGAAGTCTGACAGCATCTTCGAAATTGGGCTCTCAGGAAAGCAGGCTTCAGTAGAACGGAAATAAACAGGCGACGCACGACGTAAAAATATACAAGCAATTTTTTTAAAAAAATTTTACAACGAGTGCAGAAAGCCATAAGAAGTCTGGTAGCAAGAGAAATGTTGTATCCAGCTACCATGCGTTTACTACAGCAAAATCACGTGCTTCTTACCGGTTCATTGAACGTGCTAATGCACCCACGTAAATCGGTACCTCCCAATTTTCCCTGTTTTTTTTTGTTGTTGTTTTTTTCGTAATTGTTAGTATTTGGCTAATCAAACCTTCGTCTGAATTATTCGTCGATGGTATTTTGCTGATATTCAGGTATGACCAACAATGCTCTTTACATACACGTCAGGCTGATGTTACGTCTACTTACCTACGAGAAAGGAAAGTGAAAGTCCAAGATAATTAAAAATGGTCGCTATAGCGGTGGCCGTCGTTCGCTGATTGGGCGGAAACCAGGTAGAAGACAGGAGGGGAGCGCCGCTAAACAGCACCGTGCCTCCGATACCATTCAAGAATTGACCGATGCTGACCAACCTTGGAAGAAAGAAAACACCTGTTAGCACAAACCGCTCTCCGAATTAAAGGAGTTAAATTTTGACAATAAGCACATTTTTAGAAAATAAAAAAAAAGAAAAACAGGGCTTCGGTTGAGAGTTGACGAAGATTCGTCGTCACCTTACCTTTAATGGGTGACCGAAACACCATCTCTACGTCATGTTTCCACAAATTCTACTGTTTTTCATACCTAATATCATGCAAACGCCATGTGAAGATATCCTGCTTTTGTTTGTTTGTTGTTGTTTTTTTTTATTTCAGCTACTAAAGATGAAGTAGAGAAGATTTCGTTTAGGGGGCAATTCGGAGCAACACCTGCGTGTTTACAACGCAAATGTTTCGGAAACTCTCCGGGGGCGGCACGTATCCGACCAGCGCCATATTTTGTCTGCTCTTGTGAACAGACAACGAAAGATGCCCATTAAGGGACATTTGCACGTCAGACAGTCACGATATCATGTCCAATGGCATTTTACCGATTAATGTCTTCATGCTTGTCGTTGTGGGTTTGTTTACTATCATCTATTAAAAGATTCTAGCGCAATATTCTGTCTTGGTGTTCCATACTGCCGCCAGCCATAACCGCTCAACCAATGAAAATGCGGAAAGAAAAAAAGAAGAAAAATGGTAACTTAGATGAAAAATGTCTCGTCTGGTAAGGGTTCTAACATGAACTTATTCTATTACGGTTTCTCGTGAATACACTTCTGGCAGCAGTGCCCTGGTATCTCTGCAAGTATATAAATGATTGGCTATTTATAGAATCCTTGGTTATTTCAATATTAATTCCACAATTATGACTGTCAGTAAAAGTGTAGATCTGATTGTAGGGAGAAACAAACGTTGTATTCTTTTTACCTTTTAAAGGGGGAAGACATAAAGTGGATTAACTTTTATCTAAGGTGTCAGTTTACCTCATAAACCTTTAGAATATATATTTATATAATTTAAAACATTTAACTCTTTTTTGCTATTAAAAAAACCACCACAATTTTTGTCATGTACTAATGGGAAAAATGTTTATTTTATTTTACAAATGTGTCTAAATCTTTTTATTTTTTTATTTTTGTATGAGTTGGTCACAGAGTACTTTTTAACCCCTGTTTACCAAATTAATTATAGTACCCGGAAGTGCTGGCTCTCGTATTGAGCTGGATGTAAATTTAGTCAATACAGTCGTAATGCAAAACACGTGGAATTGCAACAATATGCAGATTTTTCGTTACAGGGGGTCAGCCACTATGACTCAATCTGTGCTGAGTAATACAGATCTGAAGGCGAGTGGTTCACCTCAGGCGATATACAGAGAAGCTAGCAATGTTTTGGAGCGCTCGCTGAAATATTATCTGTTTCCTTCTTATATTTTGACATTTTAATACGAATATTAAACTAAACTTTTGCTCTTGACGAAATGTATGTAATGCTTAATTAATCAAGATCGTTGTTTAAACCTGTTTTCTTGTTTGATTTTAGCTGCTTACCATGTAAATAGAGGTGGATGTGACGTCACACAGCGTATTCCTGCGCCTGCAACATTGAGTACAATAACGAAGAGAATGGAAACACGTAGACCTTAGAAAAAAAAAGAAAACACTGATTAAACAATATACGTATATACTGTATATAATAATGAGAAAAGGTTTCAAGAAAAGAAGGCCACGATTGTTTTTAAAAGGCCTCATCGTATAATCGTCATATAACGGGATTCAGCACGTACTTATTACCTTTCTTATTATTGCTTCTCTTGCTAAAGGTGTACCATTTGTAATACGTAGAAGACAGCTCGTAGCATGTAATTGTATCTTTGCAGAAACTTCCAGAAAACACGATTGTAAACGATACATAATAAATTTTACCCGGAAAATTAGTTGGAATAAATTCCAGAATTGAAGAATTAATTTCGAGCAATTATTTTCTTTTAAAAAAATTCTTTCAAGCGCATCATGATACGATTTTTCAGGCTTAATAGCGATAATTCCTTGTACATTACAAAAAAAAATAAATCAGGAATAAAAATGATCACTGGTTCGTTTTTTTTAAAGAAAACCAACATTTTATTATCTACTGTCTTTCTTTTGTTGAATGCTTCGCGATGTAAAGGCCAGAGAATGACTTTTAAAAATTCCAACTTTTTTTCTGGCGGCCATCGTTGTGTTATAGGTCGAGATTATTCCTTTATTCTACAAAAGAAACAGAAGCAGCAAAAGCATAAAGCGAACTATCACTGAATTGTGTAATCACGCGGTGATTACCATAGGTTTCCGCCGCAGCAGCTCAGCTGGTCCTTAAGCTGAGATGGGTTCGTGGCCTCAGGGAGGGGCCGAGGGCGTGGTTTCCGCAGCCACAACTTGAAACCATTGACAACAACGTATGCGATTAATCGAGCTTACATGGGAAAAACGTTATTTCCAACAGCAATTATCTTTTGATGAGAATTCTGTCATCCTGAAGAAGGCGAATCTTTATTACATTGAAAGCTGAAGGCTTCAGGGGTCAGCACTGGGAGTTAGACCTGGAGCAGCGATCTTGCACTTTCTAACAAAGCAAGACAGGTATTTTGAATTATTTCCAGTAATCTTGGACTGTGTTTTTGTGTGCAGGGAGGAGAAAATCAACGTGGGTGGTAATTAGCATCATCTTGATAATTTTGGGGTTGGTATTCTTCTTTAATGCGGAAGTCGATATTTCGAGCTAAAGAAACGTTTCTAAGGCAATTAAGCTATGTATTTACCATTTTACACCCAACAGCTGGCGCATGTAAGATATACAGGTAGACTTGACTTAGCTGTTCACTGACAGCCGTCGATAATGCAGTACGGATATCAAGTGGTCTGAGGTAAACAAGGGAATGTACTTTTCAAAAGTTCAGATAAACAATGAGCAATCAGCAAAATACTGTTTGATAAAGAGCCTGATGAATTAGGTATATGCGTACAGATCACCAGGTAACGGAGTTTTTGTAAATATAAATTACTGACGATCATAAATAACGAAGTTTCAGCTACAAACAAAGCAAACAGAAGTATCAATGGAGATCCATACAGCAAGTTTTAGTTCGGTTGTATAAATCCTTGGTTTGTCTACACCTTGAGTATAATGTACTAACGGAAAATACTTGTTTGAGAAAATATATTTATTATCCTAGAGCTCAGCGTAGATATACTAGAATGTTCTTAAGTCTTAAGCACTAATAATACGCTGGACGATTATAAATATCAGATCTACCGAGTTTAGCAATTTGATTTCTAAAAGGGGACCTAATAAAGGTTTGAGAATTTTCAAAATAACTAGGGGGGCTTGATTATGTGGACAGGAAGTATAATTTCTAGTATCTTACATTTAATGACACAAAGGGTCATAATTTAAAATTAACTAAAGTTTCTCAATTGGTATATTTTAGTAATTGTTAATGAATCAAATAAATTATTGGAAATTCTACTTAATACCGGTAATGTTGGCCATTTAAATCTCTTCCTTGATGGAAGGCTCGCCCTGTTCATGGTGGCTCTCTGTCTCTTCGTCACAAATGAATTCCATTGGCGGAAACTTGATTGTTGTTGTTTCATTAATAGCAAAAGAAACTAAGAGCGGTATAATAATAATAATAATAATAATAAAATAATAATAATAATAATAATAATAATAATAATAATAAAATAATAATAATAATAATAATAATAATAATCGTTAACAAAGGAAACCAAACTTTTTGCTACCAAAAGCACAATGAAAATACATTATTATTATTATTATTATTATTATTATTATTATTATTATTGCAAAATATTAGATTAAGAAGAATTCCTCTCATTTAGTTCAAATTTCAGCATAATTTTATTTAGTTAGGTCTTTGCTTCCCTAAAACTTATGTTATTAGGGGGTCTAAACTACACTTCCTACAAAAACGTGCAGATTATGACGGAATCGGGCATCAAAAGCTGAAATCTTCAGATTTATACGAAACTGAGGATGATAGCGCATTGAGCAAGATGACTTTTGGTGAGCCCACATTGCGGGGAGTTTTGTTGGAAAAAAATCGTCTGCTTATTCATATATCAGATGAGATAACATTTTAACCTTTCTGCACCGTAGTCTTCGTTTGTTGGTCAGGTAAATATGATTCATGCTGCACGTGACATGTGTGATCTCTCCATTTTAAACTAGTGTAAGTCGCGTTTTCCT
The DNA here is from genome assembly GCA_018389105.1 of Nautilus pompilius. Classification (NCBI taxonomy): domain Eukaryota; kingdom Metazoa; phylum Mollusca; class Cephalopoda; order Nautilida; family Nautilidae; genus Nautilus; species Nautilus pompilius. The sequence continues at coordinate 814,493 of JACATO010000349.1, read as the reverse complement.
TATATGGCTGAGTTGACCCTGGACCGAGGATCACACGTCTAGATTATAACCCTATTTTGGGACAGGCCCACCCAGCGGAAGGTTACAGAGGCAATAGGTGTAAGCCACAAGTGCATCAACAACTTTAGCTACCACAAAGAATGCAGGCGACTGACCTCCCTCGAGTCGATCCAGGATCACATCATTTCGAGGTGAGGTAGAAGAAAAAAGAAACCTTGTTAGTACGGCCGGGAAATGCCGGAATTAGTATCCCCCGCTCCTTCTGTTTGCTCTTGAATATCATCAGCACAATCCGTAGGTTTACCTGTCTCACAGAACAGTGAAGGTAAGAGCTGAGTGTGCACGCAGACTTTAATTACGTCTAGATCTGGGAGACGGCTCATTAATGGTGAGAAACGAGGCGAAATAGAAATGGCATCCCCTGAAAAGCCACAGACAAGTGGTGGATACATTCGTGTTTACAGGTGTCTCACGTTTGGAGCCACCTAACATCTTTTCGTGAGCGATTAAACAGGTAAGAGAGTATTTTTCAAATTTCAAACGTAAGCTCAGTTTTTGTTGATGTAAAGTTTAGCCAGGTAGGTCCTACACCTGTACTGTAGACTATACAGGTGGGTGAAAGGAAATTCTAGGGAGTCTTTCATGTGTGAGAAAATGGGATTTTTGATTACCGTAGTAGCTTCATTTACAATTGTGGAGTACTCGGTTCCCCTTTACTGGCTGACGAGTTTTTTTATTATTTTAGTTTTTTTTCTCATGCAAATTATTCTTCCTGGAAGTAATAAAAGGTGGATATCACCAAAAATAAGAAAGGTAAAAAAAAACGGTTTTACACCAATTTTAAAAAGATCAATGTAATCAGATGCCTATGTCTGCAGTAGAGTGGCCATAATTGTAGGCTTATCAACTGAATATCTAAACTTTTTATATGTAATCGATATATATATAATGTTGTTTTTAAGCATTAACTCAATGCAACACGTTTTTACAATGCTAATATACTAAATACTGACATCGTCAGTTGTCTCCCTGCGCGCAGGCGAAGATGGACAGTTCAGGTGGCTTCCTTTTGCCGTCTTTAAAAAATGCGGACTGCGGCAGAAGTCCTCGCCACTCAGACACCTCGTAAGTAGATGTGAGAGGAAAGCGGGCCGGGGTGATACGCCAAACCGGCGCCGTCAGCGTGTCTGTGCGATTAGCTTAAACAAATATACACAGCCGGGTTTCTGTACAGCGTGTACTTGTAGTAAGGCCGGCAAAAGAAGAGAGAGTGCTCTGACCTTTAGTGTCCATTAGCCAGGCTCCGAAGGGCATGAAGAACAGGTGAGCGATGCTGCCAATGATAATAGCCAGCCCCACGGTGCCGTCAGACCAGCCGAAAACCGCTTCGGTCGAGTGACTGATCGGCCCCCAGGTATTCCAAACCAAGCAGTTGAAGAGTGCGAGACTGGAGAACAGCGCCAAGATGTACCAGCGCCGTCCGTACACGGCGGTTTTCGGCAGGAGGGAGCTAGACTCGTCCTCCACTGAGGAGGGACTTTCCTGCCGGTAGGTGTCAGCAGCAGTCTCGTTAATTGGCTCCTTTCTCTGGTTCGACATGGTTGAAACCTGCGCGAGTCTGCCAGTTCGGACCCTAATAAAGAGCGCTGTCAGTGATAAGCCACGCACTTTATACTTTGTTTCAGCTGAGATAGGTAATAAACTCTTTGTTCGTCTTCTCTTCTGTTTTTTTATTGCACATGACGCGTGCAGACCTTTTGATCCACGGTTGCTATCTTGCTGACTGAGCTACCGTAATAAAACATGGAACGTCACAAATATGTGGCTGTTGCTCTTTGCCTCATTTTCTATACTGCAAAAAATATACATATACACACTAATGGAAATAATTACGGACGCCCGATATGCATAAATAATGAGTAATAGCAACTGAGGGTCGTGTATGATACATAAAAGTTAATTTCAGAAAAATATACAAAAACAAACTTAATACGCTGTACAGAAAATTAATATTTGATTTGTGAGCCATTTGCTTCATGTGGAGCTGTATTCCCTGTTTTCATGCTCCAATAAAGGTGATGTGTATGTATGACTGTGGGATGTTGTCCCATGCACCCTCTAGCACTTTTCACAATTCATCCAAGACGTTTGGTTAGGGTTAGACTTTCTTGGTAGCTATATACCCTCCATATAGTATTAATGGTGTTCATATTAGGACTTTTCACAGCCACTGTAAGTGTCCCGTCAGCCTCTTTATGCTCCAGATAGTTTTCCCCTACCCCGACTGTATGCCAGGAGTCATTGTTATGTTGAAAGATGACTTCCCGCTCAATGATATAATGTATATATACATTCCATTGATTTAGTGCAAACCGTTTGCACTCTCCCTTTATATGCCACCCCGCACCTGTACCGATCTATTTCCATGTGCTACTGTAAACCGTCCCTTGACTGTTTCACCGCTCCCAGATCCGCCTTCCAACAAACAGACGCTGAATATTTCCAAACAGTTCAAACTCACACTCGTCTGTAGATTTCACCTTGGCCAGGTCTCGCCGTTTCTGAGACATGCAGTCGAGCTGCACCCTACGTCATCATGGACTGGTCTTCACTAGCTAACACCTTTATTTCTATATGCTTGTCATGTGAAGTTTCTTTACCCACCGTCTGTACTCTTATAATCCCTCTGCAGGTCTGCCACCTCGGTCTGCTCGCATGACGAGCAATCACTGGGTACTTACCCTATCAATACACGACTGCGATACGATTCTATCACGTGTCATTTGCGCCTTATGCCGTTTTCCCCCTGTTTCCATAATTATTTCCGATACATACTTATATAAATAAATAAATAAATGAATAAATAAAAAGAAAAAATGTGCCGTTTAAAAAGAATTATCGATAACCCATATTCCTTTTTTTGTGTTTACTTATTTATATTTTTAAAGTTAACGAAAATGAAAAGCAGATATATTTTCTGAATTACGTCACGATAACTTAAATATTTATTTGGTTTCATGCACGAATAATTACTGAGTCGGGATAAATCCCATAATAGACTTATTTAGATATTCAAAATTAAATTCATTCCGTGATTGTGGCCTTTTAATAAACTGGAGAAGCTACACGTTTCCCTGTTGGTCTAAACGTGAATGGCAACATTGCTGTTAAACAAGGATAAGTGTCCTGGTCGTCTATCACCAGCTGTAATGATCTACACACACAATAGGCTCCAGTTTATATTTGAAAAAAGTTGCATTTCCAAGCACTGAAGAGAAATTTTACTTAATATTACATGTTAGCCTTTTCATAAACTTAATAGCATCAAACTTATCGACGAAACTAGAAAAAACAACCAATAAAGATTATCTGAGCCAAGGTTGGAAATTACTAAAGCCGTTCTACTTCGTTAGTAGTATATCATGTATGTAAAATTACCCTTTTGCGAATGTATGGGTAGTCGTGTCAGTTTATTGACGGTTGTCGTTCAGCTTCATCAAATAAAAGATTTCTTAAATTAAAGCCGTTTTTAATCACTCGAAGCTGGCATCTCCTTCGTGCCCACGATAAAAAAAAGTTTTTACGAATCCGATTTTCGCACCTTCGGGTGTTTTCTTCTTTTCTTTCTCAGACGGAACTTCAGAGTGAGGTCAGGGATCGTAACTTGAAGTTTACGAGAATGTCCATTGCTTAAAATCGAACAGCGATTTCTTTTCTGAAACAACTTTTAACAAAAAATGTGAACAAAAGGAAAACAATCTTCCTGCGATGTACGCTACAGGTAAATACTAGCTAAATGTACGGCCAGTAAGCAAAGACCACACCGGCCAGCTAAACATCGCAGCGATACCTCGTTAACTGTGGCTAGTTGAACGGTGGGACGAAGGATAATTACAGAAACGAAAAAAACCGGTCCATCTATGTGTTGACGTAATACACTGTGATTGGTTTTAATGCGAGCGATTACAAAGTGGCACATCGGCAGATGGGCTATAAAAGAATAGGCAGCGATACCATTGTAGCGTGGTAAATGTGTGGTGAATACTGTAGCTACTGGGAAAAAATATCACAAGACAAGCGTATAGAAATTAAAGTCTTAATGGTGAAGGCTACTTGATGCAGCAGATTGTGGCATGACTTCGTGTTGCAGGAGGAGCTGCATTCCATAATCTGGAAAAGATTCAGGAAACTGGCGCTGGTGACAATAAATGCGGTTAAGTAAGAAAGTCGGTACTGTCCAAAAATCAAGTTATATAACTCAGTGCATGTTCTCTGCGTGAAACACAGCGAACCTGCAGAGGTCTTGCGAATTACCCAGCTGTGAGTAGAGTGTTAACGTTTCGTCAAGAATAGTGAGACACACATTAGCGCAAAACAGCTTCACTGGATAATCTTGTAGTTTCCATAAACGATTTTATTGTCGCTGCTCATATTTCCATTTGCTTATTTTGATTTTTCTTTGCTTGGGCGGCTATTGATCTCGGATGATGGTGATAGTAAAAGCAAGCAAAAGCCAAAGGTGCCAACTTTTAAAATGTTTTCCTTTGTCAGTATCTTGGACTTATTCCGACCGCTACGCTAGTGAGAATGCCAGTTAATTAGCCCACTTTCGGTGATCGTCCTCCGTCACCGCCATTATAGGGGTTAATCCTCATCTCTGTTTTCTCGGTAGGCGAATACTGGCGTTAGTTTTCACCGGCTGTGTGGTTTCCATAGTGGCACGGGTTGGGTCTCGAACCAGCGAGCTGCTTGTTGCTAGCCGTCTGGTTGATTTTTTGTTGTTGTTTATTTGCATTTTAAACTCCTGGGAAATGTTTAAGCGAAAAGAGAATTTTCGGTTTGAACGAAAAAAGAAATTTTTTTTTTTTTTTTTTTGTTTGTTTGTCTAATTTACCACTTTCCGTTCCCCGTGTATTTCCGATCGATAGCGTAATTTGATGTCTATTCACATCTACATTCTTAAATAATTTACGTAAGTGGATACGGTGTAGATCGTTCCACCTGATCGAATCACTTTTGGGCATTTTCCCTAAAACCTTTCGACCCGACTGAAGTTCCGACTTGGACCAGCTTCGATAGTCGGCAGTTCCTACTCGTTATGATATATGAAAGCTCAAAGTAAGTGCGTTATCATGTTATTGCGTGTGCTCCTTTGTTTGCCAAGAGATGGAAGTTTGCACTGTTACACCGGCCTAGCCGATTTTTGGAGCCCCGGTATTCCGACAAAGAATTTAATTTTAAATAATTATCTCGTGTACGTTAGAATAAGCTTTTATTATTTTTTTTTTAAAAAATTCATTTCATAGTTTATCGATGCGGAGTGCCACTCGCAACTTTATCAGCAATAAATGGTTAAAATATTCCCCGTTTTTGATACATCTTGGATAAAAACGTTTTGCCTCTTTGGCTACTGTACTGCATTCCGACCACATCGCCAGTATAGCCGTACCGGCTTTTTCTAAGTCATTAGACTCAGGCATGTTTCTTAACCCCCTTTATCGAGAAAGATAAATCCTTTTGCCATCGTGTCAAGCTTTCCTTCTTTTTCCTAGTTAATTTATCAGATTTAGTCCAGCAGGTTAGACACCGCCGACAGCCACCTGAGTCTACCTTTCCCAGAACGTTTAACGTGACATCGGCATTCTAGTCTCAGCGAATTAATATGTCCGCTGTTATTTATCAAACGATTGTACATTGAGAAGTCCACAGCCCGATAAACAATCAGTTATACATCATGCGGTACTTATGCAATAGATTAATAAATATATATCCAAATGTTGGCCTCTAGAACACAGCGTCTTTTTAAAAAGCCTGGTTTATTGTGTGCAGGTGAAGATGGATACTAACACAGGAGAGCAGATTACACATCGGCTTCGATTTCATTCCGTCTCAATAACGGTATATTGCTTGCTTCTGTTTTTCTTCAGTAAAAGATTGTGAATCAGTTCGAACAAACTTTCAGCGGACAAATGTAGTTATGTACCTTAATTTAATGATTGTAATGGCAAGTGTTTGTCTTCCCTAGTTTTCCCTATGTTAACCCTGATGGTGTTCTGCGTCCTTGTAACCAGCCAAGCTGATGTTTAAAGATGCCTTTTAGCAGGGTTATCGTGGATAACGGGTTGTGATGAACAAAAAAGATACAGAGCGTCGCAGAATAATGAATCATGATTTTCGATGTTATTGTTATTAATAGAAAACAACTTGCAGAGTGATGAAGATATGTGATTGTACGGGCGTCGTTTTTATCAGAAAAAAGATCGTAAACAGCAGATAGTATTGACAATATGCTTAATGTTGATAGAATATTAATTATTTTCTGCTGGGTACAGTCCTTCAGTGATTTCCTCATGAATTGGACACGGATCCTTCCAGCAAAAGGAACCTAAAATTCGAGGGGAAGAGCTCGTTCTTCCTGCACCACAGCCGAGCCGTAGCTTGCTCGGATGTTGGAAAGGCGCTACTCGACGCCAAACTCAATGAAAGGGTCAGGGCTGTTGTTAACAGCCACGGTGGGGCAGTAGAAATCATCTGTAGTTCCGCAAAAAATGCGCAATATTTATCCACCAAATGCCTAACTGTAAATGGAATAAATTACACCCTCAGAGGTGCAAGCCCCGTAGCTCGGATAAAGGTGCCGGGGGTTACCACTTACTGTCGGGTGCGACATCCCTGAAAGCATCTTGGAGAAATTTGGAAAGGTAATTGTACCTTTTAAATACGATTGCCTGCCAGGATTTCCGTTCCTCTCTGGTCAGAGGAGCGGCAAGATGATCTAGCGTGAGTCTATTCCAAGGCGAATCCATGAAACCTTGGCTGGAAAAGACTATAAATTTACTATAGTATACAAAGACCAACCTACAGAACCTCCATATTGCGGCAGGTGCACGGAGTTCGGGCATACCGAACGCAGCTGTCCTGGCAAAAAGATCCAGGAGCCTGTAGTTCAGGAAACCGAAAACCAAAATAAAGTCCAATCAACGGCAGAGGCCACTTCCAAAACAGTTGAATCTCAGAAGGAGGAAACTCAAACACCTCCAGGAATCATTAACATAGAAGATGAGCCCAAGACCACAGAAGTAGTCATACGTCCTTCCAAACCCAGGAAAGTGAAGGGCAAAGCATCCAAAAAGACTGTCAGGGAATCTACACCTCCAACTCCTCCTAAAAAGAAAGAGAGGAGGGTGCTCGAGGTCCCCAAAGACGAGTCTTTGGAAACACCCATCAACCACTTAATACAAATGACCAAAACCACCTCCCAGACTGCAACACAGACTCAGGGGGTTGCAGCCATGGAAGTGCCCACCTAAATCGGGTCACTTTCATTTTGGAAGGATTTTTTTGGCCTCAACTCAGATAACGCCCCTTGGACGAAGCACTAGATTTAGTGATTATGTTAAGACGCATGGAATTCTTATCCCTGGATTTAAGAGGGATAAAATTCAAGAAAAACTGGAACGATTATCTGGATCACCTGGAACATTCCTACAAACACAATAATCTGCATGCAAGAATTACACCTGCAAAACTCCACAGAGATAGATAGGTACTTCTTCCACTGGTCAGGCCCTAAATTTACAAGTCTAGACCCTTTGGGTAGGAAAAAGGACGTAGCCACTCTGTTTCACCATAGTTTAAATGCAAAAATAGAACACTATTATAGTGATAAAAATAGAAGAATCATCATAGCTATTTAACAAAATGAGTTCCAAAGAAAAGTGATGATAGCATCGGTGTACGCTCCTACCATAGCGAAGGAACGGACAGCTTTCTTTCAAAACTTCAATTATATTTTAAATCAAGAACTTAGGTCTTACCCTGCAGATGATATATACACCTTAGGTGACTTCAACTGCGTGTCCTCCCATGACCTGGATAGGCAGGGACCAGACATTAAAAGTAGGACGCATCTAATCAGAAAGTTGCAGCTGCAAACCTTGTGTTCGCGGTTCGGCTTGGTCGATGCGTTTAGATTTAAACACCCAGATAGTAAATCATACACTCATTATAGTAAAAAATACCAAGTAGCCACTAGAATAGATAGAGCGTATGTTTATAAACATGCCGTTAGACAACTCCAGGACGTTACGCACGACGTTTTCGCGTGGAGTGACCACTGCCAGGTTAAAGCCAGCTTTCTTGTTCAGGAGAACACCAGAGAGCCCGGACTTTGGAAACTCAATAACACTGTTCTGATCGAGTCAGAATACGTTGAGAGCGTACAGAGTTTCTGGGAACAATGGTCGCTTCGCCGGGATGAGTTTGAGGACCCCTGGAGTGGTGGGACCTAGGTAAGGTTAAACTTAGGGATATTAGCATAAAATATTGTCAGGCAAGAAACGCTTACAGAGAATACTTAGAAAACAAGCTGAAAATAGAACTAAATCTTAACTAAACAAGGCCGCTTCAGGTATAGATAGAACAAACAAAATCAAAGCCAACCAAACACAAATAGCGAAACTACAACTTAACAAAACAGAGGGCGCTAGAATTAGGGCCCGAGTACCGGCCATGAATGGCGAGGGAAATAGAATGTCTTTCTGTGGTTTAGAGAAATCTAAGGCAGAAATGAAATCTATAAACAAACTTAAAACACAAGAAGGCCGCGTCTTAACTGACATAGAAGATATTATTCAGGAAAAGACTCGGTATTATAGTGAACTCTACAATAGAGAAGACACTTAACCCGTAGCTCAGGACGAAATATTGGCGTGTCTAGAAGATAAACCAGACCCCCTAGATGCCGAGCTCTGCGAAGGTCCCCTAACTATTCAAGAAATAAAACAAGCCATTAGGGCTTCAAATAAAGATAAAGCCCCAAGAAACGATGGCCTTACGCCAGATTTCTATAAGATATTTGAATATCTCCTAGCAGGAGACCTGATAATGATTGCGAATAGCGCATACTGTAGGGGGTGCTCTCAGAAAGCCAACGTACTGCCACTGTCATCCTGCTACTGAAGGGGGGGACGACACGGAGTACTTGGATAACTGGAGACTCATCAGTCTCTTAAATAGCGATTATAAAATCATAGCTAAGGCTCTAGCAAATAGGCTAGCCAAAGTTATGGATAAAGTTACTAGTGCAGATCAGACCTGTTCAGTTCCAGGAAGGAGTATTACCAATACACTTCAACTGTTCAGATAAATTACAAGTAGGCTAGACAAAGAAAATTCCATAGGAATGATGCTGGCCATAGACCAGAAAAAAGCCTTTGATAGGGTAGACTGGAATTTTCATATAAAGACACTTAAAACCCTTGGCTTCGGAGAGTATTTCATTAACTTAGTTAGGCTATTTCAAACCAACACCATCACTCAAATATACCAAAATGGTTTTCTCTCTTTGTCTATCCACCCAACAAGAGGAATCAGGCAGGGGTGTCCCCTAAGTGCCATGCTGTATGTCCTGACTGCAGAACCGCTGGCCGCCTTGATCCGTACCACACCAACAATCAGGGGGATTAATGGTGTCAAAATTTAGCAATACGCTGATGACACCACCCTCCCGATACAAGATGCGGCCAGCTTGGACGCAGCTTTCAAAGCCCTAGAAGTATATGAGAAAGCCTCTGGGGCAAAAATCAACAGAAAGAAAACGACAGCAGCATGGCTCGGGGGTACCCGAAAACCCCTGCGCAAATACACCATCACCTGGGTGGAAGACAAAATCAAGTTACTGGGAATCTTTTCCCCAGTCAACAATCTCACTAACACGCAGCATGATAACTGGCAACCTGTAATTAATAAAGTCAATGCTTTACTAACTGCATGGCCCTCGCTAAACCTTTCCTTCTTCACTAAAACTGAATTAGTAAATACCTATTTAGCACCTAAAATTTACTACAAATCTAAAATAATAGGGATGCCAGGCTGGGTGCGCTCCTCCATAGACGCCGAGTTAAATCGGTTCCTGTGGCAGGGACGTAAACACCTGGCAAATAAACAGATAACTAAACTCCCTCGGAGCCAAGGAGATTTAAATCTCATAAACCTAGAGAGCAAAATAGGTGCTCAACAAATACTAAACATAATAGATATCATAAGAACAGTAAACGAGAGACCAAGATGGCAAAAACTCCTCATTACCCGTTTAGCGAAAGCATTCGATACCCTGGACGGGGTCATTGTTCTCACTCACAAACTAAAATTATATAGAGCACAGAAAAAACTTACTGACTACCATATAACCGCCCTACAACACTGGATTAGCTGCAACATCTCTATAGGAACAGATAACAAAGAAAGCTTAGGAGATACTAAAATTGATCTAGACAAATTATCCCAAAGAGACATCTACCTCTTCCTGTCGTCACGACCCATCGAGGAACCGAATTACAGGAGGATGTGGGAAGGTGACCTAAATTCAGGAACACTTCCATGGGACAGAAATTGGAATAGTTCAATTAATCGTCTCATGGACGGATACACATCTGACATTCACTGGAAATTACTAAGGGATGTTCTTCCCACAAGGGAGAACAAACATAGATGGAAACTAATAAATTCTCCTAAATGCCTCGCCTGTCACGAGGACGACGAAACGGCAATCCATTGCTTATTCTCATGTCCGATGAATACAGAACTATGGTGCCTAGTCCGAGATCTGATCTTTAAAATTAAGAGTCCCCAGAACAAACTAACTTCGTTCAGGCGCACTAAAAAGGACTGTTTTTCGAACTTTCTGGTTTTTACCGCTCAGCAGATAGCCTGGGGTAGCCAGAAGGCTTTAGAAGGCGGTCAACCTACCTCAACAAAACTATTATTTCAAAACTACGTAACCAATTGGTTACAATATACAGTCATGAAATCTAGTATTAATGACAGACTAACCTACTCATCCACTTGGCTAATTAATAATGCCCTAGGACGCATCAACACAAACAACCAACTACAAATACATCTTGACACATCACCACTTTAAATTATTACCTTAGACCGACCACCCTGAGTCAACCCTTTCCCTTTCCATTGTTTAAATTAATTTTTTCTCTCAGATGAAGTCAATCTAGCTTCCTGAAACAGAAGAATCTCTTCCCTTTCATTTCTTCCTTCCTTCCTTCTCTCTTTCTTTCTCTTCTTCTTCTATCTCCTTCCTTTGTCATCTTCTACATGCATACTTAACTTATACTTTAAATTTTTTAATTAATAACTATTATTATCTAATAGATCCTTCTAGGATTTTACTTATATAAGAGCTCTCGGTAGAGAGTCATTATGTTCTGTCAATTATATAATAAATTTCATAAGTAATTTCACTATAACATCCTTTCGTAACATTATTTTTTTAACTTATCTTAAAATATTATTATTAAACAACCCAACCCCTCCCATTTTATTCAGTGTAAGCCTCTATTTATTTATAAAGTACTCCATCCCAAATAATCTCCCATGGACTAACCATGATTCTTTCTTCGTTTAAATCCATACAAAGTCCATATAACAGCTTACAGAAGAAGACTTAAGAAATTGAAAGTGGTGTGGAATGGGGCATCGGCCGGTGTGATGACAATCACCACAACGGTCGAGCTACTTCCCTGCTTGACCATCAGCTAGGGAACCTTTGGTCCCCCTACGTGAGAGTAAAACAGGAGGTCTTTATGACCTCCTGTTTTACCAACATCACGGGAATCTCTGATTCCCCTACGAGGGAGGACTAAAATAAAGACCAAAAACGGAGGGAGAACATGTCTCCATCCATCATCCCGCAAAAATAAAAATAGATCTCTTCCCATCCCATCCTTCCATTTGGAAATTTAAAAAATAAACAGTGGCCCAAACTTCCCTCTCAGTTCAAGGACATACAGAGAGAAAACTCTGTTCTAGAGAGTCCAGCCTGGAGAAACCTACCCCTCCTGCGTGCAATACGAAGGAGTTGGGTGGCCCGCTGTTCTCGCTAGGTTGAGGTACAAACAAAACAAAACACAGGTCGAAATAAGGCCTCACTTGTAAACAGCTGTGGCAGCCGGTCGTGGAACCGACCCAGCTCCCAATCCAACATATCCAACTTCACACACACACCCCAACACTTTGCACGACACTTAAAAAAAAGAAGAATTCTTCTCTGAACCAGTGGGCCGACAAAACATTTTACATGAGGAAATCCGTTGCTGGTTTCAGTTTTCTAACCTGATAAGTGAGAACAGAGCAAAAAAACTTCACAAAATCTTCCCCTTTTTTTAGATGTGGTGGAAAAACCGGAGTATCCGGGAAAAAATTCACGCAACCGGCTGGAAAGAAAGAGCAAAATAAGTACGTCCAACCGAGCCGGTCCTAAGATTCGAACTCCAACCCTGGCCCTAAAATCTATCACTCAACCCTCTCCCGCTCCTCTTTTTTATATTTATTGGATCAGAATAAATCCCTATTTATAAATTAAAGTTTGTTCTTTGCTTGTTTATCAGAACCAGCGACAATGTTTTAGTTACTAAATCTGCTCGCAGGTTGGAGTGGGTGAACTATAACTGGACAGGATTCAAACCTGACCTCTCTTCAACTACTGTAAAAGGCTTCTGCGGTCACCAGTGAATATTTTCAATTCTATTTAAAGAGTTTTCACCGATTCTCTCTCTCTCTCTCTCTCTCTCTCTCTCTCTCTCTCTCTCTCTCTCTCTCTCTCTGTCTCTCCCCCCTCTCAATCTCCACATCTCTCTCTCTCTCTCTCTCTCTCTCTCTCTCTCTCTCTCAAATGTTTCTTTTTTGTAGTCTGCTTGCTGACGTAAGTACATTTCGTGAAAATTAGGTATCATTCAAACTTAGTCATTGGAATTCTGTATCTCTATTTACTGCTGAATTCTTGTCTCTCTTGTGTATGAATACTCATCCTGGAAGAAAATCGTTGTGTTATTTTACTCTGTCGGTTAGATTCTGGGTCTATATCAGTGCGAGCGAACCACTTACTTCGGTCTACGGGTGCACTCAAGCAATAGTTTTATTTCAAGGTCGTCCCTATAATAAAGCAAATCGCAAACGTTTCTGCTTGCTTATTAATTACAAACACTGCACGGCAACCGCTGGAAGCGTGTGTCAAGTGCACGTGAAACCCGATCAGACTCTTGTCCATAGATCTGCCAGAAAAGCACGATGCGTCGGGTATTAGGTCGACCGGCGTTCAGGCCGTGACGTCACAAGCACTATGGATATTTATCCGCCTCAGTTACACAAGATCGCGCCGCTGCTGATGTCTTTGTCTTGCATAAAGCCCAGTAAATATTGTGCGTTAGGTCCATCAGTGAAGGTAGCAGGCGGCTTTTAAAATGAATACACTACACACACACACACACACACACACACACACACACACACACACACACACACACACACACACATATACAAAATCTTATCTTAAAAACAATCCATTTAGAAATTAATAAAGAAAACGAGCCGAGTTCCCTGAGAATGTAAGAGAGCCACTGCCATAATGATTGTGTCACTTTGTCGTTACTTTAACAATTTTTTTTTTAATTTTAAAAACGACGATACTTGGAAAACGTTTCACCAACTAAAACGGATCATCCCAAAAATCTTAATTAAATGTCGTCCTGGAAACATTTTATTAGTAGTGGAAGGCGTCCGCGTATAGCTGTTGTTGCTTCTAACAAATCGCCCTCTCAAATACTAAAAAAAAAAAAAACAGAACCAGCGACTCCGAGTCGGCTCCAGCGAAACTGACCGGTGGTTCTGTAAGTGCTAATAGAAGTTAATAAGTTAACCGACTTTGACAGTTTATATTAAAGTTATTAATTCCCTTTGCTGTCACCAGGTGACCTTCCTATGGTATTTCTTCTTATTAAGGTTTTAGCAAGTAAATGCTTGTGACCAGAATTATCATTAAACATTTTAACGCGAAAAGTTTGCTGTCATTAACCCTCAGTATACCACCTGAGGTACAAATTGCTCCCGACTACTCTTGAAATCTGTATTACTGAGCACACAAGTTGATTCATAGGTGGAGCTGTGACACAAGTATCTTCCTCATTAATGTAATTCTTTGTAACAACAAATCCATATATCGCTCCAATTCTTGTTTTTGCATTATGAGTGCTGACTCAGTATACAGCGAGATCGACAACAATACTAACTGGTGCTTCCAGGTCAGGTGATATAAATCTGACAAAGTGTACGGAAGATTAAGTACCAAAAAAGACAACAGTAGTATTTGAATTTTTTTTTTTGCATTTGTTTTGTTAATCTTTTTTTTTAAATTCAGCTAATAAATTATTGTTGCAAAAAATTTTAATAACTTTAAATCATTATTTAAATGAAAACTTTTATTTAAAAGACACACGACAGAGTTTTACCACGTTTTTAGTCCTGTATATGAATTGGGCTTTATGCTGAAGTTAACAGCCACCAGAAATTATCAGATGCAGATAGAGAAAATGACTAGATATCCTCGTGTCGTCAGGTTGTGGAGACGTCTTTTATTGGCTCATCTCTAAGTAGGAGTTAGTTGTGATCTGTTCAGGCAGGAGAGCTATGGCATTTCCCTCACAAGGCAAAACGTCTAACATATCTCCGCTGCCACTAGGGAGTCTGGTTGTTACAGACTGGCCGTAGACAACACTGATCAGAGAGCAGAAAAAAATAGCGTCAAAGGACGTGATGATTCCTTCTTCTCACGCTGTTTCCCCAGGTGAAAATGAGTCACCTGCAGTCTGTCGTAGACAGCACACCTGACTAGTTCTTTTGGCGTGACATCTAAAGATTATCAACAATAATTAACTTTTGCTGAACTACGCAAAATAAGAAAAGATAGTAAAATCGTATTTATTCATAAAATATCCTATTATTCACTACACTACTTATAAATAATGTATTATGGTATGCAATCTTGTATATATAAATGGGCGCGCGCGCATGTGTGTTGGGTGGGTGTATTTTGTGAGAAAGCATTTTTTGTATCCATTTATTATTGCTGTAATTTTTCTTGTGATGACTTAGCATGCACTTCCATAAAATCTATGCTTGGAGTGGACGGGAGGAACCCGCTGCGAACCAATAGAGTTCCAGTGACAGACCGTGTCAAATGCTTAAAATGACCGAGTGATGCTGGTCTTCAGTTTGTAGACTGCTCAGATTACGGTGAACACATTTGCCTGTTCGAGTGGCGAGCCGATCAATAATCCGTCCCAGGTAATTGGTGAATATAGGGAAACAGAAACGAAAACAAACAACAGTCGCATACATCGCTCACCTGCAGCCGTTATTCATTATCTTGGAGAGAATTCAGTTGGCTCAATGAATAGTGACTTAAGAAACGGGTGTGGTGATAGATTTTCCTTTCTCTCTTTAACCACCGGATCGCGAATGTAAAAATTCCGAGCTACAGGTGAGACTTGGTAGAACCTACATGCGATATAAACTTTGCAAACAGGTGCCCTAAAATATTCGAAAAAAAAAGCAAGGTAAGTTTTTCTATTTATATAATTAGTACAGTGTTATGATGATATTTAGATGTAGGTTTACTGTTCCTTAAAAATTAATTTTAAGAGAAAAAAATTTTAAATCAGAATAAAACAAGAAGCACAAAACTCTCTTGAACCTGCTGCTGTATTCTCTGTTTGTTACATTTTTGGTTCTCATTTTTTTTGGATAGACTATTTTTGCTCGAAATATTTAATCTTTTACAATGTAAAAAACAAACAAACAAATAACGCTGTTTTCATTTTCTTTCGGTGCTGATACGCTTGTTTTCTATTCGTTTACACGTTTTTAGTAAGTGAAATAAGTAAAAATAAATTTGCTGCACAGACAATTAATATTCTGTTCAATAAAATGTTTGTGTAGATCAGCCAAGATTAGTCGATATCAGAGAGAGAGAGAGAGATGATGATGATGGCATTAGTACAGAGGGGTGACGTCAGTACACACTGAGAGATTACGTCAATACAGAGAGGTGACGTCACTACATAGAGAGAGATGATGGCGTTAGTACAGAGGGGTGACGTCAGTACACACAGAGAGATTACGTCAATACAGAGAGTGACGTCACTACATTGAGAGAGAGAGAGAGAGATGATGATGATGGCATTAGTACAGAGGGGTGACGTCAGTACACACTGAGAGATTACGTCAATACAGAGAGTGACGTCACTACATTGAGAGAGAGAGAGAGAGATGATGATGATGGCATTAGTACAGAGGGGTGACGTCAGTACACACTGAGAGATTACGTCAATACAGAGAGGTGACGTCAGTACATAGAGAGAGATGATGGCGTTAGTACAGAGGGGTGACGTCAGTACACACTGAGAGATTACGTCAATACAGAGAGGTGACGTCAGTACAGAGAGAGAGAGTTTAAAGATCTAACTCCTACATCTGTTGTCTCCGCACCAGTTACCATCCATAAATGTCACAGAAGTAAAAAATAGTTGATTTGCTTGATGGTTCGCGGTAATTTTAAGTTATAAAAGTCTAGTGGTTACTAAACGATTCATTGATGCCCGAGAATAGATTCTACCGTACAACGTCTTCTCTGCTGTTTTTTTTTACCGCAGAAAAACTAAATCGTTCAAATTTTCTAACACAGGGTACTTGATGACCATTAATCGAAAATATATTCTTACTATATCATACAAATATATTTAAAAATTGTTTTTTTGTAATTTCATATTTTTTTAAATGTGACCTGAGTAATTCTAAAGCAAATTTTCTGTTTTTCACACGCAATTTTTTCTTTAGATATATATTTTAATATGAATGTTTAAGTTTATTTTCTTACCACTTATTTCAAATGCATTTAATTATGTATAACGTAGTTCTTACTACTGTTTATCTTAATTTACGAAATCTTTTCACTATCCTTCAAATACAGTTGAAAAATGCAAATGTTTTCTGTATTTTATAAAATCTCGCTTCTCTCATGTTTTAAAACCCTAAAGTTTACCAGACACATTTTAAATCATTAACTTTACACGGTCTTAAAAATAATATTATGTCAATAAAAGATGAATGAGACCCCCCCTTCTTCTTTTTTACAAAATTCATGATTTCCAGTAAATTGTATAAATAAATATGAACTTAACCTAACTGTATTGTTCCAAAATTTAATTTATTTTCATAATTTTCAATCTTTGTATAATACGGAAATATATACATAAAACATTCGTTGCGGATTGTATATATGCTGCATAAAGATCAATTAGATAAATCAGCATAAATATACTGGAATATTTCTATCAGTTGCATTATGCTGAATGATTAAAATTATTACATCTACCAAGAATCTTCTATGTTCAAGAGACATATTAAATATGTTGAGTAGAATCAGGGGTAAGAACATGGAAACAAGGAGAAATCTGTCCATGTTATTTTCATTTATTAGAATTCCTGCTTCATCATTTTACCAAATCCTATAAGTATTTATGGCTTCTATAAAAATATTTATTTTTCTGTACTCAGAAAATAATCCTAATATTTCTCCTCAATCTAAAGCTTCCAATTTCTACGTCCAATGAAATGTTTTATTAGTCTCTACCATTTTCAATCTTTTATTAGTTTATTTTTATTGTATCCGTTTTATAACTTTATGTGTTAGTACCTTTAAATATAACTTTCTTACTCATCCAAATTTGTTTCTGCTTACTTGGTTTTCATTATTTTAACACTTTCACTGTCCTTGACATGACAAGAGGAACATATTTTTTGTGTTTTTTGTTATACTTGCCAATTTTTTCTCTTCTTCTTGGTGAATCCTGCCCTGACTATCAATGTCTAAAAACATCTCACAGCCAAAGGGATGCCTTTAGGGTGTCAGCCTTGGTGACCAAGCGAGTCACCTAAGTAAAGTTTGGGACTTGAGCAGGTCAGGAGTTACCGCAAAACCTCTATCAAACGTACTCGAATAACAATTCTGGAATTTCTTATTTTAGATGTGGGAGGAAAAACTCATGAAGCCGTCTGGTGAAAAAGAAAAAAGGCAAGAAAAAACAAAGCTAGAGAGTTATGCCAAACCGAGTCGGTCCCGACCGGGATTAGAACTCGGACCACAGACCACCGATCACCACATAACTTATAAAAAATGATCCAATTACTATTATTAATTTTAAAAAGTATTTCCAAAGTTGAATGCTTTTATTGGTCTTTCAACTGCAACTAATTTACCTTGATTATACAGTTTGCATAATAAGATTCAATTTTCACTTTCCTAGATTGTTTCAAAGCTTCTAACGAATTCACTTTCAATATCAGTCCACCACACTTTATTTTGTTTTCCAGTTTACTGTTTAACTATATCTATAAAAGCTGGAATTAATCCTACATCAGATTTATCTTTTAAAGAAATACTCCAAACATTCAGAAAATGCATTGATTGCATTTAACGCATATCTATAAGTCTCGTACCAATTATAAAACGCACACACATCAAAATGAATCTTCTGACCAAATATCACCTATTGCGTGAACAAATACTCACCTTCAAAGATAATTTATAACATGTTTATACTTTTCTGCGGAATGCCTGTGACAGACGTCTTTCATTTACCTTTTTATTCGAGCCTCCAAAAGCTACAGTGCCATACGATCATAAATTCGAAAACTGTTGTTATCATGATATGTTTGTTCCGGAAAATGGAAAATAAAGACATACAATGGAGTGAATTCTTTGTGCTACTACTTGGTCGAGCATCCTTTCCTAGGATGAATAGCCACTACCTACTTAGCATTCAATCAACGATTTATTTCACGGTCTGATCCAGATTATTCCATATCCCTGTGAAAGATTTTTTTAAAATGTCATCATATTGGTAGCAAGAGAACATATTTGCTTCTCATTTAGAAAACCAAAAGCTTCTACAGGTGATTAGTTGAAATGATTACAAAAATTGCTTTGGGAAAAGCTGCTTCATCTTATCTATACTATGGACATGCGAGAGGTGAGATATCTAGCGCCATTAATAGATACGTCTTTAAAATGCCAATACAGAATTGACCCGTATATATCGACAAACACCAATTATATCTTTCCACCACGCTAGATTGCAGAATATACCATGACAGTCCCACGTCCAGACTTGATTGTGGCTGAAGATATTAAGGTTGAAGATATATATTAGATTTTCTCCAAACTCTTTAGTCTGGAAATTCTGAAACCTGGACTCATCGAAATGAGTTCAAACGTTCTGAAGCAGTTTATTCCTATTGAAGAAAAGAGAAAAGAAGATTCTTACGTGCTAACACCCTCCATACCCAAGTTTTGGATATAACGTTGGACCATCCTTTGTCAGCGATTGAATTCTGACGATTAATGCAGACGGCGAGTAATGGTATGTTTTTTCGTGGTGACACTGTTGAAGGCCTTGCAGATTCATTTTCAGAGAAGTGGAAATTTTCTCAGCGAACTCCGCCTAATTTAGTTCACACAGATGAACTATAACGGTCGAGTTCTTTGGCAGTTTGTCGCTGACTCTGAACGATCTATAACTCAACCTCGAGTAAACGGAGGAATATCGCAAAATATGCTTGTTTTTATCATGGGGACAGTGAAAAGTGGTTCTGTCAACCTACACATCCAATATATATGAATAATCACACCTGAAAGTATATTTAGATCACTTACATTAATTTATGAAGGTTTCCAACTTAATATGACAGGGAATTGTATTTTTATACTTTCATTGCAATTTTTAACTTAACCACTATTAAATCATTTTTAAAATCTAAAATTTCTAATATTATGCTCTTTATTTATCATTATTATAGCATAAATCATACTTTTCGGTAAATTATCTTAAATTAATCGTAAATCTATTCACGTTATTAAAAGACAGTAATTACACACAGGTAGGTTTCTCGCCTATATATATATATAGCCCAAGGTAAATCTGAAATTTTTTCTAAAGACTGATTGTATAAAACCACCCATTGTTTTCTTTTTATTTTTTGAAAATCACCTTTATTTACTCCCACAAAATTAGTATCTTTTATATTTACTAGTAACTTCTTTTTTTTCATTTTTGTATATTTTTGTTTTCCATTTTACACAATACATTCGATTCATTTTAATATGTAAATGAATATACTCAAGGCGACTATAATTTCAACAGTGTTCTCTATTAATTTAGATTCCGAGGTTTCCAGTGATGATTATTATTCAGATTAATTTATGGATTCTTTTTTGAGTGACGACAGTGACAAAATCTGAATGAGACTCTGAAGAATATGAAAATAATGTTAAAGTTCACATTGGATTCTACAATGGTGAAGATAAGGTCATCAGTAATTTGAGAAGATTGTCTTTTAATAAACTTCAAAATTTTTTTTAAAATAAAAATGATTTTTGCTACCTGAACTTTTACGTGGATTGTTAATTAGTAAAATTGGAGGTAGTAAAGCTTCTTTGTTGTAATGAGAATGTTATCAGACCCAGAATGTTTCGATTATGACAAAAATTGTATTTTTTGAAAATCTTAGCATCAATCTGAATATCGAATAATAACGAATGCTGTGCAAGCAAGCCTAATCAGCATGTATTTGATATTTTTAAAAGGAACACATCCAAGAATACAAATTTATACCTACAAACCATTTGTGAATTATTTGGTTAAAATTTAAAAGATAGTGAAGTAATCAAATAATATAGATGTAGAATATTTTGAAGATCCAAATAATACTGATTTAATTTACATTTCAAAAGTGTATTTATCTAGAAAATATAATATGCGATACAGATCAAACTAATTTAAAATCGCTGTAAACGTAAATATTTTCCTTAAATCACAAAACTGTCATAAACTACCTAGAAAATCATCAGATATAATTTATGATTTTTTATCTTATTTTCTTTTTCTAAAAGGAATTTTAGACAACTTTGAGATCATTTAATTCTGTTTAAAATAAGTGTTTGAATAATTTTGTAAATTTACTGGCCAATGCTGCTTACCAAAATGTGATTTTGCATTTACAGATAAAGCATCTGGTAAATATATTGTGAGCTTAAAATGTACAGTATTGTAAGTAATTACAAAAATAAAAATAAAAACTAGGTAAATGCATACAATAACGTGATGGAATCGCATCTTAAATATAAAATTGAATTGGTCCATAATATTCACGCGTTTGATATAGCACATGATTGATTGTCACGCCAGCAAAGAGTAAATGCCACACCTGCAGATGGATTATAAAAGTATGAGCAGAGATATAATGGCAGTGAGGCGAATCTGTGGTGAATACTATAACTCCTGGGAAGAACGTATCACGTGACAAGCGTATAAAAGCTTCTTCGAGAACAATACGATACGTATTATCGCGAAGTTGTTTCAACAGATGTGCAGTTTCCCGAAAACCTTTGCTGGGAAAAGGCAACTAAACGGCGAGGCTGACATGACTTGCAGAAATTAAACAACGGGGTGACAAACCTGGAAGGAAACTGTCTTTCCAGATTGTTCTCAGTTTTAACTGTTTGGTGACGATTAAAACAGTTCGTTTGAAGGTGGACCGGTATGACGTATGTGTGTGACAGCCACAATGAATAATGGAATGGATCGATACAAGAGTGGAGGAAATCGAAGGTATGATGACGGGCACAGGCAGATTTTTCATCCATTATGCCAGTTCACTGGCGAATTCGAGAAAGTGCTGCAGAATACATGGAACAGCATTCCACAGTAATACATCGATAATATGGAGAGTGGCATAAAAAGTGCCACACACTATATAAAGCAAATAGCTCGTACCAAATACCAACCTATTGTACGTACAACGTATTCATTTTGTTTAGTGTATGTATTATGTACAACTCTCAGTTTCAGTTATTATTTGTGCTCATTTCGTTGCCTTAATTATTTCCAATACTGTAAATCTGATATTTTTTTCTCTCCATCCAACTTAGTTGTATTATCCAAATGATAATGTTATTGATATCGGTAAAATTAGAACTTAGAAATAAAATGCACAAACATGTAAAGAAATAACTATGTAAAACAAAAAGATTAACGCAAAAATATCTCGAGAGAAAATTAGTGGACAAAATTTATTAAACCAAACCAGCTAACTCATCTCAACCACTCATGAATGCAGGAATACAAGCACAAAAGCAACTGCAACTAGTTGTACCTGCAACTTAAAATCTAAAATTATTGCTCTAAGTACCTGAAATAATGCTTATTGGAGATCAGTGCTCGATTTACCTGTTCCGTCATCAATATATTTGATTAATTTGTTAAGATTTGAAAAGCTACGCTCAAAATCAAAAGCTTTTTCTCATAGCGGAACTAATAAAAGTAGATGATGCAATAGTCGCATTCGTTTAAAATATTAATTTCGGTTAGATTACAGATCCATAATGAAATTCAAAATAGATGAAAATGAATGGTAAACTGGAGAACAAAAACGAATTTATAACGAGAGCTGCAAATGCATCTACTTTAAAATCAATGATATGCAGTTTTTGCTCGCAAAAATGATTGATTAATATTCAGTGCAAAAAATAAATATAAATTCTAGGTACAATGTAATTGATAACTCTGTAAATATTTTATCAAGTAATTTGAGAAGTGCCTCATTTTATTAATGCCAAACATTCACACGCTCATTACATTGTTTACCCTTTTTTTTAAAAAAGAAAATGGATATATTTTTTCATTTGCACACCATTGTTCTGACTTCGAGAAGAGGAAGGTGGTTTAGGGAATACGTTTTGGGGACACCTTTGGGCCGAAATCAAAGTGTAAACCAGTCATGATAACCGTAGAACTTTTACCACAAGTACCTGGATAATCTCTATTAAAGCTCCATTTAGCTTTGAGAGTAAACCAGATGCCAGATGATACCCACACAGACGAACTCTTATAGAAGATGGAGAATAAAGCATGATTGAGATACCTGTATCTTAGAAATAAACTCTAGCGCTTAGATTACATTTTTAAACATATATTATTTTCCAGTAACTAAATAGTAAAGTGAAAACACAATTGTAACAAAGTTGAGCTGTTACTTTATAATTTTATTTAATAAAATAATTATATTTTTTAAATGGAATCAAAAGTCAATAAAAATGTACAATAAAATTTTTAATGTCTTATTTTCTCCCATTTTTACTTTTATAGTTTTTATCTCAGATGAATAGGAAACACCTAGCTTTTGAAAATGGTTAAAATTCACCTTGTCAAATTTTATTTGTAGCGCTCCTTCAATAAAGAAACTTTAGCTAGATGCAATAGTTTTGGTATTTTTATTGGTTCTGTCATTTTAAAAATGACGAAGTAAAACTTCATCAAAGATACAGAAAATTTTACTTTATTTAGCGTGATTTCAACAAGTCCATTATTTTTTAGGAGGACGATAGGGTAGTGTTTTTAACCGCTCACTTTTAGGACCGTAATACCAAAGTTGAAAGTTTCCTCGATAATTTCCAACTCACACCACTTGTCCCATAACGAATGTGGTTAGGGTACCTCTAGAGGTGTGTCCAAGGCATATACAACCTAGCGGAGCCTATTCTACTCCAAGGTGAATGGCAGCGTCCAGAAAAAGACTTCATAGCTATTTCGAGCTTGTGGTTCTTATCATCATCACGCGCTTTCAACCCCACCTGGGATCGAATCCGCGACGAAAAGATCGAGAAGCGAGCACGCTACCCACTACGCCGCGACGCAATTTTCTACTACAGATTTTTTTTCCTCTTAACAGGAAAATGCCTACTGCATGGTTTCCATTTCCCCATTGCAAAAAAGTAAGTTTTGATAGCGAAACAATCGATTGGCATAATTTATAAAAGACAAGTCTTTAAAAGCTCCACGAAAGTAGTATATATTTGTTTCCAGTTTCTCGAGATACTGTAGGCAGCTAGAGCTGGCATTTGACAAAGGAACCTCCGATTGCTAACCCCTATGTGCTAACAACTGAGCTAGCACACATAGGATAGCAACCGGAGATACCTGGTTCAAATCTCTGCCTACAGTATCTCGAGATACTGGAAACACCCACATATACAGCGCTTCCTTGTTGATGTTTCGATAATGGGTTTGCTGGTATCTTCTGTTATTTTTTTTTTCAGATTGTGAACGAAACCATTTCATTAAGAAAAAAAGTCATAGGGATTTCAAATACCTGTTTTCCCGGACAGTCAAGACAGCTGCATCGTCATTTTTCAAGGTATTTGAAACTGTTTGTTCGTAGGTAAAAACGCTGATCGAGCGATTCGTTAGAATAATTAAATATGACAGATATCTATAATTGATCTTTATCGCTACAACGGCTGTGCACAGTAAATTAACAAAGCGTCCCTCAGATTAGTCAGTCAACAAAGACGGATGCTGGCGTGTGAATACATGCTCGTAAACTCTACATTATCCGATGTTTTGGATATGACAAATAAAATGAAACCATAAATTTTGCGAATATTTCGAACGTTCACAGGATTTTTCCAGAGAAATGACAAAAAATACCCCCAAGATAAATTGAAGTGTTAGGGGGGGTGAGGTGAGAAAACGATATCAAGTGCGAGGAATGAACTTAGCGATGAAAGCAAATTAACGTAAAAAATTAAACAAGACGCGTTTTCAAAGGTATTTGATTTTGATCAATAATAATTTTTTACTTAGAAATATTTCTTGAGATTCATTAGCATTTTTTAAAATTTAATTTATATTTTCGAAGTTAGTTCGCTTCCTTTGCTATTATTCTATTCCATCCGAGCTGATAATAAAGAAACAAGAAGAAAATGTATTCAACATTTTATTTAATACAAATGTGAACCAAACTTTACCTGGCTGGAGTCACTCGGCTATTGGATGGGGATTCTCCTGGCAATTTAACAGTCTGGTAGGATCTGAAAGTGGATCCAATTCCAATCAAAAGCACTGTAACTAATCAAAACACAGTTATACTAACCAATTGGCGACCAATTCATTTCTTAATTAACCTATCAGCTCATTTCTCAACACTAGACAAGATACAGATGGTTCAGCTATTGGCTTCGACATCCCACGCTCTGCCAGTGTCTTATTTTGTATTTTCCTATATTACTGCTCTCTTCCCAGTTTTCGAACCTTCGGCCTTCGGCCCGATGCCGTCAGACTCGTTATTTCTTGCACGATTCGCCACGCACCGGTAAGAATGGTGAAACGGTCCAAAAATAACGCCATCATTACACTATCAACATCAACTTTTCAGGTGGTGGACGGGTGCTGCAGCGGACGCACATGGTTACAGTAATTACATATTGTTCATCACAGTTTGAAAATCGACGTCAAATAATTATTTAAACAGTTTGCTAAACATGAAGAGTGCGGATATTCGACGCCATATAAACACACGCCTGAAGATTTACTATCTATTACCATCACTTATAGTGCCGGTAGTAACGTTGAGGCGTTCTGGTGTGGAAGAAACTAAACTTCTCGAATATCCAGTATAGGTGGAGTTCCGGTCGTCATTAATCACAGATTTTAACTTGTGTAAACTGTCTTTAGGTCCTGCTGATGAGGGCCAAAAGTCTGAAACAGCTGTACAGCCCTCCTATGGACGCTGACATTCACCTTGACTCTCGACCCGGAGAGGGATGGGCTCTGCCGGGTTGTGAAAATGTCCTAGACACACCTCTCCAGGTGCCCCAACGACCCATGGGTAATGGGACAAGTGGAGTGAAGTGAAGTGAAGCTGTCTTTAGTTCCTTTGTTTCATCCATATCCTTTCACAAACATTTATTCGTTTTTTTTTTTTATTTCCGATAAGTCTTTACTGATCAGAATTGCTACTTTCATGTGTGATTCAGGCGATGCAGAATTCGACAGGTGACAATTTCGCCATGGACAAAGTCGCGCAATATTTGAGAGAATTGCCAAAGAAAGTAAGGACGCTGAACGGCTCAGAATTCACAACAAATCAAATTTTCAATCTCACCTTACCAAAAAAAAAATATATATATAGAGTTCCTTAATTCAAATAACGAAGTTAAAGTGACAGTTAACGAATGTTTCCAATCGTACCTTCAATCTAAAAACATGGAAATGTTTTACATTATCGTATTACATTAGGTGACACTGATGTGCTTCCGAATCTCGTAAAGTTGTATCATGACACCCGACAATGACCAAAGCTGAAGTGGTTTTCAAAAAGAGATATCATCTTAACTGCGGGAGAGAAACTCTAACATTAGTAACCGGTTACGACCTTATCATGTATGTTGAAGTGGATAACGTAGTTTAAGGGTGAGAACTGAGAAAGGTTACCGTGTTATCTACAAATCTTATTTAGAATCTCTCTCTCTCTCTCTCTCTCTCTCTCTCTCTCTCTCTCTCTCTCTCTCTCTCTCTCTCTCTCTCTCTCTCTCTCTGTACTGATGTCATATATCTGACTGGGCTGCAGTGCAGGTAGATGGGAAAAGGTAGTCAGCAGTAAAATCATCAAGATTTCCACATTTTAATTTTCTTTTTCAAATTAATTTTTTTGAAGACGATTACTGTAACATTAATCCAATGAAGCAATGGACTAGAGGGCGTGGATCTGATGAATTTTTGTCTCCGTTTTTATCGCCGGCCATACGCTTTGCGAGCGCAGGCGGCTTTTCGTGGAATTTCAAAGGTTTTTCAGAGATGCAACACAGACTACCCATGAATAACTATTCTTTTGAAGCATATTAGTTATTAATCTTCATGAAAGGTATTATGTGAAATAAAAAAAACGAATGCGGAGTACTGCAATTCAGCTGGATATCAAACTGATATTAGAGGGAGGATCAGCAGCTGGCTCGTGTAAAGCCTGAATGCCCATTACATTCGACCGTAATCGGTTAGAATTTCCTCAGGCCAGCTGCAATTAATCTCCTTGGGGCTAAATGACTCATCCTGTTACGCGTTTTGCATCTATTTTTTTTTTTTTCAAAAAATTCATCAATTCATGTGGTTTGACAAACATTTCCAAGACTTCGGCATTCCAGCGTGACAGCTTTTCCGGCCAAAAACCAGTCCGTTTTCCTAGATGTCCACATTCCAGTGAGGCGCAGCGTCTATTGGGTAACAATCCCTCCCAGTCGGGAGACTATGCGATTCTCACTAATCTCGTTCGCATCTCGTTTTAACTCCAACGTGAACTGTGATTAAAATTCAAGATGGTCGCCCATCGATACAGGGTTATTGGTGAAGCTTTAAATTAACGCATATTTTTCTTTAAAACACTTTTTCTCGCTTCATTAAACACTGACACGAACACAGGTAAGCGGAATCAAAATCGTGAGGAAACTTTCTATTAGGACAATGGCCCCCATACCGCATGTTAGAACGGCTCCGCCCCCGTGAGATCTACAGACCGTGTCGGGAGGAGAACTCGAGTGAAGCGGTGGCGTTTATGAGATTTATCGGAACGAACTAACAAGCTCCGGCCATGTGCAAAAGTGTTTCGATCACGCGAAGCTTTACAATTAATGGACTGATGAAAAGAACTTTTGTTTGCTCTGAACTTAATGCTTAGATATCTGAAAGCAAAACAAAATAAAAACAACAGCCGCTTAGATTAAGAAAGAATATGCAGAGTAACATTCGACAACAGCTGAAGTAAAACAACAACAAAAAAAAGAATCAAGGTTTACCTATTTTCGAACAAAGAATTACAAAATTACGTTAATGCTTTGGTGAACGGTATATCAAGATCTAAAATTGCCCATTGGAAAAGATCTAAACCTCACTGTTCTACAAAGCATTTTATTTTTTTAAATGAAGGCGGCACAGATCTCTGGATCGTAGACTTCTTTGCTAGCTCTGTTTTTACTAATTAATAGTGATAACCGTCTACTTAAAAAATAGCAACCTCTTACCTGTTGTTTAAAGAAAAATAATAAAGTCTTACCGATTTTGTCCCTATAAACGAGTTTGACTTTATATAATTCAGTGTAAAATTGACTTTAAAACCTTGCAGGTAAAGGAAAAAGAAAGACTTCTTAACAGCCAGGTGAAAGGCGGTATCTGATTTAACAAATAAGTTGTGGTTATATTCCAGACTTTCAACGAGGAATCTATGAGGAACAATCACCGTCACGTTTACCCACTATCCGATGTACGGCTGTAGTTTTTCCGTAAACGTTACTGTCGTAGTCCAAAATTACGGCATGTTCGAGTAATAATTTCAGGTACTCCCAAAAGAAGCTTCCAGGCTCAAACATCTAGAGTGTGCAGAAATATTAATACGTTAGCCCAGTGTAGACTTTAGGCTTTGAAGAGTTGGTCTAGTTGAAGAGTTTGGGACTCGTGTTGGTTGGTTGCGGTTAAAGATGGTACGGAGAACAGTTTATAATATTATCTGTATGTAATTTGAAAATGTTTGGTTTCTAAAAAGGAAATTAAAATGTTTGTCATAAGAGTTTAGGTCTGAGAGAAAAAGACTGTTTTGGTGTGCCGCGATGTTAATTTCCAGTGGATTTTTCTCAGCAGGTACTTTTACGTTTTGAGAACACGAGTGGTCTCAGCAGAGTATTCACGCACGACCTGTGAGCTGCTATGTGGCGCCAGACATGCTGCCATTCGTATTACTAATTAAGTGAATGGCAACGATGTAACTGATCCTCTACTTCCTAGTTATAGTTAATTTTTATCTTTCAATGACAGTTTTATATTTTAGTTACAAAATAAAAAACGCTGTCTAAAGTTAATTTTTTTTTAAAAATGTGTATATATAATATATGTATTTCATATCCTGTTGAACAAGTTAGTGATAGATTGAAGGTAATGCAAACATAACGCACCATTCATTTTACTAACATCACAGAAATCTGACAACATCTGTTTTAACGACAGCCACATGACAAAGAGGGAAAATTATATTTCTTCTGAAAAAAATCCCCCCACTTGTTATCGTATTGTCTGTCCGGTTATTTCAGATGAAATATGTTTCAATCGAGTTTCGATGCCTTACAGGCTTAGACTGCCCCTGTCACATCATCATCATCATCATCATCATCATCATTATTATTATTATTATTATTATTATTATTATTATTATTATTATTATTATTATTATTATTATTATTATTATATTATTATTATTATTATTATTATTATTATTATTATTATATTATTATTATTATTATTAGTATGTTGCTCCAAGGAGAGTAATTTTCTGAATCTGCGAACTACTGATTTTTGCTGGTAGCTTAAATCTATTTTCCAACATTTTTAATGATAGCTCCTTGTTCGCCAATTACCAATGGGAAGATCGTTGTCTTAAAGCTTCACATCCTACTACATTCAGTTTGTAGATCGATATATTTTCTGCCCTTTACTGCTTTCTTCTGTTTGATGTTGTAGTCATTTGGGATTACTACAATTATGAGATGACGGGTTTTTTTCATTTGTCTTTTAAAATGATGTTTAGTTTATTACATGTGATTCTACTGTCTGTGTAAACCTATGTATTTCAAATATCGATTATATTTTCTTTTGTTGTCATATTTTTATTTTCTTTCATACCACTTGCTACATATATCAGTTTCGTAGTGTTTGCAGAGATTCCTATGGACATATCTCGGGCTCATAGTGACACAATCGACATAAATGATCTACTTCGCTTTTTAGGATTTTCTGTTCATATTACCATGTGGTGATGGCTTGATCTGAAGCTGCAATTATGATTGCTTCAGTTTTTGCTTTCAAATCACCATTTCCCAGCCTACTATAACTCTCTGCGATATCAATAACGTGCTTTTTCTTTATTTTTGGGTTTTTCCCCCAGGCACCATTTTATTTTCCCATTCTTCCATTTTTCAGAATTTTTTTCAACTTCATCTTTATTGCTTTTGCTTCCGCAGTCGGTTCTTCTTTTGTTTCCATTTGGTAAAGATGTTGAATTTTAAATTCTTCTTTGAAACATCTTGCTTACCTTGTAATCGAATATTTGTTTTTTATATACTCGTGTTTTTCGACATTTTAAATATTGCTGTCTTTGCCAGGTCTCATGTAATTTTCTAGTCCGACCATTGTTGCCTGAAATTTGCTCCAGTCTCTAGCAAGCCAGGTCCTCTTCCTTCCTTCCTAGGTGTGTAAAGACACTGTACATCATTTTTAGTATTGTGAAGACCATGGATGGCTTAGATTTTTCTTGTTTTCGATCAATTAATTTTAACTCTTTCATTGTCGAATCTATTACGCTAAAATTGTCATAATATGGATACTGATAGCAACAATTTTGTTCTTTGCGTTTAGTTCCGATCTTAGAATCACTCTTAATCTCCAGGTTTATTCGGTGATTATCTTTGTTTTACTATTGTTGTCCATCCGATCACTTTAATCTATTCGAATATGCTAGTAGTTTACTAATTGATCTGTTTTTTGAAAGTGGTGCTATCATTCATCTCAATATTTTGTGTGATCTCAAGTTGGCTTTTGACAAAAGTTCCCATAACGCATTTATCTAACTTAAACTCTATTTCAATATTATCACTGAAAATCATTATTTCTACTCCTCTCTTAAATTTCTCATCATCTTTGTCCATGTAACCTCAGATCATTCACATAGAAAGAAATTGTTAATTTTTATCGTCTTTAGTGAAATAGTGTAATCATATTCACTGTCATTCATTTCGGTCATGAGTGGGAATGGAAAGATGCAAAAAGAGAAGTTTCGAAAATGAGTCTTCTGGTAAAATGCTCTGTTCTTTTCTGATTTCATTTGTAGTGATCGCACCTCCTCCGTACTAAAGTTCATTTTTGTTTTCCATCTCTTTATTATATCTTGCATGAAATTCGCTATGGTTGGAATGATATTGTACAATTTAAGGAAACTCATGATCCAACCATGGGTGACACTGTCGGATACCTTATTATAATCAGTCCAGGCTGTGCTTAGGTCTCTTTTCTTTCATTTTCAGTCTTCTATTATCTTTCAATGGTTAGTCTTTGCAACCATATGATCTGATCCTTTGCTTCCTTCGTTTTGCTCTTTTGATATGATATTGTTATTAATAAGGCGTTGATTCGTTTTTTCAATGAATATTGATGTCATAACTTTGTAAAGTGTCGGAGACATGATACAGGTCTGCAGTTCTTTCCATTTGCTGTTTGGCTATTTGTTGAAAGGACCGTAGTCACTCCAGTAAAACAAAAAATTCTTTAGCGGTAATTTCACAGCATGAAACAAAATTTTTCAAACAGAATTTTGTCTTCTTTCCATTCCTGGAATTTTCAAAATTTTGTGTTTCAATATGGCAGCTTTTACTTCTTTGCGATGTTTCCCCACGGCTGTTCATTTCTGTACTTCTTTCGCCGTGTCTGCCTTTTTATCTACTTATTTTCACCATTGTGCGAACCATTGTTTTCCCATATGCCCCTCCAATATTATTTCATATCTTCCTTTTATGGTGGTTTTCTTGCATCAGTGGTCTATTCCCTGCATCTTTACAATACGTTTTTAGTATTACCAGCAAAGGTATTGTTTTGATAGTTCTGTTTACGTCGCTTTTCAAACCGTATTCCTCTTTGGGATTTTGCTTGATTTTGTTTACGGTTTTGATTACTTTATTTAATTTTGTTTCAACTGGTATGAAGTACTTTTTCAGAATATATTTTCTCTCCTTTTTTGGTTTAACTTTATTGTTCCTTATTCTTTTAGAATCGAAACTTCGCTGCGCATATTTGAAATATATTTTTGTAAGCGATCCTTCGATCGTTTTCTTTTCCTGTTTCATTTTTTTTCACTCTTTTGGTTTTTTGCACCTGGAGGTTGCATATAGTACAGCATCGATTTCTCTGATATTTCTCTTCTCTTTCGTAATTCCTGCTATTACAGTGTCTGAAAACTGGAATGTTATTTTTTTTTATGTTTCTATTTTTCACAATTTTCAGAATTGGTTGTCTCTGGTGAAGTCTTTTCTATCCACTTCTATCCATCGGGTTTTTATCTCGCATTTAAGACCTAGCGGGCAGAAATATTTGGCACTGTTGTTTTCTACCATTATACGATCCCTTCGCATGTCTGACGTTTCAGCTCTTGCTTCCTGCTGTTTCCCTTTAAGATCAATACTTTCACCTTGTTGGTTTTTATTTTGAGTTGCGCCTTTAACCTTTTCAATTTCTTTGACTGCATTTTCGGTAATTTTTATTGTTGATAATCCATCTTTTAATGGTAACCAATTTACTTTCTGCCATTGTAGACCAACACACTGGGTTTTGTTCCTCCCGTATTTGGTACATCTTTTAGGTAGCACGTCCGGCTGAATGGGTGGCTTTTCTAATGCAGTAATATCCAATAGCCTCTCTGTACCCTTGTATATTTTCCCATGTGTGTTATTTCTCTCCCGGTGTTGCTACGTTCGATCTGTTTGGTTCACGCTATCATTAAAGTTATATTTGCTGAACGACTTTACTATTGAGGAAACAGCAGTTGTTTGCAGGTTGCAAAACGTAAACCGTCCAACGTTCCAATTTTTTCTTGATAGCCTTCATTGCGAACGACGTGGGCCTGGAAACTCGCAGCCGGACGGAACAGGGATTTTTTTTTGATTTTGTGATTTACTTCTCAAATTTACAAGGATTCTTTAAGGTTAACCGGAACTGTTTGCTGTAGAAGATATTATAGTAGAGTAAATTTATATAAAGTTTTCTTATCTTTTAAAACCATGCATTTATCACAGAGCCTCAAACAGCATGGAGATTCTTATGCGGACACGCAGCTATTTTAGGACACTTACTTTCATGGCGTCGCGCCCCTAAAACCAAATGCCAACCAGATGCTCCCCTAGTGGTTCGAAGAAATTTGAATCACATGGCGACAGATCTGGATTGTATTATGAATGGTTAAGAACCTCGAATTCATCCTATACGTGGGTAGAACTTGTCACGCTGAGCGTCATCAAGCAGCAGTGTGACGGCGTTTGACAGAAGGCCTGGGCGTGGTTTTCGCATCCCGTGTCGAGTGTCACGGCTCAGCAAATAACCGTAGCATTGCACATTAATGATTTCACCACTTTTTAAAAAAACAGAAGAACAAAATCCGCAACATGAATTACAACCTGGAAGAGTCTTGAAGCACTGATTTTATTTATCTTTCCGGCAGTGAGCTGAAGCCTGAACGTTCGCACTCCTGAGTGACGAAGCGGATCCGCGTCTCATCTCTAGCCATAAAATTCTTCAAAATGAGCTCCGTCGTAACGGCCACATGAACTTCCTCCTGTTCAAACGAAAGTACATTCTTGGAAAACACACAAAGCTTAAATGGATGTCAGGCTTCAATGAACGATGTTTTCCGAAATTCCAATACGAATACACAGTTCTGCTGCAATACACCTCACTGCGATGTAGCGATTGTAAAAGTCAAATGTTCAACACAGGTAACCTTTCTCAAAACTCGCAAAACTTGGTTGCCACGCACATATACACCGCCCATTATCGGCTCACATCAATCGTTACACCTTATGCCCCACACTCAACGCCTATTTCTACGTGGGGGATACGTATCGCTGAACTGTACAGCTATTCTCCAGCTGGTTTAATTTGTTCTTCCTCACTAGAAGCCAAAACTAATCGGAAGACCTTGCCAAGAATTTCGGGTTATCTATGTGGAACATGATCCTGCAGCATGGTTAAATATGTCCGAGAATGGTTTTCTTTTTTCAAACATAAGTGGAAGTATAATTTCCTCAATGGCTTTTTTTAAAACTCTAACAAAAGAAAGTTTAATACTGAAAACAAAGAAAAACATGTTTCTTCTTGTTTTACCGTCGTTGTCTTGACGCAAACAAGTTTTTATTTTTTTTAATAGAAATGTAAACTAATTAAATTTTTGTGATTACTAGCTTCGGCTTTGTATGTTTAGAATGAGTATGGAAATCTAAATATATTTTCAGAAACCTATGAGTAGACCATCAATATTAAGTATGTGTGTGTCTGAGAGAGAGAGGAGAGAGAGAGAGAGGAGAGAGAGAGAGAATCCAGAATAAATTGTTTCATAAGGCAGAGTTGTCGGTACTTTACGAAAAATCAAGAAAATATTAATATTTTATCCTATCTGGTATAGGCGATAGATTATTCGATTTTTATTTTTATCAGACTGATCCGAAAAGGTTTTAGCGTTTTATAAAATATGAATAAACTTTAAATTAATAACTTATTATTATTATTATTATTATTATTATTATTATTATTATTATTATTATTATTATTATTATTATTATTATTATTATTATTATTATTATTATTATTATTATTATTATTATTGTTATTGTTGTTGTTGTTGATGTTGTTGTTGTACTCATAATTTTTTTAAAAATCTTATTATTGTGTTGAGTTTTCTTTAAATGTAATTTTGTTTAATTATTATTATATTTATCCTCAGATGCTTTGGAAGCTTATCTTTTTCTGGATACTTGGATCAATTCCAATTTTAGGTATGTGTTAATCGTTATCGATTTCTGGAAGAAAATATTATTCTAATTTTTAAAAAAAAATATATATATATATCTGATAATTGGAAATCTAGTCGCTGGCGCACAATGTAAAGACGGGAATTTTTAAAAAAAGTTTCTTTGCCGTTTTACCGAGAATTCTTCTTAGAAACAAAACTGCTGATGGAACTCTTTTTTCAAATGTTTACCTTGATAAAACAGGGGAAAAATTATTGGCGCGAGGCAGACTGCATGGCGAAATAATGTAGAACGAGCTCGGTCGCAGGCTTTCCCAAATTCATCGATTTCTTACCTAAATACGAGGTTTTTACACCGGTTTTGTGTGCTTCATCAGATGCATGTAAATAGATTTACTCGGCCAGCTCTTCTGTGGCCTGCGGCTAATACGAGGACACGTGAAGGGTTAGGGCGTATCTAGTTATCAAGTCGCAGCACTAAAGGGAAAGCTTCTATTGGCATATTTACCAACCTACAAGCCATGAGAGCGATCTTTAGGTTACGTCATATCTTTTATCGTCGGTTTGGTTGGGAAGTAGTGGCGAAAAGACAGAGAGCTATCGTGTCGTATGCAAGACCCCCCCAAACCACGCACGCACACAACAATAAGGAGAACAAAATCTTGTCTACATTTGTCGGTAATCGACTGATTGCATTATCAGTTCTTTTAATTTAAAAAAAAAATGTATTCACGCCTCGATCAGGTCGAAAGTCGTAGTCAACTCGTATTAACCGTGCATAGTGTTACCTGATCCATCGAAATTTCCCCAGCTTCCCTGCCAGTACCTGCATACTCCGCCATCTACAGGGCGGACAACTCTGGTGAAGCAACGTCGTGTCGCCTGTTGTTGTCCACCAGGAAGAGCTGCCCAGTTCGGTGAGAAGTTACCTATTAAAAATCCTCCCCATTGTTTTAAGATGTGAGAGAAAACTTACGCGGCTGCATGGTGAAAAAGAAAAAAAAGAAAACGAGGAGAGTTAGCCAAAAATCCATTGAACTCGGGTCCTCGAACTTAGGGGTTCAGTAATTTAATACTGGCCCAGCCAAAGGCCAGCCTATTCTGATTCTTGTTGCAACCTTTAATTCTAACAGTTTCACTGCTTTTTCTAACAACAGATATTTGGTGATGATTTCTTATTGCTGTTGTAAGATTGTCTTGGCGTGTAGTGTGAATGCTTGTCGCGGTGGCGCTTTGTCCCCGTTGGGTACTCAGAGATGATTAGTGTCGAATCTGTGGTGTGGTTTCTCCAACTTTTCCGTTCCGGGCTCAACCTACGTTTGTTTCTTCCGGGCACTACAGTGTATTTCCTCTTTTAATTAAAGGCGTTCAGTTGTACCAAAAATTTCTTAGCTGAAGCGTCATGAACAATCATGCACACTACTATTCATAATTCGGTTACCCTCCCCTATCAGACATACAGAAAATTAAAAAATGTCCATTTCGACTGGAAATTTGCGTATACATATAATTTCCTTTTCTGATAAAATTCTACTCCTCATCCTTTTGTTTTGCTGTGTTTTAACTTACTGCGCGCTTTTAAATCAACTGTAAACTACCAAATATGCTTTTGATAAATGCCTGCCACTCCTTCGGTTGTTTAACTGTTCGGTTTAACCCTTCCAGCCATGTTTCTCTGCCCGAAACCTCCCATGGTGAAACACGCGACTTTCAAACTTTATGATAACTCGTCGGGGAACTACATCGACTACAGCTGTGAGGCGGGATACAGGATCATTGGCGGAGGAGAACAACTGGACTGCATCAATGGGTCGATTGTCGGTAAAGTCCCTACCTGCGCAAGTAAGTAACCCGCAAAGTCTTTTACCCCTAAATTAGTAGAAATAGCATGTCTGTATTTATTTGTGATAACGAAGAATAATTATTATTTAAAAAATCGAATAACATATTATCGAAAATGAATAAAACGCATTATGCTGCGTGTTAGAGAGGTGCTTTTATATTATAAGGATAAGTAACGAACGGTGACAGACTGTTGACTTACAGAGGAAAGAGTGGAGTTGGTACAAAAACACATTTTGCACGAATGTGGATTTATCTGACTTTACAAACAAACAATTTAAATTATAGGTGGAGATGATTTTTATAAAGCGCGTTTTCATACAGCAGCGCACGCAAAGCTGGTCAGGCTGTTCTACCTGGCTACTTTTCTCCAGCGTTACACGACATTTCTTCACAAGACGTAAGTTGAGCCTCGTTTTAGATTTTAAGTGTAAGTTCACTTTGACACGGGGGTTCACGTGGTTTTAATTTCGTATTTATTGTCAGGTGCCATTTAAATTCGCTTTTTTTTATTTGTTGCGTCAGTCATTAAAGATCGAGTAAGGATGACTTAGGTCTAATGTAGTAGTATTCTTTAAAGGAGACTAAAGTTAATTGTTTTGAAGGCCAAATGGTTTCACTTTCCGAAATGGTTCTGATTCAGGTATCCGATGCGGCAAAGAGTCTATAGTTTATTAACACGGAAACGTGTCGAGAGCGATATTTAACGGTTCGCTGTTGATAGAATTAGATGAGGGTCGGGAAAAGTCTTCACGTTATGGATCCTGACAAAATATTTCCTCAAACTAAACATTATTTTAAACTCTCCTGTCAGATATCCGGGAAAAAATATCTATATTATTAATTTTTTTAATGAATCTGCTGGGGGGAACTCTCGCCTATTCATATTTAATTGCTTGGTATCCTAGGCTACAAATTGCTATTAGTGGCAACACAAACAGTGACTTTCTATAGCATACTGATATTTGCAGGACAGAACTGCAACTTAACTTTTCCATGTTAGCGATAGGTTTTTATAGCTATGGATTTACTTAAAGCTGATACATTTATAATATCAAAGTTTATATGCATTATATAAGATTTTGTGGCCCCAACATTAGTTTTAATGCAATAAATACCCGTTGAAGTAGCTAATTATCTTTAGAGTATATTATTAGATGGTAATTTATAAGTATTCATGGCGTTAAATACGAACGATAATCGTATACACTAAGATAGAAATGTGAAACTATTTTTTTGTAGTTCCATCTGAAGAGGACAAACCATCCTCTCATATACATTATGTGTTATGTATAAAGCAAATCGTGACTTATTTCGATTCGCAGTTTGTGAAAAAATAAGAGAAAAACTCAGAATTGATTAAGCATCGCAGTGCGTATTTCAAACTAATAATAAACACTTTTTTATATAACATGAAGAGGCTTCATGACAGAAATACGGTAAAAAAACAACAACAACAACAACAAGCTGCATCGTAAAGTAAAACGAAGGCTATCATAAGAGATGGACAACTACTTTCCGTGCTATGTTTGTTTTGTGAAATATTCACGAATCGCAGAGTACGGAAGACAAGTCGTATATAATGCAACTGCATACGAAAGTTGTTACTTTTGTCTGCGATAGGAAATAAGAGATTTCAGATAACAGTTAGTTTTGGTGCGTTTAGCTGTGACGTAAGAAGAGTTTCTAAATCATAAAATATTGCACTTTGAATGCGATTAGAAACGCAAAAAAAATATAATTAAAATAACCTTTCTAATGTCAAACAACATTTATAGTATTACTTATTAATATCGCCAAATTTTTGTGCCACTCCGAACACATTAAGAAGTATTTTCGTAGTCGAAAAATGAAACTGAGAAGATGGTAGGAAAAGATCTGTATTAGCCATCAATGATCTTAATTCCCTTTTTATTATATATATATATTTATATTCTGCGGACTTTAAGTTTTGTTCTCAATAAAGGGATAGGAAGAAATCATGGTTGATAGCTGGTCTCCAGAAGAAAAATAAATATATACTATTGCAATTCCTAAATTGGTTTCTAGTATTACTATTAACTAAATTTACTGGTAATTTATCGCATTCATTTAAATTAGGAAACTAAATATCTTGGCTAATTTTCGATTAAAGCAGCTGGTATTAATAACTGTAAGTAGCCGGGAACATTTGTCACCTTCTTCAAGTCCATCTCCTTTATTATGAAAATCTGTATCAAAATCTCTTAAAGTCCAAACCAGTCAACTATAATGTCTTCCGTTGGTTAGCGGATCCTATATGTTTCAGAGCTGGAAGCATTCTACGGTGAATTATATCTGATGAACATTCTTTCTTTAAATAAAGTTTCCTCACAGCGTTTTCCATCCATTTATTTTAAAGAGAAAGTCTGCCCTCCACTCGTGCTGGGCACGAACATGTCAGCCGACAAACCAGGGGCATCTTACGGAGACAGTGTTTCAATTACTTGCAAACCAGGTTACGTGGTCAGTGGCAGCAGCAGAGAAGTCACCCAGGAGATTTCGTGCGTCGACGACCCTGCCTCTGACAAAGGAAAGTGGGAAAACTCTATACAGCAATGTGTCGGTGAGTTTCGTGCCTGACAGCGTCATGAATCCGAATGCGCGACGGTTACTCCACCTCTCATCAACCAGACGTTTTGCTGCCGAACTCGCTGGCCCTGCACCGGCAGGCAAAAGTCGTAAACTAACTGTTTGAAAACAAACTTGGGTGTTTTTCTTTTTAACATACAAACGGTTGTAGGGGACAGGTACCGTGATGACTGCCAAACGCGACATTTTAATGTAATTCTATAAGAAGCGACGGTCTTCTCTGTGCATACCACCATACCGTTTTTCTTAAAGATTTGTTTCTAGTCAGCTGATTTGCGTCGTTGTCTTGCCTTGCTATGGTTCAGCTTTTGTTTTTGCCTTTTTTTTCTTTTTGAATGGTTAGTTTAAATGTCTATGCTAATCTTAGTCAAATTTATGTAGATCAGAAAAATGAAAGTAACTCTATAACAACTTTCCTACTTCAATTTAGTTGTTTTGTTGATTACATTGGACAACAAAATGAAACCTTTTGTCTTCCATCGAGCAAAATTTGGGTGATCTAGGCTAAATTTTTGGTGCTGATTTCAAATCTGAAGTCAGAATTTGGCTAGAATGTCAGGTTTTTTAGATATGCATAAGGAGGAATTTCATCACTAACGCTATATTATGACTCATGTTTTATAAACTATATAAAGCTTGAATAACAATATTTGGTATTCAAATGTTTAACGTGAAACATATTTGCCATGATCAGACAACAGATGCATGAGAAAGACTGATAAAAGCAGTATGGAAGATATGGAACGCATTTAACTTACATAGTAGGTACATTCCAAATGTTCAAAAATGTTTCAATCACTCATCATGTTGGGATTGAATTTGCTCTAATATCTACTTTGCATAATCTTTATGTCTTGGTGGAACCTTTCACTATGCTCATCACTGACAACTCCTAGATTGTTTGGAAGAAAAATCAAGATACGAATGCAGAAAATGCATCTTTAGAGACATCCTGGCCCCCATCCTCTGATACCCCATTAGCATGTTATCCACATACTCAGCATAGTGTTCAGCTCTATATTTGCCAAGAAAGTTCTGTACAACTAAAATAAATGCTTCCCATGCTGCAGACTCCAGTGGGTTCAGCTGATTTTTTGACACCGTCATCACGCAGGAGTTCTCGAATTTCGGGCCCCATAAAAATTCCTCCTTTGAGTTTAGCTTCACTTTTGTCAGCACCAAATTTCTCTCTTAGATACTTAAAGCCATCACCGTCTTTATCTATGGCTTTGACGAAGTTTTTCATAAGGCCGAGTTTGATATGAAGTGGCTGAAGGTAGACATTCTGAGGGTCTACCAATGGCAAATGCTGCACACTGTACCTTTCAACTATAGGTTCCTGTCGCATAGGCCAGTCTTTTCGAGTGTCATGGTTGGCATCATCACGGCTGTTCCAAAGACAAAAGAAACACTTGTTTTGTGTACCCAGCTGCAATCCGAGGATGAGAGAAATAACTTTGAGCACAAATTTTCCATTTATGATCCGAATAACTTGTCACTTTCAAAAGGAGTTCCATCGA
This sequence comes from Nautilus pompilius, assembly GCA_018389105.1. Classification (NCBI taxonomy): domain Eukaryota; kingdom Metazoa; phylum Mollusca; class Cephalopoda; order Nautilida; family Nautilidae; genus Nautilus; species Nautilus pompilius. Next base: position 774,228 of record JACATO010000349.1, on the reverse strand, counting down.
TTCGTATGTCGCTTTCAAGCCAACTGCATGAGCTATAGGAACCGAAAGTTTTTGGTTACCATGATGTAACAGCACAGCTTTATGTATATATATATATATATATATATATATATATATCTTTCTGAAGACTTTATAATGGCATTAAAAAGAGCAGTTCCTTCTGTATTTATGTTATAAAAGCGTATTATCACAATATAGGCATAATTGCGCACTATTTTTATATAACATACCATACATACCAGACTTATATATAATTTCTGTTAAACATACTAGATAATAATAATTTTGCATCAACTATACCTTTATGGGCAATCCCTACTAATATCTTTTTTATTGCGCAATGACGACACTTTCTGTATTTTAAATCTAAGTGCAAATTATGAATTACTGAAAATTATAAAATGTTTTTATTTTTTAAATATTGAAATTACTATTAATTACCATTGTTGCAGTTAATATTTTAATAACCAAATGTTCTGTATTAGTTGTTACACTTTAATAATTAAATATTTTTTCCTGAACTCTATGATTTTAAAAGTAAATTAATGTGGCTGCTCTTATTAAAGTGCTAGAATAGAACTGTGACTGGGAAATGGTTGGAATAATAACTCATTTCATTTGTAATTTTTCTTTATTCAATATTGCAACAATGACAATAAGCACTGTTATATTCAATTACCCAAAAACATCTGTATTTCCACTAGAGGATTGATTAAGTGTGGTCGGACAAGTAGCATTTTGTATGTGTCATTTTTTTAAAAAGTTGCTGCCTTTGTATAATGGTCTTATTGTCTATTCGTCTATTTCTGTTTGAATCCATGTTCTGTACTTTCAGATAGTTTAAAGAATGTATTGTAAATGCTATTTCAGCACAGTAGCCAATCTTACGATTCAATTTGAAGACCTGTAAAGAGGTCTAAACTTTATTACTTAAAAATTAATTAAAACAATATAAATGCGTGGCTAGGAAGTACTTGAAAAGGTATTGTTTAAAATTCCACTTATATTTTCCGCCCAGTTTTTAAATAATTTTAAAATAATCTTTTGCAAACTTAATTTTCTGACAAACCTTTTTATTCTTTTCTCTAATATTCCAGAAATTAAATGTATCGGTCTGCCTCATCATTCGAAGATGCTGTCCAACAAGACGGGACAAAGGTTCTCATATGGAGAAGTCATAGAATTCCGGTGTCAGTCTGGCTACGAATACAACGGTGCCGGATCTCTGCCGGTCCGGATTAAGTGTAACAGTACATGGAAGTATATCAATTCTGTTGGCCGATCGTTAGTATGCAAAAGTAAGTCTTGGCGGTAAGAGTAAAGGTGCGTAGTGACATCTTTAGGCAAGACTTTAAAACGTTGTGTTGTGGTAAAACTTAGCTATTTCCGGTCATGTGAACAGTTTAGTGTGTAACTTACGGATGGAACAATAAAATGGCGCTTCTAAGTATATTGAACTGCTAGAATTCTCGTCTCAACGACGTTCTTTGATAAAATCGAGGTAAAGATAAGTAAGCATGATTCTGTTTTACTTTGAACAGTTGCGCGCCATTTTTAGATTCCTGTCGTGTGCATGCAAAGAACCGGGTGCTCATCGCCGGCCACCCCGACGTCTCCTTAACTTAGACACAATATATTTTTCCACTACTTTTTACCAATCCAGCACCGTCTATGATGCAGCACGAGACGCGACCACTTCTACTTTCCATTTTCATTACTTTCACTTTCAGAGATGCGGAGTTATCTGGGCTGTTTTGTTCCGGCATCGCCGATGAACTCGACGACGCAGTCGGTAGGCGGCATTGCTGCTTGCCGAAATCACTGCCGGAAACACGTGCACAAGTACTCAGCGCTGGATGGAGACAAGTGCGCGTGCGCAGAAACCCTGGGCGGAACGCGGGTAGAAAACAGACTGTGCAGCAAAGTGTGCCCGCACAAAAGAGGTTGGAGTTGTGGAGGAGTGAACCAGCAATGGTCAATTTTCATTTCGTTCGGTAAATATCAGCCATCTTGCGAAGATCCTCCCGGTGGTAAATACATTTTGCAGAAGAGAAAACGTGACAGACTTAGATGGCGACTGCTTCTTTTTTCAGATAACTGAAATTGGGTCCGCGGGGAAAATGGGAACGTCGTCATCAAGCGGGCTGCTCGATTAGGGGTCGATTTGAAATCTATTCCTGCCTTTTGTTTCCGCGAAATTTTACATCAAGTAATTTTCTTCTCGTTCGTTTCTGGGATCAATTGCGCTCTCTACATGTAAATTAACTAGTATAAAATTACCGATACAGATTAATAATCGATACTTTTAATCTGTCTATAAATCATACTGTAATGATGCCCTAAAAGCCCAACGAAAATGACAATCTTAATTTGTACTGTGGTTAAGTCTGTAACTAACATTTCACAAGCGGAGTTGTCACTGTGTGATGTGATGTCGGTGATCATAATGTGAACAAATCAATGTTGATGAAGATATAATTACAAAGTAAAGAAGTGGATAATTATTATCGCTGTGATGGACTGACCAGCACACAGAATTCCAAAATAGAGAAAAAATTTTACGTCAACAAACCTACATTGAATAATGTGAACAAATAAATTAAAATCAGTTAATTAGAGATTAGTAAATTAGTTAATTAATTATGCCGATAAAAAACAAAATTAAAAAAAATTAGTTTTTGGTAACGTTTCTATTTTTTTTTTTTTTTTACTATTTATTTTTTGTATCATTCCTTTTTGTCTGTTTGGCTTAAAAGACAGTAGTAGTGGAACTATGCAAAGTAACTTGTAGACGACCGACACATCAAAGAAGCGAAAGAGTTAATCTCTTTGCGATCTTTTCAACAACTAAAGTAGTAGCGTAACCGAGATCAGATACTTTAGAGCGCACTGCATTGTGGGCATTCATGGGGCCAAACTGTTTTTGATTTTACTGGAAAAATTAGCAACATCTTTTTTTCTTAAAAACCTTAGAAATTAAAAAAAAGACAGAAACTGCATTGCATCCTAATGTCACGCCATGAACGTTAATTATTCGTAATGAGCCGCTGGGTGGCGGAAACTCTTCCGTGTGGCTTAAAATAACTTGGTGAAATAAATACGTTTACCCCATCATCACAGGGTATATAACAAGGCACATACAGAAAATGCATGCGCTAGTTTTGGGATTTGGCTGATACAACGACGTATTTGTGACGCAACATTTGTAAATGTGTTTACTTTTTAGATGGTTGCTACTGGTCCAATAACTCTTTGTTGCTGCAAGGATCTTTATTGACGCCTCCCAACATCGATGAGACCTGTCTGGAGTTCTGTCGGGGTCAGAATGCCTCTTACTCTTTGCTTTTACCGGACAGGCGATGTAAATGCTTGCTGGACGAAGATCCAGTCTCAAAGTATTTATCCTCTTCTTGTCACGCTTTGATGGTGAATGGAAACTATCCCGACCACCACTTCGTCGTACGTAGCATAGGTAAGAAAATGTCAAAGAAGCAATAAAACCGTTCTTGTATTTTAATCTAAATGCCCATGTAAATTTATTTGTTAAATAGGGTGTTGGAGTTTTCTCCCAGGGTTATTTATGAACAAAAAAGCTTCCTTTCTGCTGATGAACCGGAGATTTTTAGAAATGGTGAATCTCACAGATTGGATATTTGATAGCAGACATTTCAGCAGAGAAAGAACCAACTAGAATTATTCCGAATTAAACTCGGAAGCCGCGTTAGAGTCCAGTCTGTCTGCTCTAAATTCCACTTATAGACGTCTTACTGTAATTCAATGTAATCCTACATGCCCTATAAAACAGGCAGTTATGAATTACTTCTTGGTATTCAAGTAAAATATTATTATAATTTTAAAATTTTGAAAGTCATGCATAAGATCCACAGATTATATGAAGAAACAAACTTTTGGTAATTGTTTTTGTAACTTGAAGCACTTCCACTGTACGTAGAATATTTTTCCTGTTACGTGCGTTTGTCTGTTCACACGTGAGATTCATACATCTCACTTTGTTTAATGCACGATAACTTTAAATAACCAGATGGAAATATACTCTGGAGTTCGTGGCCCAGACTGACTTTATTACTGCTTTACGATCGCTGAACAGTGTCCCAACATGGCCCTGGCAGGTCCAGGGATTGCTGCGTGTAAACGGATTCTTCCTTTGGCCTTTGCAGAACTGCACAGAACGACAGCTACATCGTGTGATGAACTGTTTGACAAAGGAGTGCGGTACCACGGTTACTACTATTTAATCACCAATGGCACTTTCACCAACACCTGGTGCCACTTCAAAGGTAACTTTGTGCTAACATAATGGAACCAAGTTACGACTGGCATCTTTTCTTTTTAGACAAACCTGACAAATACCTGCTAATCCAACACATGCGGACTAATAAAGTTTAAAAGAGTCTGACTTTGGTTTACATCTTTCTTCTGCTTTTTCTCTTTGTCCACTTTGGATATTTTAAATTCTTTTTGTCATTTTGCTTTCCTTCTTTATCCTTAATATTTTATTGAGATTGTCTTTTCTGATGCTTTAGATATTTTCATTTTTTCCTTATTCCTTTTCTTTAATCGTTCCTTACTTTCCTTTTTTCCATATTTTTTTTTAAAGTCTCTGAGATTTTAATTACAATTTTGAATTTCATTTTGTTCTTTTATTGCCTCTTCACCATTCACCTCCATCGTTTCGCTTTCTTCATTTTTTCTTATTTGAAAAATTTTCTTAAAATTCGTAATTTCGATAACTCATATTTTATTTATTCTAGTTAAGTCAAGGTATTTGTCCTAATACATTTTCGAGAAGCCCTATTTAGAAAAAAAAAATCTTTTCTACAATTTTTTTCGACATTGTACCGTTCAATTTAAAGTGAAATTGCAGCTTTAACATAATTAACATTTGCACAACTTTTTGTGGGGGGGACAGATGGGACTCCCTGCGACCTTGACTGGGTTGGATTCGCCGGAAGCTGTTACCATCTTCGTTACGGCAACTTTACTTTCGACAGCGCCTTCCACTACTGCATTGATCGGGATTCGCACATCGTCTCTGTTCACTCTGAAGAAGAAATGCTTTTCCTGTCTACAGCAATCTCAGGTTTGCCTATTTGTTGTTGTTGTTTTTTTTTTTAATTTCAACTGAATCAAGGAAACTCTGAATAAATAGTAAAAACTACTAATGATCGAATATTTTCATATCTGTACAGTGGTCATAAACGCGCTGCAGGGGGGGCTCATTCTTTAAAAACTACGAAACAGAGAAAGAAATAAACTATTCTAAAGTCGTAAAATCAAGGTACGTGAATAATAAAGTGGCAAAACCCTTAAAGTAGTAAGAAAAAAAACGCTATGTTCAGTGCCACCTGGTCGACCAGAGCCATTTCTACTATTAAGAGCCTGTTTCTTTAGACTTCTTCGTCCAAATAAATATTTTCCTTCTGCTATTACTTTTTTTAAGCTTACCGAGACTGGAGCCAGATTGCCAAATGGTACATCGGGCTGTATGATCCCCACAAGGGCAACGCCTACTCGTGGACAGACGGCACCATGCTGGTTTACGACAACTTTTCCGACAACGAACCGGACTCGGACAGTGAGCAGTGCGTCCTGTTAGATAAGAAAATTCAATACAAGTGGAAAGACCATGACTGTTCAAGAAGAGCCAGCGTGGTGTGCAAGAAAATTCAAAGTAAACCAAGTATATGAACTTAGTGTGTTTATGTAAATATAATTTTGTGAGTCACTTAACATTTTTGTGTTTGTTTGTTTCACTCTCTTACAGCGCGCACCTGTTTTAATATTCTTCCTGTTACTGCTGCACAAAGACCCAAGACGAGAATGGTGAAGCTCGACTCTCGACTGCGTTTTGCGAGATTCCATTGCCGACGTTTATAATGAAAACTTAAAAATACCAGAGGGATAGGTTATTAAACTATTCCTTATTTTTGCAGACAGCAGCTGTGTTAAAGTGGATAACTACACCAGTCTGCCCACAAACGTTTTCTTTCGTGATCACCAAATGACAACAGCTCTATGCTTTGAGAAATGTCGAGGAAAAGGGATTTCAATATCTGGCGTCATCGGGGAATCCTGCCACTGCCTGAACGCCAAACCTAACGGATCCTCTCTTCCTTGGTTGAACTGCAGTTATCCTTGCCCTTCTAACCAATATCAGATCTGTGGAGAATCTTCCTCTCTCAGTCCGTCAGTTTTTGTTACTAAAGGTAAAAATCAGTTTATTTTTCCTGTAATTTCACAAGGCCATGTGTACAAACATTTCGAAATATTTGGTGGCCAGCAAAATCTTCCAGTCGCCAGCTAAAATAGGGTCACAATAGGGAGACAAGGTACCTTTTTTGTCTTCTATGCGGCCAAAAGTCTGATTAATTAACCACGTTTCCGAAAATTGCTGTCTGTAGCCCACGCTGAAGTTCATCGTGTTTTTTTTTTTTCATAAGTGAACCCTTACGCATCTTCTTAAAATGTTTTTTTTTTATTGGAGTTGATTTGCTGATACTTTAAGTTACCTGCTGATCTGAGAAAATCAGGAAGTTCGAACGACGATCCTTTTTGTTATGAGGGGGGACGGGTACAGACTGAATCTATGCGGACTACTTTTAACCGTCTGTATCAGAAGTTGGGCAAAGTCTCATGCTGCTGGGTTCACTTCCTTCCTTTGTTTCCCTCCTATTCGCATCACTTACATCACCACCCAGCTCGGTCGGTTCCCTAAAACTGAACGTAACGTGATCCGTGAAATCAGGGTATCTTTCCTATTTGAGAGATCATGGGTATATATATATATATATCGCTTTAAAGAATCCCTTATTTGTCCATAATTTGCAAGGTGTCGTTAAGTCCCCCGGTAGTGGCCCGGTCGTGGTTCTCACTCGAGGTTCCACTGATGGTTATCAGAAAAGACGGTGGCGACCGTCTTGTTGGAGCCCTGAAAAAAGACTAAAAATAAACACATTTCTGTGCTGGGTTTCCGCTTGTTCCCTTACGAACCCCCCTCCTATTTCCAGCTTGTTACTCAGACGTCTGCGATAAATGCCGTTCTAATAAATCGCTTGTGGATAAACAACACAAGTCTCTGCGATTTTATTTCTGTTGGCGAGGCTCTTTATGTATATATTTTATAATTCCTACGTTCTTCCCCACACAGGAGAAATGTGAAACGTCTAAAACCTTTCTTAAAGGTGTTGGTTTCTTCGTTCACATGACGACGACGATATAAAAGGTGGTGGTCCCAGTACACAGGATGACGACACTAATCAGGCATCTGGATGACTCAGTATCAGTAGCAGTAGTAGTAGTTAACTTAATAACATGATTCTTTGTAAGAAGCATTCCTTTCGCGCAGGAGGCATCCTTCCTTTCCAGTGTGAAATTAGAAAGGGGCATAGGGTCAAGTCCTCTTCCTCGGTAATCTAATCCGGATTAATATGTATGTCTGCCTTGGCAACAACAACAACAAAAACAAAGTCCGACTGGAGCTCTTCCATTTTAGAGGTCGGAAGGAACTGGAGATAACTCATACGAGCTGGGGAAGAATAAAACAGGCCAGGAAGGTACACCAAACCGGGATCTCCCCACCCCCTCCTCAGGCTTCGAACTCGAGCCCGCGATTTCGAAGTTAACCACTGGACTACCGTAGTGCCTGATGCCGTTGTTTGTTTTTATTTTTGAATTGTCAAATATTATGACATAAAAAATAATTTTTTTTAACCCTTAATTCGCATTTATTTATTTTCCCAAATATTTTCTTCTTCAACTGTTACTGTTTTGTCAACATATTCTGCAATACTTTAATTAGTTTATGCAAATGGACAGCAATTCATTATATTTTGTGCTACAACCCACCCCCAAAATAAAAGTAATGCTTTTGTTTTGTAAATTAAGGAAGGTTAAGTAATATAGTTTTCATGAATAGATTCTCAAAAAAAAATCTCAAAAATCAAAATAATTCCAATTGTTGTACTGGTATTTGATACATGCATTAGGTAAATTTTATATCAGGGTTTTTTAATTATAATACGGTCTCTATATTGCGTTATAAGTCAAAATTATAGAGTCATCATTGCTCCGTCGTACATTTGAATAATTCAGAAGTTTTATTGCAAACTGAAAAATGCATCGTTAAAGACTGATACCTTACTACTAACGTGGTTTAGTCCTCAGAGTGACGAACAGTGCTTATATTTCTCACTTTAAAGCTTACATAACCCGTCATAAAATTTGTTTCCTAATTTGTAGAATGCAACTTAAAATTGTCATACCTTTCAAACATAGTATCATACAGAAATTTCCGAGTGCTAATTTTTCCATCTGAAGATTTCGTTCCGTCTGAACTTTCTTTGTTTTGTTTTTTATGGAAGCCTTTCTGAAACAGGATGTGATGCCAGGCGCATGCGTCGCATTATTTACTGGAATCAAATAAACATAGCTGAACAGATGGTGCCATGTAAAGCGTTCAAAATTATCTGGTAGCTTTATTTTTCTATTTTTAACCACTAGAATCTTGCAGATAACAACTTAACTGTGCTTCAGTTGATATACTGGGTTACTTTGACGGGCGCCGCATCTTATACATTTCCGCATCCGCTCTGGTCAACGTGCGCAATGGAGAAAGGACCGGGCCGACTTCTATTACACACGTGTATAATACGCGCAAGAAGCACAAAATTTAAAAAAAAAAAAAAAAAAACAACCAGGAAATTGGAAGATAAAGGTTTAATTTCTTTTCTTCTCGATGTTGTGATTCCGGTGGTCAGACGTTGGTCAGCCTCGAGCCGGAAGCTGCGAAGAGTTAGAATTACAGGGGATAGCGAACGGAACCTTTACGCTCAGCAAGAACCGGGTGGAGTGTAACTACGAAGGTAAGTGCTAGAAATATTCGGGGGAAAATTGGTGCTTCTAACCTGGCAGGAATTTTCGGACTTCACTGTGATTAAATGTGATTTTCTCCGTCTCCACTTTTGGTTGACTCAACGCCATCGTGGAAATAACGCTTCGCAACGTTAATTCTATTTATCCTCGACCTGACGGCGAAGACAGTCCCAGAATGCAACCCGTGGTTAAGGACGTTCCTATGAGAAGCCAACTCTACCTATCGAGCGGTACTTAAAAGCTGAAATATTTAGTAAACCCGCAAAACGTCTGAAACACTAACCGCCAAGAGCAAAACCTTTAAATATTTTATACACCTGACTTAGTATTGTAATTATCACGAAAATGAAGTTACCTAATATTAACCCCTCATGGCGGGAAATCCGCAAACGGCCTTATGGTGATTATCCTACAGAATAAGAAATAAGAAACCGGAAAATTATCAAATAAAGAAAACACTAACTCAAGACCTCCACTGGTATCAGTGATAAGATGGAACAGATTTTAGAAAAGTTTTATTGGTGTTTGAGAAATATTATAAAAAAACACTTTCTTCGTGAGAAATATAAGCAAATATTTCAGTACGATGTTTTAATGAAGAATATGAGTCAGTAGATATAACCTTCGAGCAAAAGGATATTCTCTAAGGGTGTATTAACTGTGAAAAAATATTGTTTTCTTTTATTCTTTCTTCCATTTCTTTGCTGTAGCTATTTCCTGCAACACCGCCCCATAAAACAGAGACATCGCCTGGTGTGAAGCATATGAGACGCAGCTTTTATACTCAGTTCTCTCTTTACAGGAAGCGTAGTCTGCCCGTCTTCTTGGCTCTCCATAAATGGAAACTGTTACAAGTTTTCGACGGGCAAGACGAGTTTCTCCAAAGCTCTCAAGTACTGCCATCATTATAACGCTTCCCTCCTGGCCATCAACGACAAGGAGGAGCAGGAATCGGTCCAGCGCGCCCTGACCAATCTGAAAATCTACGGTAAAATCGACTCCTGGATGACCGGACTCGTCGACAACACCGCGTCGGGAAAGCTCCGGTGGTCGGACGGTCAGCCGATGCAGTTCACAAATTGGAAGTCCGGGCCTCCATCAGGGTACAATTCTAAGATTGTCTTCCTGAAAACGAATTCTGGGTACTGGAAGCTGGAGAAAAAATCTAGAGGATCTTTCATATGCGAGAAAAACCAAAGTAAATCGCGCCTTCCTGCTTATAGAAATTTTAATAAGATTTTAAGACGATCAAAATCAGATCGCTGACTGCAATGAGTAAACGTTGTGCATCATCATTATCATTATCATCACTGTTAATATAAACTACTTAGAATCATTGTTGTTGTTTCTCGCTTAGAAATTCTCGGATGCCACGCTGAACCCTCTCAACTCAGACCCGCAGTCGCCAACTATGTAGACATGACCATCACGCTGTGCGTGGAGGCATGCCGAGGAAATGGGACAAAGTACGCCATGTTAAAGGTTGATAGCTGCTTTTGTTCCAACTTCCTCACCTCCAGTTTGGACTCCATCCATTGTTCCAAGATGTGTCCTGGTCATATAAACCAGTACTGTGGAGGATTGACGGCAGTATCTGTGCACTACGTGGGTATGTTTGCAATTTGTTTCTATGTTGTTGTGTTCTCCTATCTGGTTGATGATAAAGACCTTCTCACCTTATCCTTCATATGAATACCTGATAACCGGATCCACAGGAGACTTTGCCTTAATATATGTCTTAGGTTTATTTGAAAAAGGCTTGAAATTTGATGATCTCTTACTTTAGAACTTTAATACAAGAGTACAACTTTTATTATTCTAAACTATTGATTTGTAGCTTGTAGTTAACCAATAACCATAACCAGAACTGAACGAGTCAATGGCACCAAGAACTTATTTAACGCCTATCCAATGAACCCCATACCACAATAGAATGTTATTTTTTCTAGCACGTTAGCATTAAAACTATTGCTATCTGCCAAGTTCTGCAGAAGTTTTTAAATGATAATATTTAGTTAAAATTAAGGGAGTATATTGCTTTGCCAAAATCCTCTATATGAAACTATTCTGGATTGGCTCAACAAGCGATGATTCTCTGAAAATCTTTATTGAAATGTAAAAACTTTTTATTTCTTAATCATTGCATTATGGAAGTTATCCTGAAAGATGAGAAAGAGAGAGAGCGATCAGGGACGTCATTCGTGCTGATTACCCTTGATATATTGTGTCTCGGCGTGTAGCAGGTAAAATAGGAGCTAACTAGCGCATGACACGAGAGTTAACTTCGGGTAGAAAGAGTGCTCGCCACAGAGTAGCTCGCCGGAACCGCTCTTCTCGCTGTCCTGCACATGTCAGAAACGTAGGCGTCATAAGTAGCGAGCTGACAGGAGAAAACCCAAGCTGTTTTCAATCTCAATAAATAATGCAACTTTAGTAAGTCACTATCCGCACCTTTGTCCAGTCTACCATCAGTTGTGTCACGGTAGTTGGTGTTAATGAGTTAGACGGCAATAGCGCGAGTACGTTCTTACTGTCTTCTACTGGAGTGAATTACTGACCAGGGTCTGGTCACGTAGCAAAACATACATTCTGTGAAAGAGGAGGCCTCCTACGTTAAAGAAATGTCAGATTGTCTTAATCTTTTATCAACATTTGAAGCACACAAGCGGCTGACTACTTTCAATATATATACATATTTTTTACTTTTGAAACTTTTGATAATAATTCAACTCTGTGCCATTCTTACCGTCCACGGCATGAAAACAAAACATCACAGGATTCCAGGAGAAGTAAAATAAAAATAACCAATTGTTTAGGAACGATCTTAAATCTTCAATCCTACTAGACGCCGATGTTGTTATTGTTGATGTTGCTGATTTCGTGTAAAACGAAAATCCTGCCATCTTGTTCTAAAGACTTCGCGAAATGTTTTCCAGACGCGTACCCCGCATTTGCTCAAAACTGTACCGATCTTTTCCAAGAAGGGATCCATGTTCCTGGAAACTACTTACTAAACAACACGGTTCACTGGTGCCATTTTTTGGGTAAGATTTACTTATACCTTGCATATAAACTTGCACATGTCTGGATTTCAGCAGAACTGTTAGTAGAGAATTAGAGAAAGTCCTATACTGATATAAATCGACATTCTAACGATTCTCGACGGCTTAATGGCCAAGAAATATCTTGACAACAGAGAAGAGTAACTGAGGTAACTCTCTCTCACACACACACACTAGAGGCCATAATTGTGGGCTTTTCCAAAAAATACTTTGTCAAGCGTAAAGATGATGTTTCAGATCTCAATTTAAAAAGTGTTGCGTGACGAAAATTCGAAAAATAACCATATTTTAAAAACCTTTTGGACTCTTTAACATGCATAATACTTATATACGTGTAATTTTAACGTACGCATAAAATCTGGGTTATCTCCCTGATGAATTTACACCTGTCAGCGTGTAATTGTTGATGTGATTTATTCTTTTTAAGAACAACCACTTTTAGAAATAATTAAGTTTGGTATATCACCGAGTAAAGGCTCGATTGTGTTTATTCCATTTCATCTAAAAACGATCAATATCAAGATAAGTCACTTAATTCAGTGTCGACAAAATGTCAAAGCAAAACGAGGCTTTTGTAAAAAGAGAACAACAGCAAATAATCGTTTCTCAGGTTGGTTTTAGCAGCTGACAAATAAAGGAAATGATGATGAAAGATTTCAGAAGTCACGTGATTAATGACTACATCGTTATTCTTTCTCTTTAACTCATTGTTTAATGGATAAACGCGAATGTGTAACAAAAAGTAATAATAAAAATGGTTCGATGTTATAGACAACACGAGTTGCGAATCTGGCTGGATTGGTCACAATGGACATTGCTACTTGCTGGTCGAGAAAGTTCTCAATGGAAATGGTGCTCAAAAATATTGCCTGGATAACAATGCGGTTCTAACATCGGTCGTGAACAAAGAAGAACACGAGTTCTTGAAAACAGCCATAAAAGGTAAGCGTTACAATTAGTCCATCATTAATTTTTTGTACAGAATACCTGACTCAATTATTTTACTAAATACACTTGAATTTCACTTTAAAAAAAAACTATTATTGTGTGGTCAGGGGGAAGCTAAAAAATACTTAATTTTAAAATATTGTTTACGCCTATGCATTATAAAATCCGACTTCTATCTATAATTTGTATATAACACGTTTTTGTCAACACCTGCAGACAGCGAAAGTGTAATGGGAATACATCGCGTGGGACAGTTCCCAGCTACCGGACACAGGGAAGATAACTTGGCTACCACCACGTGTTTTTTCCATCGCGCCTTTCAAGACAATGGTCATTTTACAGTGGTGACGATGGTTAGGTATGTAAATCCTGGACGAAGTCAGAAGCAGATCTTTGTGAATCGATAGAAAAAGCGTGTAATAACCAGAAGCAATTGTTTCTGTTGTATTCAACTATACCCCGAATCATTGTCCAAACCAGTGTTAAAGAAGCTGGTCGGTTTATTTGGCAGGTCGTTTCATGATGTCCACTGGGAGTGCTGTGTATGTTGGAGCCGCTGATGATCTTGCTTCCTCTCTCTTTTCCTGGGCGGACGGAGGCCTGTTTCTGTACTTTGTCTGGAAGCCCTCGAACCAACCTAGCATCGCCGAAGGCCAACAGGTGGCGCTCATCAAGACACAAACGTTTGCCTTCGCAAATAAAAACTCGGCCGACATGTATGCATTTATCTGCAAGAAAGTCACAGGTGAATACTGTAGGCAGGGTTGCATTTCTGATATATTAACTAACGAGAGATGAGAGAAGTTAGTTATACAATATGCAATGATATCTCTCTCTCTCTCTCTCTCTCTCTCTCTCTCTCTGATATGGCAGTAAGCAAATTTATCGACAGCTATAATAAAAGATGTTTTCTCACAAGACGTATGATGCAGACAGACGGATGCCATAAGTAAATAGATAATTCTTGAAACTCAATTGGTGCCATTCCATTCATATGACTGCAAACTACGTGAACAGGTACTGGCTGGAGGAATCCTTAGTCTGCAGATAGTCGTGGTAAGAACAGGATGTTCCACTGATATGACATCGGAAGGAGGACGCACGGTTGGTTAATGGAACTATAGTGGAAACCAGCGGAAATATCTAATGCACAACGACCGTTAACAAGAGTCCAGATCAAAAGTGGCTATAGAACAACTGCTCACCAGCGTCTTGGACGGCGAATGTTAAAAGAAAGACTCTTTCCTTCTGTGAAGAAGAACTTAAAACCGAATCTTCACAATCGGCTGCAAATTTGGCAGATCGTCTGAAATTGTCCTTAAGAACCATCAGACGTCGTAAAACAGCGTGTATTTAACCTCAGTCGTGTTTGGTTCAGTTCCTGAATAAACAGGTTTCTTTCACATATTTTGCGTCTATTTACCTACAGCATATTTCTTTATTTATATCTGAGTATATTTATATTAAAATATAATTTAAATGACTAATTATTCTTGCATTTAAACCAAATCAAAACTATGGTCTCTCCATTGTTGTTTGTTAATAAAAATGACTTGCCATCTGTGATGGTTTCGCTCTATTTTCCAAGAGCGACTGTAACATACGGAATGGCCACTTTTGCGTTTGTTCACTTATTCTCTTTGGATTTTCTGTTTTTTTCTTCTTCTTCTTCTTCTTCTTCTTCTTCTTCAGATTACACCGGCTGCTTTTCTGGAATCGGCGCGTTAGCAGTGGCCGTCTTAACTGGTTTCCCGTCGATGACCGTGACTCTATGCAAGCAGTTGTGTCTCGGACGTTCCTACAACTTCTCCCTCACGGGCCCTGATTCATGCTCTTGTCTCGGATCCCTCGACGCATCCCTGTCACGTGAGGCGAACGACACGCTCTGTCGAACCCTTGCTCGCTGAATCATCTGCAGTCTTGTGGCGCCGCCTCGGGGCAGGTTGTCGTTCACAAACTGGGTGAGAGCCGAGATGATTGTGTTCCGTTCTTCTTCCTCATCACCATGTCCAGTCTCAGTCAACAATCTGGCACCTTGACTCGACTCTTCTATAGTAGCTCTCATACTCATATTTTCTATCAGCCGTCGGTTTCTGAGCAGAGTAGATATATTTAATGACCAGAATTACCCATCTTCATTTCTCTTTGTAGCGTATTTCAGAATTGAATGAGCACCCAGCGAGAACGTGACGTCATAAGATACATAATTACCTCCTTTGTCGTTGTTTTCTTTGAAAAATAAGTTGGTTGATAACTGTTAACATCGTATTGTACAGGTGTAACATTTTTGTTGTTTTTAAGGAAAACGATCGTAAACGATTAATAAATTAAATAAATTAGCAGTAGAAACGTAATTCATTAAAATTAATGATTAACAAATGTATTTATTAGTATTTAAATTAATTATCGAATTACAGCATTTTTTATCTGAAGAATTCTTAATGAATTACTAGTTTATCGTTTGTTTTTAATTAAGAAATTTATCTGTGGAAAATTCTTCATGGATTTCAAACTTACCAATTTTTTTCATCAGACATTAAGGACACAGCACCGTCCTGTTCCGAATTAATCTCAAGTGGCATTTTTTACCAGACGACGTACCGCCTTTCTGTAAAAAACAACAACAACGTATTTTATCAGAAGGAGAAATGTGGATTTGCAGGTATACAATTTTTTAAAAGATATTTAATCTTTTCATTTATTTGTTAGTGTGAAATGTTTATTATCCTGTGGGATTGGAAAACTAACATTGCTTTTTGAAAACCAATTAAATAATGCTTAAATCTTTATTAATTTTTTTCCTATAGTCCCAACTGAAATTCTAGATTGCTAAAATCTCTTACCACATCTGAAGTTTAAGACTCTAATGGAAGATTTTTAATATATATGTAATTTAAAATATTTACACTTGCCAAGTCTCCCCTTTTAAATATGGACTTTTATTCTTTTCTTTAAGAATCTTTATTTTTCATTTTTCTTTTTTAACTGGATATTTTAACCTACACGGTATTAGTGTTCTATATCTTTAACGATGATCTATACTACTTATATCAATTCATTTATGTTTTACAAAGTGTTTCCAATCGAAGCAAACTTTGTATACTGAAATCAAAGCGTCTGTCTTAAATAATGAAAAAAGACAGCACCTAACTAAAATTCAAGATGATTGAATCTAATTTGAAATGTAAGTTGTACGTCGATTTTTTAAGAAAGAAAGACACTAGTAAAGTGAAAGTAATTTAGCTAGAACGACGTCATAGTAATGATGTCTTGTTGATAGAGTTCTATGCTTCTGTATGTCGTATACTTTTTATGTTTGTTTCAGATTAACCTGTGCTTAGCTAATATCTAATGATCTGTTTTAAATACTGTGGATGGCCGATACAATACAGGCTGGAATTGGCAAAGGTTTTAAGATTTCCGCAGTGTTTTTTTTAAACAACTAAACAGTTTCGCGCAAGAGAGACGATGACATGCGTCTTACTGATACTTTTGGTTCATTACTTGTAAGAATAGAACTGTCTGGTAATAATCCCCCACCCCGGTTTGTTTTCGCTTATGCAGATAATTCCGGGTGTGATGCTGGTTGGCTGGGAAAGAAAGGTTTCTGCTTCAAGTTCGATCCAAAGAAGAAAACGTTTTCTCAAGCGCGGGATTCGTGCTTCGGAATGAGGGCTTTACTCGCTGGGCCAGCAAGTCAGATGACTGAGTCCTTTATCAGAGACATCCTCACGTCCACGCCGTACTTTTCGAAGAGCGAGCTCTGGCACGTTGGTCTCAGGGACCTGTTTATGTCTTCGGGACACTTTACGACGTCCGGTGGCAAGATGGTGAAACTCGCGAACGCGACCAGGGGAAGCGCCAGAGAGATGAACCTGTTGATAAAGAAAAGAGGCTGGGCATTCACAGGCTCCGATGACGCGAGATATTATATCTGCGAACGAAACTCAGGTGATTATGGCGTTCGTACGTCTTCTCTATAGAAGTCTCGTTTCTCTCTGAGTGACTATTAAACGCATCAGAGACAGTTAAGCTAAGCTGTACCAGAGCGACAAGAAACCACAATGTCTGAATTATTACAATACGGTTATAATTAATCATGTAAAAATATCTCGAGACATATTTGTTTCAGTTTTACATGGAGAATCTAAAATACATTCTAATAATCTTTTATTTGTGCTTTCCTTAAAGATTTTTCATAGATGTGTGCTGGAAAATGAGCGGAGGGAAGAATGGAGAAAAACCATCAACATGGAAACTAGTCTAGATATGCAGCTTTAAGAAGAACACGGAACTTCGTTATTCCACTCGAGGGACGCCGAACGTTTTCTCCTGCCTGCCATGGGAAACAGAGAATGTTTCTTGTGTTTGTAAATCTCGCGATATCTCCAACCAGTTTCATATCTGCTGCCAAATTCTTTTAGTCATCTCAATCATAAAGTGGCAAAAATAGTAGCATATAATTTTAGAAATAGATTTTTAAGTAACAAAAATTACTTATTTTTTTCATAAGCAGCCATAGATGCTTGCCTCCCTGAACGGAGTTAACTAAAAACATCAGGCGTAAGGGTAGTCTGAGATATTTGACTTTTAGGGAGCAGTTGAAGGAAAATCTATCGTCGTCGCCTATTTTAATGCTAAAAAATCGTTTTATTCGGATTGTTTTTTGCAGGATTTCTAGGCTGTTTCAACGTTTCCATGACGGCGGTGACGTCATTGTTGGGAAAGGATTATCTGTCGGCTACTCTGTGCGTGGAGTTTTGTCGTGGCCAAGACCTGAGGTTCGCAGTGACAAGCAAGAGGGACTGCCATTGCTACAAAGCTGCCGATAAAACAGCCATCACCAGAGACGGGAAGACTTGCGAGGACGCATGCAATGCGCATCCTCACCAACCCTGCGGAAGTTCCGTGTCTTCTTCCGTTTTTGATGTAGGTGAGTTCACAATGTGCATCACGGCGACCGCGCGCGATCGCTAAAGGAACACAAGGCCAAGCTTGGTTACATCATTTATGAACAAAATTTTAAAATTAGAATTTAATCCAAACGAGACCAATATGAGATATATCATTTTATCAGATTTAAGGGCAAAAGTTCTCGAATTTTAGCACTGGTAGCGAGACCGTATGAAGGCTTGGTGCAACAAAGAAACCACAGCGCCGACCAATCGAATTTATAAGCAGCCTGAAAACTGAATATGGTGCCAGTGGTGGTGTCGGACGGCCTGACGATCATTAGTATCCCAACTGTAATTTATAAATCCAAAAACATTATTGTTGTCTCTTTTTTTTCTTCTTCAAAGATTGGTACACAAAAATGGCTGCTTCTTGCGACGAACTGTTCCTGTCCGGAGTGATAGAACCTGTGTATTATTATCTTCATCCCAGAAATGATACAATAATCAAGGTGCGGTGCTTCTCTCCAGGTAAAGAAAGTTTTGATTTTAGGTTAAGTGGGGTCACGGCAAAAGAAAACAAAAGTAAACTGTTGGAAATGAAATTATTATTAATAATAATAATAATAATAATAATAATAATAATAATAATAATAATAATAATAATAATAATAATAATAATATAATAATAATAATAATAAATAATAATAATAATAATAATAATAATAATAATAATAATAATAATAATAATATAATAATAATAATAATAATAATAATATAATAATAATAATAATAATAATAATAATAATAATAATAATACTAATAATAATAAATATAATAATAATAAATAATAATAATAATAATAATAATAATAATATAATAATAATAATAATAATAATAATAATAATAATAATAATAATAATAATAATAATAATAATAATAATAATAATAATAATATATAATAATAATAATAATAATAATAATAATAATAATAATAATAATAATAATAATAATAATAATAATAATAATAATAATAATAATAATAATAATAATAATACCTGAATCATTTCAAAAATTAAATCCATAAGCATTTACCTTATTTTTGTGTTTGCTTTATTTGGAAAATAGACTGCGTCGTCCGCGGTCTTTTTACCTTTTCAATGTCTTTCTTCAAAACCATAGAAAAGTAATAACATTAATAAGAATAAGTTTAGCAACTTCTTAGCGCACCCTGTATTTTGATTATTTTCGTTTTGCATAGTCTTTCGGTTCATTTGCATCGTTTCCTGAATAACTAAATCACAATGAAATACAGTATATAGAGGCTCTCGTACGACTACTGTTCAGGGTCATCACATCTGTTTATTATCAGCTTCTCACCACCAAACCAGACAGTATTAGCCTGGTGGATACGAGATACAAAAAATAAGCAGCTACGATAACGAAGGCGATGGAGGGGGTTTTAGTTCTCGTTGTTCTATTTATTAGATACCCAAAATTTATCATGCAAATTTTTGCCACTCGAACATTACCAAAGAGTGGAGTCGTTTAATCTTCAAACAGATCACCAAGTCTTTGACGTCGCTCGTTTCTTTCGATGCCTTTTGGCGGCGATTTCCCAGAGAAACTCTGCGACATCGCGTCTGCGCGAGAAAGAAAACAAAGAGTCCGATATTCAGTCAAATAATTTGTGTTTCTTTGTTGTTTTTGTTTTTTTTTTGCCTCGCCAAAATATCACCTTGCAGCGCCTTTTGGAAAGGAAATCGTTCTTTCGGCGGAAGCGTATTCCTCGTTTCAACAGACCGGGCTTAACTCAGATACGTTCAGGTAGGTAGCCATTTTAGGTTCCAGATCTCGTGTCATCTCGGCGCTCTCTGCCTATCTCGTGAACCCCGGAAGTCCGAACTGCGTGTCGCGGTCACCTGGTAAAAATCGAGGTGACGTACAAGACACCTGACACCAGAGGCGATCTTGCACGTGTGTAGCGCGCCTATCGCTTTCCAAATGGTGGACTTTGTTTTTTTGCTTAGTTCTGAAAATCCTTCGAGGAAAAAAAGAACGGAGAAAAAATTGTAGCAAAGGATGAAGTTTATTGCGGTGCAGTATCAATTAATTTTAGAAGAAAGCAAGAACAACGTCAACGTTTTAATAACATCAGATACATCGACGAAAATTTATATCTGGGCATTAAACAAACGTATATTTAAACCTTTTATGTTTTAATTCTCTTAAGAAAGTTACCAAGATTTTCCATTTTTTTCGCCTTTGAAGGATACGTCGCTCTGGAAGATTAGTCGTCTTCTACTCTGAGTGTGACCCCTCGTGGAGATACAGCATCAAAATACATTTAAATCCACTTTTATCCACGTCAGACTGCTATTGATCCTTTAGAATATCTCCGGTCGGTGAAGTGGAATGGAAGATAGCAGGCAGTAGGTAATAAATATTATAATAAACTCAGCTTAACTAAGTGGAAATAATTAAAAAATCTTGCGCAAAAATTAACTATTTCTTCCATTTAACACTTGATCCATACGACTTATTCTTAATCGGAAACGTTATATACAGAATAATATTTAACTAATTCTGATGATATATGTATGTACACCTTTTCTTTTGTGTAATGAACCTCTTCAGACCGTTTTCTCCATGGCAACCAAGAGATGCTGTAGCGACATTTGTTTTTTGTTTTAAATGTATATATTTGTTTAGGTTGGAAAAGATTTAACTTGCACAGAAAAACTAAACCTGAGGACAAAATAAAAAGAAATTCCACCTGGAATAATCTACTCCATCTTCATATTTACAGACAGTTTGTTCTCTGCCTGTTCACTAGCGTGACTCTAATGGATCTGACACGTCCCGAACTACATCTTCATTAGAATGGAGTCTGCTATCATTTTCTTGAATAAATAAATTAACAAAAAAAACTTAATAAATCTGATTTCTAACCACTCGTGACTGTTTAAAATAGGTCTTCACTGATTAGAGACCGTCGTGTCTTCATCTATTAAAGAGTGGATTAGAAGTATCGTGAAGAAGAAGGAAAAAACGGTTGCGGCTTAAGTTATGTCTGTCACAAGATACTAATTACTTCAGTTTGTTATTCACAGTCTATGAGCCATATTCCCTATAATAGTAGACGTTTGAGGCTTTGCGAAAAATGAGTGTTTGATTTTGATGGATTAAATAAAGACGTAGTCTGGGAGGGATGGTTACTGAGTCCGGATACCTCTGGCAAAGAAATTGTTTAAAAAAACTTTAAAAGTCGTGCATTCTATTAGTGGGTGTCTCTAGTCGGACGGCCGTGATAGATGCCAGAGCTTGCCTAATTTTGAGGTGAATTCTCTTGTGAAAAGAAATCTTTCTTTGGGAACGTTTTTGATGTATGAAAAGGAAAACCGTCCACATCGCAGCTCGATCTCTGTGTAATGTAACATGCAGCATCTGTTGTCTAAAAAGCACTTTCCACTTTTAAGGATCACTATCTTGCCTTCCACTGGCGCATGGGCTCCTTCGAATCCTTACGATGGTATCTGGATCCAGCTACATCTGCCATCTTTGTTTCTGATAACGGGAATAAAAACACAAGGTATGTTTTCTTTGAAGACTCCCCTTTTTAAAATTCTTGTTTGCTTTTATCCTAAACGTGCGACTCGATACGTGGGAGGGGACAGCTTTAAGATAAGACAAACAAAACAGAAATTAGTCTACTCTCGGAAAACCGGACCCAGAATTCTACGGCCCCTTTTTTTTTTTTTAATTAAAACCCTGGAGAAATCTGAACTTCCAACCGTTAGTGGTTTAATGTCTGAAGAGCTCTCTGGGGGGGGTGTTGAAGGAGATAGGGGTTTTGAATGGGGGAACAGCTTTTTCTTCTTGATTTCAGATCGGGTTTTATCAGAAGATTTATTGTCTGCGGCCTAACGATACAATGGCCGCAAATTTTGGAACTGTCCGACGTCAACCAACACGATTAGAGTTAATATAAATTTTTAAAAAATAATGATTCGTTAGTCATGTAAATACCGCCTAAAGAGGATTCCTTATGGCAGGCATTGCAGATGAGACCAGGGCGAATTTTCTTCCTGGGCCTGCAGTTCAGCATTGCTGGGAACTTTAAGCGGTTTAAGTGTCTTCTTTCAAATCGTTCGCTCAGGGAACAGTGCAGACTGGCGATCTTAAGGCGCGATCCACACCCGTTTTCGTTTGTGCCGTTGGTTTTATTTATTATTATTATTTCCTTGAGAAAGACCGGGCCAACCAGTTTGCCATGGAAACGTTCTATCCTATTCTCGACCTGACGCGAGAAAAGATTTCGTATCAAATTTCATCGAAAGCTCCTTTCGAATTCTGTACTTTTTTTTACCAAATACTTTCACATATATATTTTTTTTTTAATCCAGGGCGTGTCGCTACATCCGCTGGTGCGCAATGGGTTAACGTGATTCGACTTCTTTACGGCGATGATGGAAATCTCTGGACGACTTACAAGGAACTCACCAACGGCAGTATAACTGAGGAAGTACGTATATCACAGTACCTTTAACCATTGCATTATGGAACCAAAAGATCATCTTTACACCAGCACCAGCAACAGAGCAGAAATCAGTCGGGTTTCGTTTCCGTAACAGGTGATATCTTTTACGATCTCAGGTAGTTAGCCGAGCGCTGAACCCTCCCTTCCACGGTATCCGGGCCAGCGAAGGAAAACGTCCGTGAGGAAACCGGAGCACCCGAGGAAAACCCATGCCGACGGACTAGTGTGGAAGAACGAGAAGAGAGGATCGGACAAACCAAGTGTCGGTCTGCTACGGGAATCAAATTTGGTCCCCAAACTGTAGCGGGTCAGTGCTCTTTTAATGTTACATAAATACTGCGTAAATATGGGCGTTCAAATCCCTGTGTCAGTGTCTAAGACCAAGATGATTTTTCAGTCGTGAGTGCGAAAAATGTCTGGAAAATAGTTGCCTCTGAAATAACGACCCTTAACCGTTTTTAATTGTTCTTGCTGACCCTTTGAATTGCGCATGGTACACACTTCTTTACTTTTAACTAACATATTCATCTGTGGTCATAAATACACAAGATAAGCATTCACATAGGACTGGTCGCCAACTCACCATACGGAAGGAGAATATTACTGAAACTAGTATTAGTAAGGTTATAGATTTTCTTTTATAACCTTTATTCCTTTGTTAGTCGCATTATACGTCAAAAAACAAACCAGTAGTTGATTGGTCATCCTAGACTATGTAAAAGACGGGTACTTTGTATTTCTGTTCTGCATTGTTACAGAGCGAGGAAAATTATTGTCATCAAATTTTTTTTTTAGATATGGGGATGGCACTGGGACATTAAAAGGGACTCTGGTGGTCTCCATCTTCACAGCCCTCTTCTTTAGTTCTAATTTAGTTTCGCATTGCTTTGGGGATTTTCATGATCTTTATTTCCAAAATTATAGCGCTTAACCATTGGAGTATTTTGCCTTAGTTCGCAATCTCGGCAATTAGGGCACTTGTTTCCTGGTAATGGGCTCGGACATGGCGGCGATTGTTCTTTTCTTCGTCTCCCACCAGGAAAAGGCCGCACTGACCAGCGGCCATTTTACGACGTCAGGTTCTTCAGCTTGGTTCTCCGCCCTTCCGTAGGTAACCGGAAAAGGCGCAACAGGCTGCGCAGAAGAAAGCCCCTCCCCCCTACTAGAAACCTTCAGTTTTATATAGTGGGAGGATACCGTCGATCCCGGCAGTCCAGTATGCTAAACACTGGACAGCATCGATGATTATTTGTTATAATAAATATTTCACATTTAACTATACGCAAAAACACCGTTCACAATGCTGTTCCTTCACACAGGTTTACTCGTTTATATTTCAAGCTGGGTGCAAACAAAGATGGCCGCACAGTAGAGACCAAATTGTTCAGCGATCCCTTCCTCGCCCAGTTCATTCGTATCTACCCTTTAAGATGGATGAACGCCGTCGCTCTCCGCTTCGGAATTCTCGGAGATCGCTACGACTTATTCCGCGGTGAGTGTGGTGATTTTTAGCTTATCACTGAAATGCACTTTCTATTCTCTATAATTACAGTAGGATAATCGTTTGTCGGAAATCATCCTATCTGCATTAACCAGTTTGTTTATGTATTTTCTACCTGATAGCTAATCTAACATACATGGGGTGTTTTGGAGATTTTGAACCTTCACAGTTCCATCCGGTTCCGCAGACAGGTGACGAGGACAGTTGTCGGTCGCACTGTAGACGCCGTAGTTACCCTGTCTACGGTCTAACGACAGGTAATGAGTTTGTATTTTTGTTTCCCCCTCCCATTCCTTTATCGAACAATTCGCGTGCATATTTATTCCGCGGGCGTGGTACGTGAGACGAGGCCACCTGCCCTGTGGGCACCGACTTTTCTCTTTCTTCCAACAGGTTCGCCACTCGTGTGCAAGTGTGGAAACAGTTACGGAAGGCACGGTCTTTTCCGAGACGAGCTCTGTTCGAAGGACTGCCGACAGACGTCGAAATACTGCGGAAGCAACGCAACCCTGATAGCTCTCTACAGAACCTTCAGTAAGCGTTACGCTTCTGTTCTTCCACTGCAAATTTACAGGATAGGAGATGGCGGGTTACAGATCCGTCACTGATTGTCGGTGATGAAGCGTAGATCATCTTTAAAACCGTATCGACGCACTCGCGCTAGCCCAGTCTAAACACTAAGACGTCATTACCCCCGGACCTGTCCGGTGTGGGGTGGGCTGATGAGGTTGAGTCCCGGTCGGTGTCGGCTTGACTTAACGTACCTCCCTGGCATGGTTTCTCTTCGCTTCCTTCGGGTGGCGAGGTATCCTCCTCCCGCATCTGAACGCAAAGAATTCTAGTGGGAACTTTCGTTGAGTCGGGTATACACCGGGTGCTTTCGTGCTGGCCTTACCTTCCGGTGTAGCGCCCCTTCCTTCCCCGTCCGGCTAGTGTTCCAGACAAGGGGCACCACAACAACTATAAACGGACGTGGATAGGTCCTTTTCTCTATACACAATTTAAATATTATAATGTAAGGGAAATAACTGTCTAATATTGTCAAACAATTTTAAAGGATTTCTGTTTTCTTTATAATAATAATAATAATAATAATAATAATAATAATAATAATAATAATGGTTAGCGTTAATATTTATAAACATTAAACTGTTTAATTTATCGCAGTGTGATTTTAAAAAAAAAGCCTTTAAATAAAAACAAGATAGCGTATAACAAGCAAACATTAATGTTGCTGAGATCAGTATTGGTACCGGCATCTACGTAAATAATACATTATGCATGAATAAACAACAGAGGAAGCTTTATTCTTTCTCTATTTCATACATCTTATTCAATTCACGTTATTCTAATTATCTCCCCCTCTTAAACAAAAACCCCGCAGTGGCGACAGACTCAGCGATGCCAAAATCATACTATTCCTTGACGAACCCTGCAGACATCTCACAGCAGGTGGCGGCTCTGAAGAAGTTGCAGCAATGATATAATCGTAAAAATCATATTTTAAAAAAAAATTATTCGTTTGTAAATAAAAACAAAAAAAAAATTTAGTATTTAAGATGATTAGGAAACATTTCCAGAAACGGGATATATAATCTCCTGTTGATTGTTTTCTTTCATTTATACTTGTGGGGATGCAGTCCATCACACGACTTTTATTTTTCTATAACTGAAGATAAACTCATAAAGCAGGTATTTGGAAAGAGCAACCTTTTATAATATCAAGCATCCCGCAATGGAGCCATTTTTTTAAATAGAGATGCGTTCTTTCCTTTCTGCGTTAGACGTATCCTATATATTTATTTCCAGAAAAGCATTGCTCACGAGCTTTAGATATCGGAAACACAACAGCACGTGTGTTGTTTCTGAACAACTCCGAAGAATTCTTATACAAGACGGAGATCAACTACACCTGTCTGCCTGGTCATGAGTATGTTGATGGAAGTCTGTCGAAAGTTGCATTGTGTCTACAGAACAACTCTTGGACCAGTTTACCCTCCAGCTGCCAAGGTAAGACGTCTTGGCAAAAACTATGTATTTACAGCCAAAGCTGGCTTATCAATCCTGAGCTTAAAACATCACCTTTCTATTTATGCCTTTGTTAGCATCTCTGTGGGCAACGGCAATCCTCAGAGGTCGCCTAATTATCAAAGGCCTTTGCCGGCAGCCCAACTGGTCTTCACGAACTGCAATAACCCGTATGAAGGATCACCCACACTTTAAAGGCGGCACGGTGGTCTACTGGACTAATAAGGTAGAGGGCCCCGACTCGGTTCTGTGCACCTCTTGTCATTGCTTCTTCTCGCTTCTCGTCGTTTGCATTTAATCAATCACTCTTTCTGCATATTTTCAGATTGCTTAGAGCAGTAAAGACAAACATATGCGGCTGCAGAGGCAGTAATTGCAAATCGGCGTCGCTACTTTCCCTTTCCTTCTCTTCTGTTTGTTTCACGTGTAGATGTAAATGTTCGATAACCAAATGACTCTGTTTGTTTCAGCTAAGCGGTGTCCGACTCTGCCGTCCATAGAACACGGACAAAGCGATACGAATCGGACTGACTACGGCACCGATGTCACTTTCCACTGTCATCCCGGCCACATGTTTCCGGACCGGACTGACGCGGTCGTAGTCAGCTGCCAAGCCGACGCGCAATGGTCGGCTTTGCCCCGGAACTGCACGAGTAAGACCGACACCGATCGATGACCGGTTTTATGCATAACTAATCTTAGCGAAAAAGTTTAAAGGTATCAAATACAGATGCTAAGAATTCCAACAAAATTTCCGCTTCTTTGTCTCCTTACTCTCCAATATCACACAAAGAAACAAAAGTCTGTCAACTTTTTTGGAAGTGCGCCAATGCAAATAAGACTCTGATTCAGAAACAACTGGAAACCTAGTTCTAACCTCCACAGTCAATAGACGATTTATACTTCGTAAGGTAAACATTTTAAGAAGCCTTTAATCGCAGAAATGAAATACATAGAAATTTTAAAAAAAAACAACAACATTTAAGTATTCAATGAGTGTACAAAAGTTTCACGGCATAGTCAAGAAAATGATTAAAATTTTCCATATCTTGAGAGTTGGATTAAGGGAGAAGATATTAGTTGTTATTAAGTCTAACTGATATGACTGATTTATAGTATTATCTAAAGTTCTACTTTAAAGTTCGGGGGGGAGATAAAATAAGCGTAAAGGTAGAATTAATAGACTTTATGAACCAGGCCTCCCTCTAGAGACGGCTTTTCGGAGTTTCCTCCCACATCTAAAGATGAAATTTTTAGTAATGACTTTCGCTTGCAAACCCAACCCAGTCAATAAGCTCACGATCCCTAATTTTATAACCGAAATAGAGAACCACATCCGGAGAAGCGTATGACGATCGATTCTTTTCATATATTTCATGTGTTTGTATGTACTTAATACACTGGCAGCCAAAATTATGGAACCATCCATAAAATAGTTACTGAATGTTCAAAAATAAATTATGGGATACCTATTTTACTGGTCACTCCAACAACTATGGCCGATTACGAAAAAGATAATAATTCAATATAAATAAAAAAAAGAACTTAAAAACGTTATACAAACTCATCTTCAAACAAACTCTATTTAAAAATATAATTTTTACGAGTTCCGTGCCCCTACAGTTACTGCAGCCATTAGAAGTGGTTTTTGTATACTTTTCAGAAAAAACCTGTCCGGCTCCATACCCCGTAGTCAACGCCAGAGTAACCTCCCTTAACGGCAGCACGGTCCAGTATACCTGCGAGGCTGGTCAGTTTTTCTCGGATGCTTCCAATGTGAAAATATCGCATTGTCAGTCCGACTTTACCTGGTCCGATATCCAAGACGGCTGCGTTAGTAAGTATTAAAAGAAACAGTGAAACCTTTAAGGGGGCGAGTGGGCGTAAAAGTGGAAATACTGTAGCAGTAATTCTAACGCCAAAAAAAAAAAAATTAAAAAGGGCTACCTTAAACAAGCAGCTAAACGATTGTCTGCCTTTCCGCCCACAGGTGACGCTGTTTTCAAAATGGACTTTGTTGTGTTGCTGAGTCACCAAGACACACGGATCTCGAACCCGGTGCTGAAGCAGAGGGCCCGCAGCGTTCTGGATTGTGCGAGTGCCTGCGTGAAGAACATTGCCTGTTCTGCCCTGAGCTTCGTGGAGGCCGCCGACGACATCAACTGTGACATCTTTACAGGACGCATTGCCGCCATTGAGCTTTCACCCTCCCAGGGCTGGCACGTGCATTACATCAGCGGGAGAATTAGCACGGTTAAGTAGTAAAAAAACGAACATTTGTTGAAAAACTTAGCAGCAGGGGAGAAAAAAAATAAAAATATAAAGACATTCAAATCCCACACTATGTATGATGTCCACTTAGACGACAAACAAGCCCTGTCCCTTAGTAGTCGTGGTCATCGCGAGGTATTTGGTTATCTCTCTTCTGTAGACTATTTTTTGCACGTTCACATTTTACTTACAGTGAACCTGAACCTGTCTCCTTTGTACCCTTGATTCCACTTTCACGTCAGCATCCAAACAGAGAGTGAAAAGTACAAGGATGCAGAGTGAATAAATTCATTCCATAACTCATTTCTTTTGTCTTTTTTGCATCTCAAAGATCTCAATGGGCTGACCTCCCCATTCCCCACCAACAGATGGTGGAGTGGTGTTGGCCACTGCAGCATTCCCAGATTGTGAGGAGGTAGCTCTCGGCTTCATTGATGTAAGTTCTAGAAGCTGAAATCTACTTTTCTTCACATTGACAGTGCAGTTTGAAAATAAGAAAGAGAAGGGTGGAGGGGAAACGGAAATGAAGAAACTAAGAAAACCTCTGTGGATGCTGAAGACAGGAAACTACTGCAACTGTTAATTTTCTAACCAATCAATTTTTTCTCAATTATCCAAAATGTACCACCAAAAAAATAAGCAAGTAAATAAAAAATTAATTATATTAAGTGTGAAGAAGAAGAAAATAACTGACAATGGCATGAAAAGCCTTTGTGGAGTAGTTGTGCTTGTTGAAAGATACAGTTTCATTGTTACGGCCTATAAGTGTAGTGGACTGACAGATCAGAGCTGTTTCCCTGGGCTGAAGAACAAGCAGTCAATTACTTTTGTCTGTACAACCCTTTATTCCAGCAAAGCCATATGACAGGAAAATCAGTTAGTAGCTGTAATTATCCAGAAGAATATTATTGCAGTACTTTTTCTTAGCTTTAAAGATAATGTTTAAACTTGATTTCACATTTTTACTATGCTGAAAAATTAGTAAAACTGGTTTTCCAACAAGCCTGAAATAAACTGCAGTCCCACAGAACATTATCTCAGTTACTTTCATTACCTGAAGTTTGTTAATTAATAGAATAAAGTTGTCTCACCATAGAATACTTATGAACAGCTGAAAGATAGCAGTGCGTGCTAAAAATTAAATGTCTATGTCTCTGATCAATCAACATAGTACAGTAAAAAGGTAATAAAGCAGAGCAAGAACCCATACAGTATACAGAACAAACAAAAGATTAATAAAAATGTTTCAAGATAATGAAGGTGCAACACAACAAAACACATAAAATACTAGCCTGAAGAAAGCAGAATTAGACATATTTATGTACAATTTCTATTTTTAATAAACTCATAATATTGTTTTTTTTCCTATAAATGAAACATGCATTGCCAAAACTATATAACCAAAATGTGACAATTTTTTCACCAAGTTAGAAGCACTACCTTGCTTTAACTCAAAATATAGACTGTTAATAAAATTGTTGAATGGTTTCAATGTTTAATGATTTTTTTAGGTAGAAAACTAGATTTTATTACAAATCCATGCAGTTTTTAAGGCAGCAATGAATCCTTACACTTCTACATAGCTACCATCTTTAGTGATACAGTATTCCATCCTATTTCTTAATTAATGGCTTGATAAATCTTTCAATTTGTGCGTTTGGGTTCTTCTATAGATTTAGATTTTATTGCAAACTGGTGAAAATGAAGCATTTGGCTATGGTGTGGTTGGCAAAGTGATTTCTCTGAGCTTCTTGAAAATCATGAAAAGGAAATTTATTAACTTTTCAAAGTGTGACACACCCTTGTCAGTCTTCTTCTTGCCCAAAGTTGTTGTATCTCCATTGTTTTTTCAAAGTGCCATTGCATCATGCAACATCCAGCGACACAAAATTAATTCTGACCTGTTCTCAGACAACAGGTAAAGAATGATGTATTGAAATGTAACATATATCATAATTGTGGGTCATAATAATAGCTAATATAAAACAAGCACAAGAACAAATATCATGTTTAACATGTCTGAATATATTTTCCAAACATTTCTTTCTCTAAGATTATATATAATATTATATGCAAGACAACATGACTAAAACATACATGTAATAGATTGATAAAGCAAGGCCGAATGTGGATCTATACATTTTTACCAGTAAATAAAATGTTGATACTCTTGATAACATGGTTTTTTTATTAGACAACTTTAAAAATTAACCATTACATAACGTCAATACTCCTGCATGCGCTAGAATGAAGCAGACAAAAGCAGTCACTAAATTAAGAACTGGAAAAACTTGACAGGTGCAAAATAGAAGTAAATTCTGTACTAGAATATATCGTAAGATGTTCAAAACTTTTCATATGCCTATAACTCCTTTCGTCTTTGCACACACTTGGTAGCCTGTATGCCACTGTTAATGTTGGAAATAAGCCATACTGATTTTCATGAAAAAACTCAGAAGCATCTCTGTATGCTATGCTGCTTTGTACAAT
Organism: Nautilus pompilius; assembly: GCA_018389105.1. Taxonomy (NCBI): domain Eukaryota; kingdom Metazoa; phylum Mollusca; class Cephalopoda; order Nautilida; family Nautilidae; genus Nautilus; species Nautilus pompilius. The sequence continues at coordinate 743,604 of JACATO010000349.1, read as the reverse complement.
GTCACTCTCTCAGCATGTTTTGAGATGTTGTGGGAACGTTTTTGTTTCGTTGTGAAGTAGTGCAGGTGAAAGAAGTTCAGTTGGTTACTGCTTGCAGAACCCCTCAATCTGAACTTAAGTTGACATCTCGTTAGGGTGCAGTGAATCCATAAATGGTTAAACAGTTTAAATATATTTGCAATTTTGCTGTGGATTTATGCAAAGCTAAATCCAGTTTTTCTTTCTCCGATATTTCAGTAGCCATCTTCATCGTAATAAAAATGTTCTTTGAGAACATTGGTGAAATGAAGTCAAAGCAAAACAATCCTGAAAGAAAATCTGGTGCTTTTTCACGTGTTTCATTCTGGGTATCTTTGGTGATGGCAAGAACTTTCAGGGCCTCTACTATCCCAGCAAATATTCTCTACACAGCTTCAATTGATTCTGGTCACCTTCAGTGAGTTGAAATGTGTTATTTGCATTTGCCAACAAATAACTCAGAACCTGAACCTCGCAGCACTTACTGCTAGAGTTTAAAAAAATGCATATATGCTCTCAAGACCATCATGCATACTTTATATAAAGATGCTTGATTTGCTGCTATGTCCTGCAATTAAGCTGGCTATGTTATTGACTGTTGCTGTGTTTCAGAAATCTTCTGTTCACCTTTGACTTTACCAGACATGTTGGAACACTGTCATACAATAATTTCTCAAACAAGAGCCTTACCATTTTTGTCAGTAACCTTCTGATTTGATTCATTTTTATCCACAAAGTGAATAGCAACAGCCAGTTGGTCTTTGTGAGATGAATGAAGCTGCTACTTTATGATTCATCCATAAAGTATACAAATTTTCCCTCTGGCTTCCTCTTTTGACCACAGACTTTTGCCATGAAGCCAAGAATTATGTCTTACTCCAACCTAAACCAGCATTAAATAAGCTACATATGCAACCCAAGGTGAAAATGAAAACATCTTGTACCAAGCAGCAGAAAACTTACACTACTTTGTTATTTTGACTTATGAGCTTTCTTTTGAAAAAGTTTTCTGTGACTGACATGGTCCAAGTGCTATTAGATATGATTTTTGGTTATCTAACAGGTTCTATCCCCCCATAGAATCATGGTCCACCAGATTTCCATTTTTTTAATATGCATACAAAGAGTTTACTTTGCCGATGTTCCAACAACGCTTCCACTGCTGCTGCAGTTGGATCTGTGGTGGCCATGGAGACATGTCTTGATATTTCTCTTTCTTGCATAAGAAATTCTGTAGAACCAAAATAAACACATTTAATGTTTACAACAAAGCGTTGTACTTGAAGTGTTAAATCAAAAGATATTCATGATTTCCCTTTATATACAGCCCAGCTGGTGAAATTATCCTGCTGCAGATTTTGGCCCATTCAGGAATTTCAGGCATACTTGCCAACTCTTCAAAATTTTCAAGGGGAGATTTTGTCCAACTCGCAGCAAATGAAGCAATTTACAAGCAAAACTGGTTTAAACCCCATCAATTTGCAAATTCCCATGCATTCTTTGATTTTGTCATTTGTTTTCAATTCTGCAGGTCTCAGGATATCATCATATTTTCTTTTTTGTAAATTTTAGACTTAATCTTAGCACAATGTTTGCTTTTTACTTCCAGTAAACAGGTCTGACGCACCAAATATACATGTGTGTGTGTGTGTGTTTGTGTGTGTATATATATATATAATACCAGTGAGGGAGTAATTTCTTTGGCTGTCCTTATGGTTTTACTCGTACGTAGTTGATGAATTAGTTCAAATACATATTTGTTTTCATTTCTGAAGACCTCATACATCATCTGGAAATATTGTTTTCAATTACTAAATAGGTTGTTCAATTTCCCATGTTGATTGGATATTAAATGAACAAGTAAAACCAGTTATATCAAATCTTATTGTATTGACAGACACTATTTAATAATCTATATCATTACATTTCAATCACAAATATAGAACATGCTTGAAAATAATTTACTGTAACAATCACAGATGAAAATGAAAGAGAAAGATAGCTACTATTGAAAGTAGCACAAACACAATGTGGAATAACGCAATAAGAAACAAGAATTTAAATCTTACTAAACAATGAAGAATTAAAAATTTTGGTAGAGGTTCCTCTAGCCTGGGCCTTTTAAAAATTTTAGTTTAAACATAGACAATAAACTTAGTAATGGATACAACAGAATCAGTCAGAGATTTAAAGCCCTTCATAAACATCGAGTGTAAAATAAGATAAGCCAACCTTGCAAAATGCACCTGTTTTTGAAGTACATTTGTCCACCCAATGAAATTCTGTTACCCAAGATGTATAGAATGTGCACTCATAGCATTTTTTCATCGTCTTTGATGCCATAGAAGCCATTCTGAGTAATCAAGTGAACAATCATGTTTGACTTAGAACGATAAAAACGATTGGTTGTCTTATTTGCATAATCAGCTTACATTGGCTAAGAAGAAAGTGAAGCCAGATTTCTGGTATGAATCACATGTTTACTCAACTGATTTTGCTATAGAGAGCAAATAATTGGCTATTTACTAGCAAATTTTTAATGTATAATAAAATTAATTATAGTTACATAAATCATTCCAGAAAAAATCGATGTACATACCTAAAATCGGTACAAATGACCAATTTTTAAAACCCAATCGGAAGATCGGGTCGAAGACTCCCACCCAAATCGGGAGAGTTGGCAAGTCTGTTCAGGCACATCTGTTGGACTTTCATTTAGTGGGAAACATTTTGGAACACATTTCACAGCAGGGTTTTACCGTCCTTATTTAATATCAAAGCTTCAATACTGTCTGACATTGCTGTACTTATAGAGTTAACTGTGGCTGAGATTTCTACCTTCAGTTCACTATTTTGGATAACTTGACTGCTGTAGTAGTTTCAATGGTAGGCATTTAGACTTGGTTTTCATGTGGTATAGCAGACTTATTAATTGAGCCTGTTAGGTCCACCAAACCTTCTGTTTTTCAATTCCTCACTCCCTTTCCAGCTGCACCACATGTAGCTCAAATCCTCCAGTAAATATCTAAATTTGCAGTGTGTTAGTATCATTATAAAAAATAATACTATTTATGTCCATTTTATATATAGACATATTATGCCTATATGATAATATAAATTCAGTCATGTAATAATAAATAATAATAAAAAATCAGAGTTCAGAAAAGTACTTTTAAAAAAGTACTGAAATACAAATACTTTCTTATGAAGTTCTGTTAAACTCCATTAAAAACATTTTTTCATTAAATTATACCATCACCAAAAATTTATTTACTTTTCCCCAACTAGAAAATAATAAATTTAGTAATGGCTCATGTACATGATATTAAACCATTCTTTAGGGCCCTCTTATAAAAGTGAACAATGAAGATTATATCAAATAACTGTTGGGACCTCAAAGGTGTAGTGATTGGTGCTGTCATAAGAGGCCTCACATAATTAAAGCAAAAGGGCCCGAAAAAGTATTCATTATTAAATTAGAGAGTAAAATAGTTACCAAAAAAACCAACTTAATTAAAAAGTTTACATTTAAGGCCCTTGGACACCATATCAGATTTCTGTATGTAAATTATCAGTACATAATGGGTTAAAGAAGACCCCCTAAATAAATTTGGCTCAATGTGTCAATAACCTATTAGAAAAAAATCATATTATATATATAAAAAGTAAATAAATTTTAAAATATATAATGTAATATATATGTATATGTTACCTCCAAATTATAGAGAAATTTATGTCAAAAAATGAAAATTTTGAAATTTTGTAACACATGTAATAAAGTGTTTGATATTAGAGTGATAAATTAATAGGTTGCATTCTTTCAGGTTTGAATCCATTTAAAATGATTCACAACTCATAATAGGATCAGTTTAATTAGACATTTATTTCAGTCTAATTTAAATTTTAAACTTTTCTAGTGATGGTCAACAAACAGCTGGTGCAGAAGTCAATTTAAAATCTATATACTTTTAATAAACATTAGTGAACATTTCCTAACAAAGTATTTAAAGGGGTGCACGCAATACCACTTCTTAGGTCGAGATGGCCCGGCTTATCCGTTCCCTTGTTCTCACACCAATTATCTTCATCTCCAACTTCCATGCTGCAAGAAAATGCAGAGATGCAAATTATTTTCTATTGTTATTGTGTGAAGGGGAGGCGACTCCCAATAACCCATCTGCGGGCTCAGCGACAGAAGCTGGACAATTGGAGTTTCTTTCTCTACAGTATTTCCGAGTTTTAGATTTATATATATACATGGCATCCAAACCGGCTTAAATTATGATTAAATTTACTTAGTTTGAATTTGAGACGTCTCGGTGAATATTTGGTGTTTTTAGAAACATAAAGTTTTAATTCTGATAATTTTTATGTCCCCACTTCGACCAGATTTTTTTGTTTTTCTGCGTAAATTGGTTTTAGTTTTGTTACTCGAAATTTAGGAAAGGACGGGTGTCAAACTTTAGAGGGAAGGATATAAAAACAGGGCACCGGTGGGGTTCAAGGGCATTCAGCGAGTAGTCTGCACAGCAGTGTTGCTGGAATTACTTCCCCTAGGCCTTTAAAAAAATTAAATTTTGCGCCAGACAGAGTATTAAAAGTTTGGAAAATGTCATATAAATAGCGCAGACTGCACACGTCAATCATAGCCTCATCTATAGAGTTTAATTAGTTACTGATGCTGTAACTAGCATCTCCTCCTAAAGCGGGTACGAATATTCACAGTAATTGGAAGCAGATTGGATTCTCAACATCCTGTCTGCGATCCTTACTTCTCACATTAAATAAGTTTAAGTCAACAATGAATGGTGTTTCCTTATGAAACTGAGCTGACCCCTTCCGAAGTACCTGCAAACACGAGCCAGCGAGGAGATTTCTCTCTCTCTAAATAGGTAGTGGCAGCGAGTTCTATCAAATATGAACCAGTTGGGTTTCTTCGGTTCTCATCATAAACCGGCTACAGTTTTAGCATAGCTTATTAAGAGTTTGCTCTACTCATTTTAAGTTTTCGTGGCACAGAAAATTCCTATTACTGTGAAGATATGGTATGTTAGCCGTGGCTGTCAGATGTTTCCTACAGTTTTACAACAAAAAAAAAAAAATCAATCAATCATTGCATTGTTGGAATTAAAAAATGTAAAGCTTTGGTTTAGCATTGTCTGTTAAACTAAGCTTTATCCAGTTGTTTGCTTCATTTATATAAAAAATTACATGCTAGTTTGCCAAACATTGTGCCCAATAAGATATTTTATCAGTGTACAAGTCATTCCTTCCTCTGTTACTGCAGTAATTAATGGCACTCATTCTAATAGACCAGATTTTTCTAATTTCAGACTATAACAATTGTGGGATAGATAGAATTCTGAACTAGCTTTGATGTTAGGAAATCCTCAATTCTCTGCTAAATACCAGATGTGCAGAATTCAAAGTTTGTATTTTTCTAAAAATAAAAAAAAAAGGGGGATGTTCAATTTTCTCTCCCAGTCATCCAATATAACCACTCCTGTTCATTTTGCTCTTACTTCAGATGACAGCAGCTACAGAAAGCAATAAGCTAATCTGTCTCTTATTAGTTTTACCACTCTTGCTGGGGAAAGCTAACTCAAAATAACAGCACACAACATAAACCGAAGACACCACTTCAATTTATAATCCTTTATTTCGACAATTTTTCACCCATACATATTAATCAAGTGACGAGAAGATAGAATGATACAATAAACATCCCTTCAATGAAGGTCAGATCTGAACAACAAGTTAACAGTGTGTGTACTATACCCTACCTAACAGATTTAGGTCTCAAGGGTACATGCCATTAGTAATTTGCTTCTTAGGCTCACACTTGATACAGGTGTACTCCCAGTACGTGAACAGACAACAGCAAAATGTTTCTACAAACTTTTTTTTTTTTTAAACATGCAGTATTTCATATGAGCAGGTAAAATGTACTCAAACCTAGTTAACTTCCACTTGTGAGTGGGCTGTTCTCTTGATTGCCTATTTTGCAGGACACCCATACATGTAAAAAAACACCTGTCAGAATATACCTTTGTCTCACTCCTCTTATCAGCAGCTTTGAAATACAATTCCTTAACCCCGGCTACCGTCTCTCATGTCCATCAGCTGAAATCATTTACATCAAAACTGATGCTGCTGCATGTTAAACAAAGTTTAATGGGATTATGAATGGTTTGTAATTCATTGCTTAAAGAACCTTTTTTGTTTTTTTTTTTAAATTCAGTTTCAGCCACATGTAAAACCCATCATTGATTGTCTTCACTATGTTAGCATTAAATGTTCTATACATACTTAAAAAAATAATTTTATCAACTTTACATCATTTCCCCCCCTTTGTTCTCATTGTCAGTAAAAATAATATACCTGTTATGAAATAATTATCATACTCGTTGCGTAATACACATTTTCTTAAAATTTTAGCCAATTTAAAATGATAAAAATTTCATCAAAATCTGACCTAATGTATTATGGACGAAATAACTCATTCTCCATGAATTTGGCCATAGAAACGAAAACCCTGAGAACCCCAAACAAGACAGACTACAGTAATATCAAGTTGTAATTATATATATGTAGTACAGTATATAGTTTACATCATACCCGTATAACAAATTGTATGGAAGGAATAATCATAAAGATTGATGCTGACTCTAGTATTAAATAATTGTGCTTCATAAAATTTTCTTAAATTCTACAACCTGAAAACCTGTTCTTATACCAAGTGAATAAACATTTATAAAAAGATTAAAAATAAAATAATACCTATATTAAAAACAAGACAATTTTTAAATTCCATGCCAATATAAATACTACTGAATATGTAGGTAAAAGCAGCCTTATCACAGGTTTATCGTGAAAATCCAGGCTAACAGTGTGCGAGTGATGTCACAAGATATGTAGTTATTACCTCCCATCTTATTATTTCTACCAAAAAAAAATATCAATCAATCAATCAATCACATTGGCAATCTATGCTTCATCTAAATTGTACTCATGTGAAATTTTTCAGAAAAATGAAATGACAAAAGTTTTATTATACAATGATGACACAAATGCATTTAGCTTTACAAAGACTGTTTAGGCAATTTTTTGTTTTTTAATTTTGCATTCTGAAGATGGGCCCTCATCACAGTGGTTAATCTAATAAAATGAAGTTGCACATTACTGAAAAACTTGAGTTTTTCTTTCTTGGACAATCATCAAAATAAGCTAGAGAGATACACGTATCCCCCCCAGGTGATCAACATATCACTTTCCGAAGTCTGTTGCTTTTAATGCCCAAGCTTTTAACAGAAGAGCGCAATACACTAGGGCAATGAAAGGGGAGAGCTCCACTTACGATGTAACATCAACCCTGACATATCCCCCCCATCCTGTATCAAAAGTGCACCAATTTGCCCACAAAGGCCTGGAAGCAGATTCTCTCCAAGATTGCACAGCACTCATGAACAAGTCGTGAACATAATGTAAACACATTATCACGTGCCTTCTGTCATGACAGAGCATAATCAGCATTTAGCTAAACCTTTTGCAATTCAGCAGACAATAGCCCACAGTTAAACACCATATCATATATGGTAGTTAGTACCTAGAATGCTGACAGACATTGTGAACACTCGCTGTGATGAATTATACCAGTTCAGGAAAACACTGATCAAATTTGATTTTGCAAAGTTGGTGCTGGTAACTCAGTTGCATTCATTTTCTGTTTTCTATTGCAGTTACTATAATGAAAACTAACTTTGTTGCATAAGCATGACTCTGTGGCACCCTACCAGTGGAAAATCTTGCAAAGTATGTATTTTTTTCTTACTACCCTCATCATCAACTCCCATTAGATTTCTAAAGACAAATGAATGGCTTCTTAAAATTTTTGTAATGGTGATAACAGCAAACTATTTGATGACAATAATCAAGGTGGGATCTGTTTACTACATTTGAAATTACCTCTCAAAAATCAAGAAATAAAAAATGCTTTAAAATAATTTTCCTTTGTGTACATATATAATTTAAGAATGTTTCCTGAGTTTATTATATAAATCAAGAAAAGAAAAACTAGATGACGTGAAATACAAAAGCATACTAATTACCCTCATTAGATGTCTAACCCTGACTAAATCTAAGGGGGGGGTGATGGGAATTAACAATAGTACCATGAAAACGATGCTACTGTGAAAGCTTGAGTTTTTATTAGTCCTATAAACCAACCAACCACTGTTCATTCTATTCCACTTAATATAGTTTTCTCAAAATCTTTAAAAAAATCAATCTACAGACAGGTACATCAGAATGGAGAGTTAATGAACATGTATTAGTAGAAAAGATGGTGAAAAGAACGTTCATCACAACTGGTATTTGCCACCACCTTATTACAATAATCTGTTAAGTAGACTTTACGTGCCTAATTCAGTAGTTCTGCCCAATACAAAAATGGTTATGATCAAGGTGATTTCTGAATTTTAAAATAAACTCTCTTATAAATATAGGTCTCACTACTGATACAAACAATCATTTACCTCAATTTTGTGGGCACTGATTGATATATATATATAATCCATTTATGGGCAAGAAATAGATACAGAAATGTTTTCTTCATTTATCCTTATAGGTTTATTCAATGAGAATAAAAGATAAAACATGCAAAACATAAAAAGGTAAGATATGTATCAGTCACCTGTTTTGTTTGATAAAAAATACCTTCATCTAAACAGTTTTCCCCTACTGCAAAAGAAAAAAAATGGAGAGAGTATTTAACTAGCATAAACCAATATCATTAAGAACTGGCTACCAGTATTGATAATACGCAACTTCTTGGATTTCTGATCACTAAAAAGGTTACTATGTATAGTATTTATACACAAATATTTTCAGTTTTCTTGCCGAAATGGTCTCCAAAATACACAACTGAATAAAAACTGAATTTTTAGATTCAACCCTTTTAAAATCAACTTTTAAACCGTAGGGGGAAAAGTGTAAAACTGGTTTTCAAATAAAAGTAAAGAAAAAATTGTCTTCCCTTATTACAAATGTGTATTTGTTCATCAGAAAATAAATGAGTTAATTCTGATGAATTACACAATAATTGCTTGTAAAACTAATTAGTCACAATAAATCTCATATTCAGAATAAAGTTTTTTTTTGTTTTTCGATTATAAATTCTATTGAGAGAGAGGCTCGCTCTTAAATGGCGTTAATCTAGAAAAAAATGGTCAGATTTATTCCTTACTGCCTTTTGCGGCAAAGTTGAACTGCATAAATTCCTTTTAGTTTGCCAGTGCCAAATGTGTCAGTCTTTATAAAAAAATGGCTAAAAATGGTCATCTGACCTTTTGAACTTCACACACATTTATTTATCATAGCTAATTAATGCCATCAACTTGTGTAAAATGAAAGATTTCTCTTAAATACAATGAAATCCAATGTGGTTCATCTGTTTGTTTAACACTAAAATTCTCAGAATCCACTGCGCCGCCCTTAATTGATCTTCAGGTATCTCAAGTGAGTTTGTTTTTTTCTAACTATGCATTATAGCATACTCTTATATTTCCTATCTGATGGTTTGCTTTTAAATAAAATAACAGTTGCAATCCTTCGAAATTCATCATTCAAAATAAAACCTAAATCAACATTTGCAGAACAAATTCTATGGCACATTACATACTAAACGGAAAGCGAAACAACATGGCTCTTCAGAATTATAGAACATGAACAAACAAAGCTCCCTAACAGCACCGTGATAAAAGACAAAATGTAAAATAAAATCTAACAAATCTGAAATCGTTTACATGGAAAATGGCACTATGCATTACTTTGGTTAAAAAGAAAAACAAACAAAACAGACCGTACCAGGATATTCGTTGCAACTGATGAATAATAATAATATCAGTATTATTTTTAATTTTGTAATAATGGCTAGTGTATCTTTCTGCATGAACAATTTCCAACAAAATAAAAAAAACACACACACATTGGGGTTGTTGTTGTTGCTGCTTTTATGGCTTAACTTTGCAATTTGCATAAAACAATCAGAGAGGGGTGGAATAGTTAACGAGATCTGTTTTATTATTAATGATAAACAGAATGACTCCTGGAACAACATGGATTCTGCATAAAAACTTCCAACATTCTAAACAGGAATGGTGGTGGTTTAACAGCAGAGACCACCAGTCCAGTGTTGGCAGCTGTCCGAATCTACGACGATCAACCTAACAAAACTGCAGCAGGTTTCTCTTTATGTAATGTGTCCATTAAACAATAGTAGTCTTCCCAGATGTTTAACAAAGCTCTGCCTGGCTACCAACCAGGAAGGAAAAAATGTTTGTTGTTGGGATCTGGGGTTCACGATGACAGATCAAATTGGCAAATCAACAAGCAGAGAGAGAGAGAGAAAATTCCATAAAAGATGTTACGCTACATTATATTTAAGGCAAAAAAATCTGGAGTTCCTTGATCAGTGATGCAGCACTTATAAGATACATTTCTAGTTTTGATTTTGTACAGCCATAAAATCAGGCCATTCATACCCCTGCCACACCCTTCAAATCTATACTATTAGGGGTTTTCCCCCTTTCTATACACGTTCTGGCTAAGCGGATAAACTGCCCAGTGCTTTAAGCACAGTTGTACCAAATAACTTTTGACTACTCCAATTCCTGGAAACTGAATCTCACAAAGTTAACTTGAAAGCAGAAAATTGTTTACATGAAATCACTCAACAGGGGGCATTCTAAATAGTAACCTTTTGTTTTGCTTTTCAATCTCAAAATGCAAGATTTTGTTTGAAGAAAACCCCTTATACTTCATTCCGACTGCAATTTTCCAGTGTTAATTGCTCCCTAAAGAAATCTGATTTCTAAAAACTTGTGCTCGAAGGAGCCCAGCTGTCCCCAACCTCCGAGCGACTGAAAAGAATGGAATTTCATAGTTTGTCACACATTAGTCTTTTGGTAATGATCAAATTAAACCAGGCAGGATATCATTACAGCGATGCTATTTCAGCCAGGTTTCAATTGAACAACCTTAGTTCTATGACCCTCAAGGTTTTTTTTTTTTTTTTTGCCTCTGGCAACTACTCTGGAATCGCATTTACTTCCAGTTGAGTTTAATGGCGTTCCAAGTGGTCATAAATTAATTAAACAGATACTTTACACATCAGAGAGACTTGCACAGGTATATAAAATAAAGATAAGTTTTGTTTCTTCCCCTGGTAACTCGAAGCAATGCAGTCTCCAGTGGACCTGATGGACTCTAGTAAATAGTTCCATCAAAGTGCTCCCAGCTCTAAAACCTTGTAGACCCTCTATAATACAACCATGCAAGTGAAAAGCACCATCGTCATTTATAATTAGGAATATCAGCATAATTAATACCTGTTTAAGAAACAGTTATATTAGGAAGAACAATAAGAAAACATCTCAAATTAAACAATTTCATCACATAAGTGGGGAAGAAAACCACTGAACAAAATCTGCTAACAGAAAACCTTCATTTCAACATATATTTTATATATACTCTATTCTGATTTTACTTTACTATAAGAGGAGACAATAAAACAACACTGCATCATACTAACATGGTAAATGCAAAAAAAAAATTAACACAAAACAAAACAATGACTGGGATAGCAATGGTCAGAAAACTCATCCCCAACAGATTATCTTTACACATTTAACCTCCTCTCAGTTGGGGTAGTAGTTATTACTCTGATATCATGATGGCGCTTGCAGAATCAGCAGAAATGACACCCATGACTGGCATCCAATTACTCGTGGAAAATCGATGTGCAAGTTTATACCTTACTAAATGTGGTTGGATGTCAGAGTTTGTGCTTGCTTGAATCCTTTAGCAATCCCTCTTCTATTAAGTCAGGCATAGGTGTCAAAACCTATACTCAGCATTTGTTGAAATTAATTTCCTTGCTGCTCTAAAATGGCAAGTAGTGTGGAAGGCTTCTCTATCCTTGTTTCCAACACGTATCCTAATGTAATAATATCTTTTCCATGACTGAGGGGGCGATTAAATCAGTTAAAGAAAACAAAACAAAAATTGGGCAAACAAGAGAGACCCACTCTCCTGTATCTAGTTGTTTGCTCATTCAACCTTGAAACTTTTGGCTTGTTTCTATTTCTACTTTTGCTGACACAGATGACTGTCATTAATGTCTTTTTCATATGGGATTCATGCACTATCACTGTTAGTTGTGGAGGACTTTTTAATCTCAGCAAATGCAAGACCATCGTGTCTTCACGGATAGGGGATAGTTGAATTTAATGGCATACTGCCATCCCAAACTTCAAGAGAGAAGTAATTTACAACGAACAAACAAATTATCACATCTAGATTTGCTTTCTATATTGGGAGCTAACTGTAATTCCATTAGTGGAATCACCTGACCAGTTTACAAATGCAGCAGTCAGATGAAGCAACCGCTGTTTTAGCTGCTTCAGAAAAAATATCTGGCCGTATAAAACATACATGCCAAACAGAACACTAAAGAGGAAAAAATCTCATTTAAAATTCATCCTGAACTCATAGATCAACTGTTGGAAAGGTTGTAAATGAGACGCTAACCCTAAACCACTCTGGACTGTCGCTGGCTACAGCCAAACAGGTCTTCTAAGAGGTACAAGGTTGTACTGATATAACAAATGACACTAGACAAAAAACTTTACCATGACAAAACAATGCAAACAGTTGAGTTTAGTCTAGTCTGTTGAGTCAGACATCACTTGTTTGTGCGCCATATATACACAAGAATTTCTTTTCAACATTAACAACATGCAGAGAAAGCTTGTTTTTTCTCTCCAGGTTAAGTATTACTGCTGACCTAGAATAGCGGTTTCGTCATCCAATAAAGCAAACAATTTGCTTCAAAAAGATAAAGTTTGCTGACTTGATCACATTGTAGACATTAAGGAAAAATGAATGAGAGAGAGTAATTCTAAGGGAGTTGTACATACTTTCCTTCTTATCAAATACAGCATAATAGAGTGAATCCTAACCAAGTGTGCTCCCCTTTTGATCAATGAATATTTTTGATCAATAGAAAAAGAAATTCTATTAGATTAAGCACAAGTTTTAAAAAAATTATGAAATTTAAGAAAAGGGTTCACCATATGAATGGATAATAAAAATAATTTCAAATTTGCAATTACTGAAAAAAATGCAGATACTGAAGATGACATAGTCCTCTACATCAACCAATGTTGTTATGGTATCTCTCTACCCACAGCTGCATCACTTTTACATTGCAAGTCATGAAAGTGTTCTATCAGGTGAAATTTTTGGGGAATTAATCAGCTGACAAAAATTTTCAATAAACTAGTTCTATTACCCAAGAATTGCTGGCTTCAATTTTAATTTGAGTCTCTGGAATATTTCATTTTGCAGAGTTTTGGTTGAAAGGGTTTACTGTACAAACCTATGATCTGTTTTTCTCCTTTTTTCTTACTTTTGGAATTGTTTTTAAGAGAAACATTAGAATTTTCAATTTCATGTAAAATAATCGCATAATGTTAAACAGATTTTCAGGAAGAACTTTAAAGATGTGCAGTTTGTAATGTATACACCCACTCAGACATTATGCTGTTGATGGACGTGTTTCCTTACCATTAAAAAAAAAAAAAAGAAAACAGCAATGACAGAAAATTTTACGAGCCAAGCTGGACAAACTCGTCTATCTGTCAACAACGTGCACGTGGTTTCCTTTGTGTCACCAATTGTGAAGAGCAAGTAAAACTGCACATTTCATTTTGACACCATGGCACAAAAGCATCACTGCAAGATAAACTTTTTCTTTTGACTTCAGCAATGCACATTAGACATTGTTGCAACAGCTAAAATGATGGTTAGAGTAAAACAACAAAGTTTTGGAAAAAGACACCAGAGAGAGATGCACATTTTGAAAAAAATTTTTTTCATTCGATTCTGCTAAAAAAAATATTTAAAAGGATTTAAGTAAAAAATATAAATCTCTAAGTCCTCCATATTAAAAACAAAATTGACAGTGAAGATAAGACCCCAACGAAACCAAGATGGCTAAGTATGATCAATAACGTAATTTTAAATCAGATATATGCAGAATTAAAATTATTTTAAAAACAAAATGGCAGCAAAATTCTCATAAATGCCAATAAACCAAACAAAATATTTTGACTAAAGTAGTGTGGAAAATAGCCACAATATTAAAAAATAAATGTATATACCTTCCTTTCACTCTTTTACTGAACTGTCTGTGTTAATCATCACATCTTTGGCATAACACCCTGCCCAAAACATTTTTTATTGGCTGGATGAAAACTAGTTTCATCTAATCTTTTAGTCCTTATGTAAAATCAATGTTTTCTTGCCTCTCTAATAAACTTTTAGCTTCAAAAACACATCCACAAAGGTAACTGTTCCTCTTATTTCTTTAAAATCACAAAGCAGCACATTCTATTCTATTCAGAACTGCAATGAAATATTTACACCCCTTGGTTTCATCAAAAACCTTTCACTGAACTTAAAACAATATGCTGTTTCCCCCACCCTAAGAGAACAGTGTATATTTTATTAACTTTCTCTTGGCTCTCAGCACTCAACAAGTAGACAACTGGTTTGTTTGTTTTCTTAAATGATACTTAGTGTACATCATTTCACTTTTTCTCGAACGATTGTTGGCCATTTATTTTCTGTAGCACTTTTGCTTTCAATTGGAGAGTTACAGACACATTTGATAAAGATCAAGATGTGCGCCTGTTTTCTTTTAAATTTCTTGTTCCAAAATAACTGAAAAACCATACTACTAGTTTTCATGATGGGTCTTTACCCAAGGGATAAAGCATTTTTTTAAAAAAAGTTGGCTTTAAGCAAGCAACCAAAAAGTGCTAGGAAAAAAACCAGAAGTTTACAAACAACGCTACTTTTGTTTTCTTTTCAAAACAACCTCAGTGGCTTCACTGCGCTCGATAATGTAACGACGACCTGCCTTAGATCAATATTCACAGAAATTTCTGAACAGGCCACCAGTGAAGATATCCATTAATAAGTTAAGTTTGTTTTTAAAAGTTGAAACAATATAATCCCAACTGCGCAGCTTTCTTTGAGCTGAAGACAGAATGTATACAAATGTGAGGTGAATGTGTTCTGAAAAGAAATCATTTTGATAAAAGAAAAAAAAAAGACAGACATCAAGGAATTAGATTAGAAAATGCAGAACTTTCTTATATTTACAAGGGGAGAGGGGGGGCAGTCAAAAACACATCGTGTACACAGATAGGATTACCTTTCCTAACAAAAACAAGTCAAACCGAAAAAAAGGGAAGATAATTCAGTTATTACTCAACTAGACAAATAACTGTTCAGTCTATTGTTCTTTTTATTCTTTCTACAAAAATTCCTTATTTTAATAATATTCCTAACCCAACTCCCCCAATAGCAGCTAAAGATACCATTTATAAAACTTATCAATCGCTACCTCTTTGCATGTTTTTTTTCTTTTTCTTTTTTTTTTTTTTAGCTTTACACTGACCAACTTCCAAAAGTAATGTAACAACACTGGTACAAAAACATGTACATTAGTATACTCAGTAAAAATTTTATACGAAAATCTTAAAGTGTAAACATTTACAGATTTAAAAAAACAACAAAAAAAAAAACATTACAACACAAAATCAAATGCCATTCCAAGAAACAGAATGAATTTGAGTTCTCTCCCTTGTAGCTGTTAATGATGTAGTTCTTAGAATAAGCAAAAGGAGTTCAATTAAATGTGATGTGGTTGGTGAATAATTTTGATTACTCAATACTGGCGTGGCTATCTCGTTCTGTCACAAACAAGAACACATCTGACAGTTCGTCTACTTGAGAAAGAATTACTGCCACATTAAAGCAAAAGAAGTTTATCTGTTCCTTTAGTTGTTTTCTTCTTAGCCATCTAAAGGGATTTAACAAATTACTTTATATCCATTATTGAAGATGTTCAGGTTTGTTTCTCAAGTTATACTTAAGAGAATCTGAAACAAACGAACAATTCTAGCATGCAAAACTTGTATTCATCTGTTACACTCTAAACTACGTAAGTTGTACATCTCTTTAAAGAAAAAAAAGGGGGGTACCACATACTGTAGTAGGGGTAGAAATAAGAAAAAAACACCCTGATGAAAATTAAATTGTTAGTGTTCCACTAATGCCCAACATTTTTGTTTTACTAAAACTTCCATTTAAAATACTTAAAATGAAATGGCCAAAGCAATTTCTTTCAAGATTTGTAAAACTAGCTCATTAGAGTCCTTCTAGATTTACTTGGCAGCAATCATAATCTGATGTAATTATGCTTTTCTACAAGTTTCCAAATAGATCAATTCCAGCAGGGGCCACCACTGGATCCTTTTTTCACTGAAGACTGACAGATTACGCGAAGCAGACTGGGTTTTCTTGAAAAAAAAAAAACATTCAACACTTTTAAGAAAATGCAAACTGCCTGGTCTCCCTGATAGTAGGTCAAATGAAGGTGGGGATCTGACAGAAGCATTTAAGATTCCAAAAGTTGAAAGACAGCAAAGCATTTATCTATTATTTGCTCATTCACAACTCAGAATTCGAAGAAACCACACTTTACACAATAAAGAAAAATGACAAAAAGCAAAAAAAAAAAAAAATTATTATTTGTTTGTTTTTTTTTTAAATAATGGTGATGGATACATGTGTCCTGTGTTAAGAGAGATTTCAAAAAGGTATTTGGAAAAGACAGGTGTGAGAAAAGGCAAGTCAAGAGACTCCTTGCTTTTCTGCAAGTAACTATCTACTATTTAAATATGTGCACTTATCTCAAAATTAGTTTTCGTTAAAAAGAAAATGTGTTGAATTTTGTTTGTTTTTTCCTTTGAATTTTCTGAAATCCAAAGAGAGATCACGAGGACTTTTAAAGGGCAAATACAGCATCACCAGTTTAAGGCAGCCAAAAAATGTCAAGTATAGTGACTATTTTCAATGTATATTTAAAGGTATCCTTCCGTCCTCTTATATTGGCTGCGCTTCAATCATTTACAGTGTTCGGAATTAAAGCAGGCTAATTTTTACTGTCCAGGAGTTGGTCTACAATCTAACTCTACTCAATATGTAAGATATGTATAAAATAACAGTGTATTTGATTATTATACAGTTTTTTTTTTTTTTTTGTTTAATAATCCCATGAAGGTGAATAGAAAAAAAAAGTCTCAAGGAAGGACAAGTAGATCAGAACAAAATTTACAATAAATTAATTTCCTTTCTATTTTTCTATAAATTAAAAAAATTTAATTTGGGCCAATTTCCCCAGTATAAGTTAGTTAAAAGGAACTTATTTAAATAATAAAAAAAAAAACAAACATGTAAATACTAGTATGCTTTTGATTGAATACTATTATCTGTCCTTCCTTTGTAGCAGACAAATCAACCCACCTAGCTGTAAAATGCTCAGTGAGTTTTGAGGTAACTTCGATCTCTTTGGCCAGATGTAAACAGGTATAGAGTTGTACTCTCTACATCAGTTAACTATAAAAAAATAAAATGGTTTCCCATATCAAGTACAACAACCACTGTATCTGTGAGATGAATGTGTGCACGCATCCATTGTTGCTCTATATAACTAACACCAATATAGACTATGATGTGGCTAGCAGGAGAGAGAGAACACTTGAAAAAGAACAAACTGCCCCTGCATTACCATAATGACGATGATGATAATATGCCGATGACTGATGCAGTGGATGTTAGCTAATAATATTGGTTGCTGTGCACTGGAAATAAACTTTAATGACAAGTCTGTAATGTAGTTCTTCATTAAAAATTCACATAACAGACCAAAACAAACTTGATGGTCTCAGCAACTATGAATGACAATGAGGTCCCTCAAAAGTAGAGCTGATTCTTTTCACTCCTGCAATGAGAGAGAGAGAGAGAGAGAGAAGAGAGAGAGAGAGAGAGAGAGAGAGAATTCCGTGACACACAGCATTCAGCTTATATTAGCCTCTTTTGATGGCGTGTCTTGATTATTGTTGATGATAACTACTGTTGATGGGACAGAGTTGTCTGAGGTAGATAGTAACGTGTTCTTGTAGATCTGGCTCACTCGTTCTTCAACGCACTTCGCTGACAAACGAGCTTCTGCATCATGATCCCAGCATTCCTCAATGGTATTAACCATGGTCTTCATGTCCTACAAGAAAAAAAAAATTCAGTAAAAGATTTCAGCTACTTAAGAATTCTGATAAGCTGGCAATTCTGAGAAGTATTTCAAAAACTTTTAGATGCTCTTCACAATTTATTTGTATAAACCTTCAGCTATTTCCTTTAATTCATCATTACAAAATGGCGGATAAACATGATCTTGGTATCTATAGCCTGCTTAGTTTAACTTCAATAGTTCAGCTCTAAACGTTCTTAATTTATGTTAACTATTAAATTTGCAAACAATAATAAAAATTTATGTTGGTGTCAATACTAAAAAGAAGATAAAAGTCATTTAAACGAAAAATGGAATATAAAATTAGTCAACATAGTTATTATATAACAGATACTAAATTAGGGAGCAGGAGTAATTATCAGCATAATTATTAGATGTGAAGAACTATAATCCTGATACTATCAAATAAATAAACCTTATAAATAAAACCAAAAAAAATTTTTAATACTAAAATTTAAGTTTTTAGATAATCCAGAGCTTGATTGTGCTTTGCAAACAAATAGTCTATCTTTAAGAAAGAACCTTGAAATGTAGGAAGCTCAGCCAGTCTGACTATAATGTTGGTGCTTAGTAGTTAGAATATGCTGAACAATTAAAAATAACTTTACTTAGTTTAGGGTTTAGACACAGAGGTTTTAAAAACCGTTACCTGAGCAGGTGGACAGATTCTTTAGGTGGAGGGGTCATCATTAAAAAAAAAAAAAACAAACTTGAAGTAATTTTTAAATGAATGGAATAAATTACCAACAGTTGGTGATAGTTTAGTGGATTGAAAAGCATCTTAATTCTTCTTGCCAAACTGCTCTTGAAACTTTCACTGCCTACAAACACATTTCAAACCAGTGAGCCAGAAGAGGAAGCATGGGATATCAGCAAGCAAGTTGTCTGGGTACAATTGGTGACTACTGAGCAATGGTCAAGGTGCAATACAGTCAAGAGTAACATAAGGAACCAGTCCACTGCACAGAGTGGAAAACCCTAATAAAACTCTTCGTTTTTCAGATGAGAGAAGAAACCCAGTGGGTGGCTGGTTGGCAAAGAGCAACAAGAAACTATGGCAGGGAGGTACACCAAACCAAGCCTGTCTCGCTTAACAACAACAAAAATGATTACACTGTAATGCCGTTGCTGCATAACTTATTATTTGAAAAAATATTTAACACATTTTTTAAAAACTTCAGAACACTATTTAATTTTGCCTTGCAATTAATTTCATTATTATTATTATTATTATTATTATTATTCTTTGTTTACTTATTTTTAATTCCTATTTCAGAATATCTTAAATACATTTTTGCTAGCCTTGCTCAATAATCTAATTCGGAGAAAACAATTATTTCTGTCCCAACCTTCCCCCTTCTGACTGTAGCCATGCTCCATCCTTTGTAAAGTCAACTGAAAAATCAACATTTGGTGACGGGCACATCAGAACACACGCACAGCAATGTGCTCTCGCTCACCTTACTAAATACACCTAGGTGTTTAGAAAAATATTCTTCCACCACCTAGGGAAAATTCTAATCTACTTCCCAGGTAATCCACTGCCTCTTAATTAATTTCAAAGTAGGAAATTACAACAATGAGAGAAAAAAAAAAAATTAAAGGGAAGAACTCACGGAAGTTTTTAACCAGTTTTCCCGAATCGTTGGGTGCAGTTTTTTAATTACAACCATCTCCTGCATGTCCTCTAAGGTGGGGTGCAGACCGACTTCTTCCTCAAATGGCAGCTGATATTCATCAATCGGCCCTTAAATGAAAAGCAACATAATAGCCAAACTTTTAATAAGACCACCTTCACACTGGAAACATACCCACACTACACTAGGGGTACGAAGATTAGCAAAATCCATACCAGAAGTTTTGGCCAGCTCCTTTTGAGAAGCCATGTGTCATCTCATCACAAGCAGGAAAATAAATAGGTCTACAGGGCCTGCTCCCTCCATCCCACCAAGACAATGTGTAAGCAAAACTTCATGTGTTCAAAATCTTAACTATGAAAATTAGAGTAAAAACACCTGATTAATTGCTCAGTAAACTTCTAATGTATTGTAGCATTCCACCAATATGCTGTTTTGATGGAAGAACAAAAAAAATTTAGAAAAGTATTTAAATGATTTAAATAAAAGATGGTCATTGTATGGAGTGCTTACCTCTAGAGGTGTGTTTTGATAATGGAACATGCATTATAGTCCAATGTAAGCAACGAGTATAACATTAAAGTCTGATTTTCATAATACAGAAAGCCTCTCCACTGTTTTTGCTTGCTTATTAATTCTTAGTATTATCTGATCAGGAATTACTAATTCAAGTGATACATGCACACTGCCACCTTCCATCGACAATGAATGACTTTTTAGCAAAACCAAGAAGAAAAATGCCTCAATCTAGTAAGTTATACTTTGGACAGACTTTTATAACTGTTTTCAGTTTTGAATCCATTTATAGAATTCTACTGCTTTTAAATTCAGCTAGGTGTTATTAATTTTAATACGACTTGTATTGACTAGTTAATACTGAACTTGTGGAGATTTCAGTTTCCACTTCAAAATTTTCTGTCTCGCATCTTTTTTCTGACCATTCGGCAAAAAAATGGCTTTACATCCATTTATTTTTAATGTCAATCTTAAACATGTATACAACAGTACTGTGTAAATTTAATGTGACAAGCCCTGTTGGAGAAGAAAAGCATCAACAGGAAAATGGAGTTAAAGTTACAACTATTTTGTGTCCACTGATTGCTGTAATTATAGCTTGGCAACATTTGTGACAGTGTAGTAATATTGGGTCGTTACAAACATTTTGTTGGTTTTTATATTATGTTAATTTTGGGTGCATTTTTTTGCATGCTTGTGAAGGTGTATGTAGATAAGCTATACATCGTTTGTAGCATGTGCTTTGGCATACATTATGCAAAACCTACCTTTTTTAAAACCCTGAAATGGATATTTGTTTCAGGGTTCTGAGTGAAGCATGGATAGAGACGTTTTGTGCCATTTTGCTTCATGAGATCAAACTAGGCCACAAAGCCAATGAGGCAACTCGTAACATTAAACAAGCATGGAGCGAGGACACAGCATATGAGTGCACAGTACATTGATGGTTTGCAAAGTTTCGATCAGGAGATGTGAGCCTTGAAGATAAGGAATGTAGTGGACGTCCTTTCAGCTGCAATGATGACTGTATGAAAGCCTCAGCTGAAGCCGATCCATAAAAAACTGTGCATGAAATTGCTGGAAAGCTTGATGTAGGCACTGCAATTGTTTCCAGGCATCTTGATGCAATCAGCAAGGTGAAAAAGCTTGACAAGTGGGTGCCTCACAAGTTGAATGAACAACAACAAAATTGTCGATTGGAGATCTATCTGCTCTTCGCTTGTTATAAGAAACAAAAATAACCCATTTCTTGACTGAATCATTATGTGCAATGAAAAATGCATCTTTTGCGACAATCGCAAACGGTCAGTACAGTGGCTCAACAGAGACAAGGCGCCTAGCCACATTCCAAAAACAAGCCTCCATCCAAAAAAGGTCATGGTCACTGTCTGGTGAACTGCAACTGGTGTCTTCCACTATAACTTCTTGCAACCTGGTGAAATCACAGCTGAAAGGTATTGTCATGAATTAAACATTGTTCATCAGAAACTCTTTCAATGGCAGCTGGCATTGGTGAATCGAAGCAGCTCAATCCTGCCCCACAACAATTCTAGTCCTCATGTTGCAGAAGTGACTCTTCAGAAACTGAACATGTTGGGGTATGAAGTTCGGCCTCACCTGGCCTGTTCACCAGACCTTTCTCCCAGAGATGACCACCTTTTCAAACACCTTGACAGCTTCCTCTGTATGAAATCCTTCTCCAACCAAGCAGAAACAGTTTATCGACTCCAGAAATCCAGATTTTTTTTTTCAAAATGGTATAAATGCACCTGTAACTGTTGGCAGAAGTGTATAGTTGTAATGGAACTTACTTTGATTAATTAACTTCACGTTCAGCAATGATATGAAGTCTCATGGTGCGGTAAAAAAAAAAAAAAAAAACCAACAAAACATTTGTAACCTAATACATATGAAAGGGAGCTCAAGGCAGTTGTAAACTGTTTGCATTTTTGTTTCCTTTGATTTCATTTTAAACTTATCCACTTCTAAGTCTATGAAATACCACAGGTCAATGCTTTAATGTCCCAAGCAACTTCTTTCTGTGCTTAGTATTCTAGCAAGAGCTTCAAAGAGTCCTTCTGATGTACAACCTAAGATCAATAAGCCATCAGAAAGAATTCTATGAGCAATAAGGAGATCGTAAAAGACATTCTTGTCTGCAGTACCAATGAATTAAGAAACATCCCATACTCCACTGGCAGATATGCAGCCCTATGGTTCAAGGCTGGGTGCAGATGATTACTGAAATACTTCTCACCTACTTTGCAACACACATACATCCTTCTCTTGGTGCCAAACAATTTGCACATTTACTAATCCATCAAGAGTACACTACTCTTTGCCAATTCTCTGAAGTCCAATTTGTATACTATTTTTCAAACTAAAGTCATTTTATATCACCTTATGTCTGAGGAAAAAATTTAAGCAATTGAGGTAGATATTATTTTCACTTATGTTTTCTTTACTACCCCATCCAAGGTGTACATTATGGTAATTACTTTCTCACACTTGATCTAGAGTGCATTCGCCCTTAGCAATCTTCCAAATTTCATCTGATATCATGAAGAGCTTTTATTCTTACCAGTTCATCAGGGAAAGCTCCATAAACCTACCTTATTGAAAATTGCAATTCTTTTTTTCTTAGTCTAACAGCACCCTTTTATAGCCTCGTCGAAAAGCCTCCTCTCCTTTTCGATAATCTGCATTTTACTTTTTGCAACATTTTATTTGTGCGCTACAAGAGTAGCCTTGACCATGACCCTGCTATTTTCTACAAAAATGCCTATGACAGCATTTTTTAATATCTGACGTATTTTTTAAAGGTAGACTGACAATGTAATACAAGTATCCATTTTGAACTCCTTATAACTATTACAAATTTCATGTTCTAATAAATCTAGATAGTTTTTCTATATTCCAATGTGACTTCTATACAATGCACCAGATTAAGCAGACAAGAAAATAAATACCAGTTATGTCTCTCTATGCTAAGTTCACTGGGATTTAATATTCTGTCTGGTAGCTACATAATGGCAAAAAACAACAAAAGTACCTCACCTTCAGTACTCATAAACAATGGTATACTCTAAGCAAGCAAACAACAATAAAATTTCCATTTACCAGAAGTATAATGCTAAGTGTTTACTGATGTATTTATTACAAGTCAGTGGTTTCAAAAGTGACTGCACAATTCATTTCAATGTTTATCCAGTCTTACAACCACCATTTCTTTAGATATTAGCATCCAATTTACATAAGTTAGTTTGACATTCTCCAATAATACTGCACATATTAGTACAAACTTTCAACCAGTATGATAATAGGATAAGCAGACAATACAAAAAAATGTCTGAAATTTTCTAGAAATGGAAAACTGTTTGCAGAAATAAATAGAACCTACCAAATCAGATTTGTATCCTCTCAACCAAAATAGAAGCATTAATTAACAGTAATATTTTGATTGAGCCTTTGTATACAAATATTTAATTTTCTGTTCACCCAGAGCTCGAGTCATGCAATAAGTTTATTGCTTCAAGTGATACGCAGTTTTTTTTTTCTTCTGTGTGGAGAGCATATGTAAGTCATACCTGTCAAGTATATCCAAATTTCAAATTTGCATAACAATGCTCAAATAATTGGATTAAATCGATTGTCAAAATGTTTACATGGTAAAGCAAGCAAACACTGCAAGTATGGCACTTCATTTATTTACCAAAGTGCTGTGATATCCAGCCATATATAGCTAGGCAACAGATAAGAGGTAGATATATAGTTGTGACTGAGATACGACTTCTGTTCACAAGATTACTGGAAGGAGCACCATGGCAAGTAGCCTTTGTATTTGACTGATAATTAATCATTCTATACATCTAATATTTCACTTGCACACAAACATCATATAGGGCAAGAATAGAGTAGGCTAAACTCATACGCACTTAACCTGGTTCTAGTCAACCAAAATTAATCTTGTTTGCAAAAAGTAAATTCAACCTTCACTTTGTTGATGGTCTTGTGTGTGCAAGACAAGAACCAATCCAACTAATGCTGACTGTAACAGAGTGACACCTTTTCTTTTAGCGGGTTGTTGTTCTAATCTGAAGTTCTGGTCATGTAACCACAAAAATAAAGCAATTCTCTTCGATATAATTGTTAACAGATCACTGATACTTGAATGAGTTTATTAAGCCTATTACTATAAAGTAACAGAAGTCAAGTCATGTTCTTGCATACATCTGCTTGTTCTCCCAACCTGTACCCCATAAAAAATAGAAGCCATCTCAGTTCATTGGACAGAGACAATTCTGGAACTGTAACAATCCTTGACAGTAGAAGAATGCATTGCCACAAGACTGCATGCCGTGGTGCAAGGTAGAGGTGATTATACATGCCACTAAAAGTCATGTGACTTTCAGATGTGCAAGTAGTGACTATTCAATGTCATTATGTCACTAAATACATTGACCAATGTCCACACCTAGATGTTCATCATTATGGTTAATTCGAATTGTGTTCAACTATTTTCTCAATATTCTTATACTGTTCTGATCATTAAGTATCTGTACACCTCTTGACATAGAGCTTTTTTTCTTTTTATAAAACTTTTCACAAGGCTGTAGGAGTTATTATATTGAAGGAAAAAAAACAAACAAAAAAATCATAAGATAGATGGCTTATTACCTCACACGTTATTGTTTCTTTAATTCTTTCCCATTCAGAAAAGCCAGAAAGTCAGGCATTAAAGAGTCATTTAATGATCACTTAGAGGTATACTATTTATATCACTTAGTTTTCTCATGAAAACAATTTTATTAGTCAAGCTACAAGTGTGGCTGACTTGGATTACTTAATGCATTACCTGCCTGCGTTATCATCATTTACATGATGGAATCTGACAGAATCGTTTCATTCTGTTGATGTGGGAGTCTTGAGTGTTTATACTTTGAATAAGGAGAGAGCAAATTTGTAGAGTGCAGTTAGTAATATGCAGCCATCAACATGTTACTGTTTTTGCAGTTGCCAGCCCAAATAGTAACTCTACAACATAATCATGCCATTTTATACCACAAGTGAATACAGATCCCTTCCTGACTTTGCATTGTCAGCCAGATACACCTTGTTTCTTGCCAGGTAGAACAACATATGGGCGAGGAGGCACCCTGTTCTTTTTAATGTCCAGTGTATGGATATACACAAAGACGTCAAATGTTGTCATTACGTGGAAAGAGATAAGTGGCTATGTGGAAAAAAAGTTAACACCTGTGATGATGCCAACTCGAGCTGATTCCAGATGATTTTTTCCACGGTGACTAACTGCTATGCCGCATAGATCCAGACCTGACAACACCTAGATTTATTCCTGGAGGTGGTGTCTTGTGTGATTTTGGAGAAAAGAACTGGTATTGGCATCTCTGTGACAACATTCAATAATTTTTCCTTTCATTTTCTGGGCACTTTTTAAAATTTTTTGATTACTGAACTGCATGATAAGTCATTTTGCTATACGAGTCACTCAGTGACCTCTTAGTGTTTTTTTTTAATAATATGTACCGGTCTGATTAAAATTAAGTTTTATATTTTCTGACCATGAAGCTGTTAACAAAGTACTTTAATTCACACTGAGCGTAAAACAACAGCTAACTGTAACAATTAATGACGATGTTTTTTGGTAAACAATCATGAACAATTATGCAATGATGGCAAAGAGGTGTGTTTATTTTAGTACACAAAAATAATCAAGTTTGGGGTAATGCACTTGTTCAGAAATAACTTGACATGCTCTGTAAAAAAAGGACTTCTTTAATAAGGTAGTGAGCACAGTGATCACCACCAGTTTCCAAAAATCAATAATATTTTGTTATTCTTATTGGATCCCTAAGAAAAAAAGTAATATTTTGTTGTTTCATATACTGTATTGGCACCTTCAGAAAATCAGCAGCCAGGTAAGATTATGTTGGCAATGTTACTGGTGCAAACTGGACAAGGAAAACCATATTAAAGAAAGAATAATCCAAGCTGGCATGATTGATGACTGATAGAAAGTGTGCTTCCGCTTATTTAAATGTGAAAACATTTACTTTTCAATCTCTGTTCCTGGTTGGAGATGAAGCCATTATCATCGGAGAGAGTTCCAGATGGCCTGGCATCAGAGAGAAATGTTTAAAACACACTAACTTTCATTTTTATTAATAGTTCTTCTAAAAACAACAGTCTACAACAGTAGACAGATGTGATGAGGTTGCATAGTGCTATGGTTACTGCTAACAAGCATCATCGTTCCGCAATTTTTTTCTCTTCTTTTTTGCTAAAAATGCTCATACAGGAAATCCCCCATTAACTGTGGGATAAAAAAAAAAAACCACTTTAACTAACTGGTATAAAAAGGCCTTGGGAGGAGACTTAAGCCCCCCCCCCCCCCCCCCCACAGCAGGCCAAAACACTACACTTGGCCATCCACACCCAACGACAATAATAATAATAATAATTTATTCCTTCAAAGAAACCAAACATACTTCAGTTATTATCACTTACTCATTTCAAATTATAATTTATATAAACAACTGACCTAAAAATAAAATAGCATTAATAAGTTTTTAATTCAAATTTGGTAATTATTTGTACAACTTAAATTCATCAAAACTGTGGTAAAGAGTATAATCAAAAAGTAATAAAACAAAGAATAAACCACATTACACAGTTAAATATGATCATTACTGCCACTTTCTTGTTAAGATAAGAAAAATTAACAGTCCAAGTTTTAGTTAAATCAATCTTGTGAAGAAAGCAAGCTTTTGAGACGATTCTCCATCAATGGTAGTGAAACAAACTTTAAAAACTTAATGTTTCTAGTACGCATATCAATGTTTTCAATTTAACTCTCTGTTTTTATTGTTTTATTCCCTCAACAAACACTAATTACCTTTCAGCCTCATTTTAGAGATAAGCATCTGAAAATATCTCATGAGAATGTAAGCAAACACCATCAAGAAGGAATGCATCATAATTGTCATCTTGTATCAGTATGGACGTTTTACCTCGCCCCACTACATTTCAAATCTGTATCGCTCAGCACAGGTTCAGCCGGAGCAGCTCTGACGGTGTCAATATAACCCTTTGTAGCATAGTGTCAGATCTGCAGAGGCTTCAACCCAGTGCCTGACATCACAACTGCGCTGACTCAACACATGGCCAGTACAGCACAGACGCTAACTAACTAGTGCCTCTAGATGGCAAAATCCAGGTAAAAGCTGACAAGATGTAGAGGGGGCTAATAACTAATAAACACAGATTTATTGGGCATCGATTCTGTTACAACAAATTCTTCATTATTTTGTCAGTTAACAAAGGTAACATTACAATATAAAACAGCAATCAGCAATGGTTTATCTACAACACTTGGTACACTCAAAGAATATCACTGCCGGAATGCAGGTAACAAAAAAAAATTTTTTTAAAAATGTGAGTTTATAATTTCAAAAAAATTTTTTTCTATCAATATTTCTTTCTGCAATCTCATAGCTAAACAAAGACTTGTTTTTAAAGGTACAGAAAAGGTCTCTCATTAATTTGAAAGTTAATGTAATTACACACATCTCCAGTCAATAAGTAGTAAGAAAGTCAAGGTTACTAAAATGCCCTATCTTCATATAAAAACAAAAACCCAGAAATAAAGTCGAAGAATGAATGCCTTACCTTACATGATTCTGCTTATATAATATACTGAAATTCTCTAAGTTAGCTTTCTAAGTTTTCAGCCAACTCAAACACTAGTCAGTTGACTTATTTCAACATACAGAAAATTATTTGAAATAAACTTAAGTGACAAACTGGAAAGAAAAAAAAAAAATCACTTAAAATAATGTAAAATAAATAAAATTCAAGATGCTATCTCATCTAATGTGAATTTTACAAAATATTTTCGAGTTATACGAGGTCTGTCAAAGAAGTATCCGACTTTATTTTTTCAATGGGAAGTAATGACATTAGGGAAGCAAAAGTGTGCATAGTGGAGCCGCATGCCTTCCTGCGCATGCGTGGTTTTTGTCGGACTGGCTGGATGCATCAGTTGCTGTCAGGCAGCCAGCGTGTGAGGTGCTGTACTACTTATTGCATTTTCATTTCACCCATGATGACGGAACGTGTGAAGCAACGATCTTGCATCAAGTTTTGCCAAAAGCTTGGAGATACCCAAGCAGAAACAATTTGCAAAATTCAACAGGCTTTTGGTGACAATGCCATGGGTGTTACCCAAACCAAAGAATGGCACAACAGGTTCAAAGATGGCTGCACATTGGTGGAGAGTGATCATCGTTCCGGGAGGCCATCAACAAGCTGTAATCTGTAATGCAGTTGATATCGAGAAAGTGCGGAGCTTGATAATGGAGGATTGTTGTTTGACAGTGCAGGAAATTGGTGACAGAGCTGGGATCAGTAAAGATTCTGCACATGCAATTGTAAAGGAGAATTTGGGCTTGTGCAGAATCGCAGCGAAATTTGTGCCCAAGCTGCTTTCTCAGGAACAACAACTTCGTCTTGAGGTTGCACAGGACCTGCTGGATACTGACAACAGGGATCCTGAGTTCCATAATATCTGATAACTGGAGATGAGGTGGGTGTATGGGTATGACCCAGAAACCAAAGCTCTGTCATCACAGTGGAAGCACTCAACATTGCCAAGGCCCAAAAAAGCACATCAGGTTCAGAACGAAAATCAAGGTGATGCTGACTGTTTTCTTTGACTACCGAGGCATTGTGCATCACGAATACGCACCAGAAGGACAAACAGTTACAAAGAAGTACTATCAGGAAGTCCTCCGACGTCTTCATCAAGCAGTTCGGGGCAAGAGACCGGATCTGTGGGCCTCGCAAAACTGGCAGCTGCATTATGACAACACCTTGGCTGATTCGTCACAGCTGATCCAAAATTTCTTGGCAAAGAAAGGCATTTCACTCATTCGCCAGGCTCCCTACTCTACAGACATGGCTCCTTCTGACTTCTGGTTGTTCCCAAAAATGAAGATGCCACTGAAAGGCCTCCGTTTTGAGAGCCAAGAGGACATTATGCGGAATGCGACAGCAGAGCTGAGAGCCGTTCTGGAAGAAGCATTCCAGACGTGCTTCGAACAGTGGATGGATCACTGGGCTAAGTGTGTGGAGGCACAAGGGGTCTACTTTGAAGGGGATTAGCAATTGAACCCCACCAAGTACATAATTTTTTTTCCCTGACTAAGGTCAGATACTTTTTCGTCAGACCTCATATGTGTATATATATATATATATATGAGAGAATCTTTTGTAAAGATGGCTAACCTACTTGCCTCCTCTAAATTTGAAAATGAAAGTAGTTCTTTATTACACTGTAAATTATAATGGTTGACCAGTATTTTTTCACATAACAAAATACATACATCCAAGAAAGACAAATCAATCAATTAGTATGGCAGGCATGGAATTTTTAAAAAAATAAACATAGTATCAAATATATTTTAAACTAGTTTTGTCATATTATTTCCAACTTGTCATGCATTATTATTCAGTAAAGAACAAGCTACTTGTGACTATTACATTTTCAAAAGTTGCAACAAAGTATACATACAAGTATAACATTTCTTAGATCATTAAAACAATAATTCAGAATAATCTCAATTATTAGGAATTTAATGTGCCGTAATTTTTTTCTCTGGTGAGTTAAAAAAGAGATTTTTTTTTAAAAATAATCCACAACAAACAAAATTTGAATTTTGTATTATTAGAATTTTTTTAACAACAATGTACCAGTCTATTAAGCTCCAAACTTTTTTTTTTACAATTAGTTAAATTATTTATTAAAAAAAAACTAACATATATTTTGTTATTAAATTATCATTTATTTCTTTTTAATTAATGAAAATTAAAAAGTGGCTTTTTAATTTAGCAAAGTGGTGTACCATCAAAGACCAACATCAGCTTCTAAGTTTAGTTTTTCTAGCTGAATAGAAAAGGGGAAAATTCACCACACAGATATAATTCTAAATCTAATCAGAGTCGGATACCAAGAAATAGCGCTGCACATATTTCTATGCCGTGGCAGTCTTTAGCTTCTTTATACCACCTGACCAAGCCTGCTGACACTGGTCAGTGTGAGTGCGTGTGTGAGAGTGCGTGTGCGTGTGTTGAACTGGCCACATGTTCAGTCAGCGCACTAAGATGCGAAATGACATGGAGATGGAGTGACATATGGATTTGTCCTCAAAGAATTGTTAACAAGGAAAGTATTTGTGTGTCACAGCCCCTGCAATTCGCACTGTGGTGAGTAATACAGATTTTAAGGGCAGTGGGGTGCTTGATACACAGATTGTTAAAGTTTATTTAATCTTTTCAATTTAACAAGACCCATCTGGAAAAGGTCTTAAGAAATCACTGCCAAATGCTTTTATTGCCATTAAATACAACTTCCTAAGTCACCAGACCACATTCCTTCAATTCCCAATGGTTCACATAAAATCAAAATCAATCATAATAATGAATAGTGTGTTTGATCTTATTTGCATTTTATGCTACTCAACTATTTATAATTTTATTTTATCAGAATCAAGCTAAGAGGAGCAAAACTTGAGGATGCCACCTCTAAAAAAGCCTGAGAGGTAATTCACATCAATATGCAAATATGACATTTAAAAAGTGTGTGTGTGTGTGTGGTGTGTGTGTGTGTGTGTGTGTGTGTGTGTGTGAGAGAGAGAGAACTAAATTAAGCTTTTCACTTGTAATGATTCAAGCCGTAGCAAATCAAATTTAAAATGTCATTAACAGCAAATAAATAAATAAGAACTCAGATCTAGCACCAGGATAAGTCAAAAGATGTGATCACTGATAACCCTAAAGGAATAGTCAGAATGAGGGTAACAATGAAACTGAACTTATTACAGGAAAATTAATCCTTTTAGAAGTATTTGCTTGAAGAATATAGCAATATTATTATTAATAATAATAATATAATAATAATAATAATAATTATAGACTAGATATCATTGTCAAGGACAAGAAGCAAAAGGCACCTGCTAGTAAATATGGCAATGCCATTGAGAGAGAGAGAGAGGTATTCATTAAAGCAGTAGCTAAGCCGTCTAAATAGAGGGTGCATAGCCAAGATGAAAACATCAGCAAAAATCTGACAAAATCATCAATGCAGAGCTCCCAAAAATTGCCCTGCTCGAAACCTCCAATATTCTTAAACTCTGCCATCCACCTCAGAACCATGAATGGACCTGGTAGAAAACAAGCTCAAGTGCATATTTTAAATAATAGTAATAATAATATTCCACAAAATTAAAAAAGCAGTTAACAATTTTGGCAGACTACAGTCAAAGTGTCAACATGGAATCATTATCTTGTAAAAATAAACAAATATATATAAATAATAAAATCAAAATAAGATGCTTGTTTTTTTTGGTGTGTACATGTACACATGCATTCATTCTACTTTTGCAAGCAATATAAAAATAATAAAGTAGTTTGTCACCAACAATTTTAACCCAATTTTACAGAGTAGCAGCATAAACCAAACACCATTCCACTCCACAAAAATGACCAGAAAAAGAAAAGAGAGTCCAAACGCCATCCACACAGTACCCTGTCAAACAGAGCAGAACTTATATATATATATATTAAAATAAATTGGTTATTTGTTCTGAGGGTATCCCTATTTAAAATATTAAGTTCTAAAAATACTTGGAAACGTCTTTGTCCAGGTGCAGTAGTGTAAATACAAATCTTTTATTTGTCTTTTTTCTGTTATGTCATAAAATGACAGGGCACAGACATTTCCATTAGCATAGGTCCAGATATCATCAGATGCACCTTTTGGTCAGACTGTCCATCTTCCATAAAAGTGTGTCAGAAACCTGCTCTGCGTAACTCTGTATCCTGGCAGTCAAACACCAGCAGACGAGCAAGTCTCGTGAATTTGTCTTGCAGTCATTTCAGAGAGAGAGAGAGAGACTTTCGGGCTCAGCAAAAATGGAGAACAGCCAATGTCTTCAATTAAAATGCTTTTGCATCGTATTAATGCATGAGCCGCATATTTGCTCTTGTTGCTGCTTGTTTACTATATCAAAAACAGCCCATCGGTGTAATGAAAAGTTTAATGGCACAATCTACAGCTGTAGAATTTAGTTTCCTGTGTTCAGATTTCACATCTTTGCCCAACCTCGGAGTAACATCTATTAACACCTACTCATTTAGCATCTGCAAATCTAGAAAGAACATGCAAAGGTTGCAGCGCGTGTAACGTAATATACGCAAATATGACCTCAAACATGCCCCGCACCCAGAGGTACTGTTGCTTGTGATATGGGCGTTTAAGAAAAAATTAAAGGGGTGAAATGTCTACAAAAACAAAACACCCCAGCTTGAGTGCAGTTACAGTCACGTTAAGACACACGCAACTAAAATCAAGAGAAAAAAATGTTATTTCATTTGAATTTTTTTTTTTTTTACTGTCTATGTGAAAGAGACTGACATAAAAGTAATCCAGTAACTGATAACTATATTCAATAGTTAGATGAAGGTTAAAGGAGAAAAACTGACAACATTCTACCAAACAGTAGCTGCCTGACAAAAGAAAAAAAATTTTAAATTCAAATATTTGTGATCCAATTAAATTTTTTTTTATTCATAATAAAAAAAAAAAAATTTTTATTACATTACTAAACAAAATGTTATGAACCACAAAACAAAAGTATCATAACAATTAGTAATCAAGCAACATCTATAACATTGTATTTTTTTCCCCTACTTGCTCACTTTCTCTGTGATCACCCTGGTATATCAGAGTATTACTCCCCCAAAAGCCTGAGTCAACCTTAGTCTGACTGTGCTAGAGTCATGCAGTTATAACCTGATCCCTCATCCTTGAACTTTGGCCTCAGATAAAATCTTTTGATCATATTTGAGGGTACCCAGAACCTAGCCAGCCAAGCTCTCCATCTCCTTTAAGCATTGGTTAACATTTCTGAGTGGACTGCTCTAGTCCACCTTCACCTTGTAACTCTAATCACACCACCATACTGACCACCATTATTTCCCTTACAAAGAGCTGCCACATATTCAGGATATAGTCATACAACCCCTCCACTAGAGGAATAAACCTTGTCTTCCACCTAAAAAAAGAAGCTTAACCTTTTCACCTCATTAAATACTAAACCAGAGAAATTTTCAGCCTATCTGCAGAGACCCAACTGACCTTATCAGCTGTCTCTTAGTGATGGCATATAGGACTTTGTATTCTTCAACAGGCAGCATGAGAGAATGTTGAAAATGTAACTTAAATGGTATTAATCCATCCATTTGAAAGATATGGCTAATTTAAATTGCTTAAAGTCTTATAAATTTTCTTACTTTTGGTTTGAAATTTCTTTGTTTCCACCCCCAAATTTTATAATTAAGTTGGAGAGAAAAATAAAAAAATCTAAATTGTTAATAATAATAATAATAATAATAATAATAATAATAATAATAATAATAATAATAAGTTTCTTCTACATCAACATCTGGTGACTACTACACATTTATCTGTGATACAATATCATCTTTTACTAGATAATCACAATCCCATTAATGAGGCCTCCACCTCACGGATTACATATTTATCTATCTTTTTGTTTTTAAATCTGTGCAATGTGATTAATCTTGATTTGATAATAGAAAAAAATTGAGAGATTTTCTTTTTCAGGAAACAACTATTTTCTGATGGTATGTATTTTTTTTAAAAAAGGAGAGAAAAACAAGTGACTGCCATAAATAAATTCTATAAATCATTTAATAATTTGTTAAAACTAGAATGCATGATACAAGCATCATATATCTCAGTGAATAAAGCAAAATGACCAATGCAAAAATGAGACATTATCAATGTAGGTGGAAAAATTGCCAACAATTCTGCTCTACCGGCCTTCAGGTTATTCTAAAACCTACAGAAATTATGAGAGAATGAGAGAGAGAGAGAAAAGATATTATTTTAAGAACTTGTTTCTAACAATCATCTGACAAAGAATTGGATATTGGTTTAGACATTCCATTTAGCTTCCTGCTGACTATAATTCCCACTCCCATGACCGGATAACATGGGGTGGGAGCCTGGCTTCCTAAAAACAATAATTGGTTATGGAAATGGAACCAGACTGCATTTTGAACAGACTTATCATCCATCTTATGCAAGAACAATGATGATGATGATGATGATGATGATAATTAGTCTAGTTTGATTTAAACAGTAATTTTTATGGTCTGAAACATACAAAAACATCACACAAGCAAAATGGGGATGTATCCAATTGTTAGTGAACAGAATTGAGTTTTTGTAATTAGGTAATTATAGATGTTGAAAAATAACCTGCACCATCATCAAACTTGGTTCAGAAAAGGCTGTAACAGTTTAGAGAAATAGTTGTGGGCATATTGCTAGATCATAGGTAATATTTCAGAAAGCATCTTTTTTATTAATTGCATAGTTTCAATTATGTACTGGCAGGTACACTAAAATATTTCTTTTCAAATAAAGTTGGTTTACTTGGTTAAGAGGTGCTTCCACCTATAAGATCAGTGAAAACACTAGAGCCTTTCAAAAGCAAAGTGAATGCCATTATGGCAATGCTATTTCAACTGGGTTTCATTTGAATATTCCTAGCAGATGGTTTGTCTTGTCTTTCTTCTATATGGCAAGTTTTCAGCCCCTTTGTTTATTTAACCACATTAAAAAATGACAAGATCATTAACTACTGTAAAAGATATACAACATGGAAGTTACAGTAGACATGATAATAAAATTCATCAGTTTATTATGTATGCATGGAAATCTGAGCAAATAATTAACCAGTTTCTGGAACCTAATTATTTTGACATTAGGATTGCCATATATATGAATGATCAGGAGATGTAGGATTCACCTACATTGCACCAGTTATTTAGTAAAAATACTTTCAGAAAACTCTTGTGCTTTTATTTGATCACACAAGTCTTCTGGCTTTTCCATGTTACCAACTTGCAGAACTATGGATATCGTTAAGTCAGGGATTTCGCAGCATTCATACGATTATGCTAGACTTTATAGTTTGATCTTTCTGAAAGTGCAACATCATATTAGCTTGATAGAAATGTGACTCCCAACTTACTTTTCTGTCAGAGTATGACCAATCAGCCCTTAAAGATGATTACATTTTAATCGTCCCAATTTCACTGCCGTTCACCTGTATCGAGCACGTGTTAATGGAATTAGTACCAAAGAAAATTTGAAAATCGCTTAATGTTTCCAAGATCTAATCCATTTGGCGAGAATCCGAGCAGACTTTGCTTATACGCAGTGCGATCAATCCCTTTATAAAAAAATAATCAAGAATTATTTTGGGCTGTGCAATATTATGAGAACTTGAACCACATTATCATAGCTTCGTTTAGGCGTTTCAAAACAGATTATAAAATGAGAAAACTGTTCAGAAATTTGTCAAGAAATCCCCAGGCTGAAAATAAATCGTGTGTGCACTATGTTTGCATATTACAAACAGATCAAGGTGGATTTACATTACATAAATCACTGTCAAATTCTAATCTTTTAAATGGCAAATAGATTTATCATGCAAAAATTCTGAAACTAATTCCTTTCTTCTCTTCTATTCAACTGGTTTCAGCTTTATCTTTAATTGGGAAAATTCCACATAGCTACAATTGAAAGTAGAAGTTATTCATTTATTTTCTTTTAATCACACAGGTTTACACAAATGTGCTTTAGCACGTTTTTTTTTTAATGAAAATTGCTATAAATTCAATTACAGCTAATTAAATTACTTACAATGAGACAAGTACTTCTGCCATGAGATGTTAAGATTTGCCTTCTTCCTGTTCTCCTAGTTTTGAGGTACTAATTCTTCATGACTGCCCTCCCTAATCAGGGTAAATTAGTAGTGACATTCTAAACACTGAAAATGTCTACATCTGCTATTCTGTGCATAGATCTGAATTTCAGAAAAGAAAATGCTCATGCAATTGGCCTCCATAGTCTATCTACATGTGTCACTTCATGCCAAGAAGCAATACTTATCTACAGAAGAAAGGTTATATTTAAAAGGATTGGCATAACTATTCAACAGATTTAAAAAAAACAATTTTTTTTTTTTAAACAGGTAAACAGAAAACCTCAATGATATAGCTAAGTCAAAGCCATTACATACTTTCATGTATAAGGCATCTCTACAGCCCTCTCCAATTTCCTCTTATCTACAAAAAGTTGATTTCAGGGCAAAAGATTAAAAACAAGCAATCCCCATCAATCCTCAGCAATGGACTCCGCCCTATCCCTTATCTTCTCCAAAGATATTAAAATACTTAAAAGATGAGATGTTCAAATGAAATCCAGTCAGATATGATTACAGCAATTCTATTTTCAGATGGGTTTCAATTGAACATCCTTAGAAGATGATACATATATGGAGAGAGATAGAAAAAAGTAAAAACAAACAAATTGAACGCCGTAGTTAACAGGGTAAATGGGAAATAATGATATTACCACAATGAAATAAACAGTCATACAGTTTAAGTAATTTTAAAAAGGATTAATTTTCCAAAGTGTGCCGTACCATGGTGTCTTAAATTTAATCAACAGCTACAGCTAAGGACTGGAGTATACTTGGAAGGTTTCAGTTCTTCAGACAGATAAAACTTAGTTTTTGTAAATTCAAAATAAAAACTTGGTCAATTAAATCCATGTAAACAAAGTCAAAGATCAGTTGTTGTTGTTGTTTGTTTTTTTTTTCTTTAAATACCCCTAATCTTAAGTATGCAGTTATTTTTTCTTCTACTTCACAAACTGCCAAATTACTACTGTACAGTTCTTTCAAATGGCTACCCAGAGGCCTGGTAACAGCAATCTTAAACATGTAACTTTTACCATTCAAGTCTTGAAAATGTATTCTTAATTAAACATGCATATACAAATTACTGAAGTGGAGATTGAAATTTAATGTTTTTACCTGATAGCTACAGTGGCAGCAAAACTTGTAAGCTGATGTGGAGACAAATGTTCAGATGTTCATCACTTTGCTAAAATGACCAATAACATCACATTTATATATATCAGACAAAAGCTAACATATCAGTGTTTCAGAAGCTTTTCAAGTTCTAGCCCAAATTTACATGAAAAAGATTTTATTTACAAAGCAACAAAGAAAATTTTTTTTACAACAGCAAAAAATTATCAGCTGATTTTGAACAGTTAAATAATTCGATATGATAATCGGATTTTATAGGCCCAGTGATATTTATCACTTGTGGGGGCTAATATATAATTAATTATTATTTTCTTAGAATGGATAGGAAGTCAACTCTTCCTCCAGCTATCGTTCAAGAATTGTTGAGCTTCGAAAGCTGAAATTTCCTTATTCCCAAATCTCCAAGGAAATCGGAAGAAGCGAAATAGTCTGCAGACAGGTCTGGAATCTCTACCAAGCCACTGGACAGTACAGTGATCGTCCGCATTCCAACCAGCCTAGAAAAACTATCCAAAGATTGGACCGGTGCATCCATAGGCTATCTGAAGTCGATCGTATGAAAACGGCTGTGGACAACCATAGGGAAATTCAGCAGTGGAAAGACAGGGGGGGATCAGTGTGTGATCTGTCAGGAACCGACTGCATGAGTTTGGACTGAATGGGAAGGTCGTCAGGAAGCCATTTGTTTCCAAAAAGAACACTTGTGCCATCTTAAATTCGCATGGAAGCACATCAACTGGGCCCCAGAAAGGTGGTCCAAAATCATCCGTTTGGACGAATCCAAGTTCAATTTATTTGGCTTTGACATTGTGCAATGTCTGATGCAGAATCGGTGAAGAGTTTGATCAAAAATGTATTGTTCCAACTGTTCAAGGGTATGGTGGGAGCATTATGATTTAGGGCTATTTCTCTGGACATGAGATTGGACCAATTTGCAAAATCGAGGGAACTTTGATCAGCAATGGATATTTGCTCATCTTGAGAAATGTCCTCGAACGATGTGCTGATGAGAATTTGTCCTTGACTTCGATCTTCCAGCAGAATAATGCGCTTATTCACACTGCAAGTACTGTTAAGCACTGGTTCCAAATCACGAAAATCCCTCTTCTTGAATGGCCTCCTCGGTCTCTGGATTTAAATCCAATAGAGAACACGTGGCATACACTGGGTAGAGGGATCAGAGCTTCAAAGGTGGCGAAATTGAATGAGTAGTATGAAAATATCGAAGAATTATGGGTTAAATTATGGTAGACTATTGAACAAGATGATCAATTCAATGTCCTCTTGCTGTTGTGCCGTGATCAGTAACTTAGGTTATCCATCCTACCAAATACTAGAATGTATTTAATTAATGATTTGTGTGTCAAGAAAGGGCCTTATTTTGCAAATATACATTGTCTAGATCGAATCATGAAATCCACTTATAATTTTTGTCACCATAAAACGACAATAAGATTATTTTGTTGAGAATCAAAATATTTTCGTACACATTTATGGTGAGGCTTAAAAAGCATCTGAAACACTGATAAATTACCTTTCACCTGATATATAAACATGGTTTTATTATTGGTCATTTTAGCAAAAGTTATGAACATCTGAAAATTTTTCTTCAAATCCGCCTATAACTTTTGCCGCCACTGTGTCAGAAAATTCTAAAGACGGATTTCTGTGCAGTAAGAGACAGTACAGCAATAGACAGAAAATCTGTAAGAATATTTTGAGATGTGGCAAACTCAGTGAATTATGAGGAGATGCCAGTCTCTCTCCATCAATTTTCAAAAGAAAAAATAATACTGGCTTGAAAAGTAGCTAGTAATCAAGTGTCACTTCTACAGAAAACTTGCATCTGTCCACATAACATTTTTGTAGGCATATACTACTGTATGGAATCCTATGCTGATGTTACACTAGGGTTATGAGAGAGTAAAAGGAGGGAGGATGTTAAGATGAATGACCTAGCTAAAAACATAATTCAAATAGATTATTATTATCTGCAAAGGAAATTTTTGACTGGTGTGCAGACAGCATCTTCATAAACCCCTATCGCAAAAGGCATAGAATGTCAGCATGTAGGTTGAAAACTAATACTGATTTCACCACTGTATATAATCATGTCTCTCAAGTATTTCAGACCTTGCTATCTGTTTTAAAACTGTGTACATTTTCATACATAACACCAAAAGAAAACCAACTTCTTAATCTTAATGAGACTTGATACTCAATTTATTATTTGCAGATATGGCAAGAAATATTTTTAACTCTTGCTTCCAAAATGTTTTTAGAAGTTGGCTATGCCTTCTCTCAAAAGCTAAAAAGCTTTATCGTGTAACTACAAAGAAAAAAAAATTAATCCTTTTTCAGTCTTGAATACTTACTTGCCTACCGCCTGCATCATGGATTATGCAGAAGCATTTGAAAATTAAAAAAACCTACTAACTTTAAAACAAAGAAAAACTAATAAATTGTGTGACTATGTATGCAATCAGCATCTGCAATAATCTACAAAACCTTCCCACAATGCAATCCTACAAAAAACTCACAATGCAATTTTAATCATTACTAACTGCTTCTGAACATCTAACTACAAAAATGATATGGCAAATGAAATGAAATGCTCAGAAGACAAAACAAAAAGCTTTACCAGAAAGAGATTGCACTAAATATAACTTAGCAACAGGATCTGCTTTTGAAGACTGGCCAACATTTTAATGACTTCTACTTGTAGGCAATTGTGTTTTCTTAGCAATGTATTATGGGAAGGTTTTCTAAAAAACAAAAAAGCCTACAGTTGAAAACCAGATTCAAATTACATGCATAGCTGTTTTAAACACCTCAAATGCACATATGTTATGGATTTTCTTAAGTTATAGTTTTTGGTATTTATACCTAAACAGTCTAAATGATGTAATCACACCTGCAGATATTTTTCTGAACAGAAGATGAAATTATACAAATGAAAATAAACTTATTCAAGAAATTGCCTTTTTACTGAAATGTGGAAGAAAACAGAAATAATTTTGAAATGAGTAGATAGATAATATTAAAAGTTTTACGTTAAAATATTTTAATTAACCTTAATCTATGCTTGTGAAAATGAATATAATATACACCACACTGAACTAAGAATTCAAACATAACTGAGTATGCATCTCTTAAAGAATTTTTGTGTAAGAAAAGTTAAAAAATAAAAGCAATGAAACTAATTGTTTGTTTCTTTTGTCAAATGGAAGGACAACTGCTTCCACACATAAGCCTAAAGGATATACCATGCAGATCAGAACAAATAGAACATCAATTTTCAGATTTTACTTCAGTCCCCACCTTTTTTTGCTTACATTTAAAGTATTGTCTAATATTAATATTTCCAGAGATTTAGGTTAAATATTTCATGCTTTGAAACAATTAGCTTTGTTGTTGTTTCCTTTTCTGGCTAGGTGACTTATGAAGCAGGTTCAAATTCAATGCCTGAAGATATGGAAGGTTTAGCTTTACTAGATGTATATATCTAAAACTATTTCAGTTGGGTTTTAGATGAATGGTCCGCCAGTTAACTGTTGATTCTAGGTGCTGATTGTGTAAACAAAGTTGATATCAAGTGAAAAAAATTGTTCTATCGAAACAGAAGATTTGAGTTTTTCAAATACCTAATTTTAAAATTCCTTAATATTTGTTGCCATCAGAAATAAAAGAAAGAACATTGTTCCTTCAAAATTTTTTAGTACAAAACATTCAAAATATTTTCATGATTTAACTTATTTATTTGAAGAAAATAAATATTTAAAATTAAAACTGTTTATATTTGAATTCAGATTAGTTACACCCATTTAACAAATTTTTTATGCATTTTAACATTTTCGGCAATGTTAGAATCTTTCCCATCAGAGCCAGCATCACCAATCAAAGATGTCATTCTTCTAACTCACCTGTCCACAGTGAAAGAATACTAAGCAATGGTGGTTTTGCAAGAACTTTAATCTCATACTATATTCTATTTAATTTTTATCATATGCCCTACAAAAATTAGAGATTTGTAATCTGTTGTTGCATTAGTTTATTTGATAGTATCATTAAAAAATAAGGGGGGGATTACGAAAAATCTCATCTACATTAAGGCTGCCGTGTTTGCAGTCTGAATCTGGATTTTATCTGCCAATAATTTAGACCTGCTTGAAGTAAAACATTTCAAGAAAATAGATAAGCTTCCACCAACCATCATTTTTGTATCTTACCAAGGCATTTTTTTTCCCACAAGTCATTAGAAAACAAAGAAGAGTCTTATTCGTTTGCACTGCCCCATCTCACAATGAAACTGAAATTTGCAACAAAGTTTTTTAATTAATCCAGTTAACCTTTAACAAAAGGATCAGCCAGGTCCGTTTGCCTATACTCAAACTTTCTATTGTTTTATATTAATACTATAACTTCTTATTTGCTACTCAAATTGTTTAAAAATTTGAAGGACATTATACAGAGAAACAAACATCAATAAAAGCAAGCTAGAAGATATTTGCTATTATGTTTGTATAAGTATTTGGTTGATCAAAGAAATTGTTTAGACAAAAGCTAATTGAAGATTCAAAGGTTACTATATCATTGTGGGCATATTTGTGGACTCAATTATATACCATTTTCACACAATATATTTATAATTTCAACTACCTCAGAGAAATCAGACAGTCTTTTGATCAAAACAGCGATATTGAAATGTGAACTGTACATACCTGACATTTTTATTTACAATACAACAGATACTGAAATGTTATAAATAATTAGCATTTGGAAGAGTAGTTATGTATATATCTGTCAAATAAATATTCAAATAAATTTTGATATTTTTTTTTCAATCATATTTAAATCTAAAGAAGATACAAACACCAGGTTTAATTTGACTAACATGTAAATAATTTCTGTTGTGTAAGAGCTATGTATATATTTTTTTAAAAAAAAAAGGGGAGGATTTTGGTGCAGCTTCAAGCAGCAAAAATCGAAAGAACATATGGAGAGGAAAGGGGGCACAAAGCAGCTGTTAGTCAAGTCCACACTATAGATTAATAAGCTTAGAATCATTTAGTTGTTCAATAAAGAACAACATTTTACGCTGTTGGAGTGGATAAGCCATTATGAGTTCCCAGAGAGAAGTGGATTCCATGGAAAAGTAGCCAGAAAGAATTCTTTCATCATTAAGAAGAAAAGATCAAAACGATAATTTCCAAAAGGGTTTGCTAAAAATGACAGTTCATTAATTTGGGGATTAAATTTGAGCATGGAGAAACATAGTGATTATTTATACAGGTTGAATGCCCATGCTCTGTGCATAACGTTTTTCAAAAAAAAACTACTAAGTCTGGTAAACAAATAAATGAGAACTGACTGATAATAAATAACCATGCCATTTATTTAATTCTGCACTACTCACTGGTTAACCATGTTCAAGATATAAATTATTCTCCACAACTAAAGTTGTAAGTACACGACAGCTACATTTTATTGCAAAATCAGAACTTTCAGTTTTAATTACCTCCCTTTTTAGCAAAGAATTTCAACTTATTCAACATAGTCAAGAAAATAACTATGTTTGTAAAAGTTAAGATTTTAAAATAATAAATGATAAAGCACAAATTAATTTCCAA
Source organism: Nautilus pompilius (assembly GCA_018389105.1). Lineage (NCBI taxonomy): Eukaryota > Metazoa > Mollusca > Cephalopoda > Nautilida > Nautilidae > Nautilus > Nautilus pompilius. Next base: position 700,571 of record JACATO010000349.1, on the reverse strand, counting down.
CAAAAATATATATTTTAAAAAATCTAACTGATGTACCTAGAAATATAAACTTAAAAAGCTATATAAAATTTAGCAACTGAACACCACCACCACACACGCACACCTCTGTTAATGCAGCAGTTATAAACTAAGGGTCACAGAAGGGGTGGTGGTCACAAAGCTGTCCAATAGCACAATTACTTTAATACCCTATTTTTTATGCCATAATCTGCACCAATGTATTGCCCACACAGCATCAACCTCCCAATGACATTGAGGTGCAGTTATTATTATTTCATCTTTTTTTTTTTAAATATTCCAGGGTAGAATTCCCTCAGACCCTGAGGTGTGTGCCCGCAGTCAGGGTGCTACCATCTGAAGTTTCCACTTTGTTAATGAAGTTGTACTGACGACCTATCTTTAGCATGCTATCAGCAACAAGCCATTTAATCCAATCATACCCATCATTATGGATGTGCTCGGCAATACAGTTTTCCAATTCATTTTTAATCTGTATTTTCCTATTTTTTGAAAAATGCAAGTGAAAACTAAATTTTACTACCAAAGAAAAAGATCTTCTATATTTCCAGACATTTTGTTTCCCCAAAAACGTTAGTTCTGATATTTTAAACTACTGCCACAATGCACCAAACTCAATTAAAACCACCAACTCTCTCATCAACAGTAAACATCACCACAGAAACATTTGAGACACCTTCTGAAAACAAGAATGGCTATTTTCCCTGTTAGACCTGCCACATGATATATAGTTGCTGTATCTAATATCTTTGAGATCTAAAGACCTGAGCAAGCGGTGTTTTGTTGGATTTTTTTGGGGTTTTTTTTTTTTTTCCACATGATATGGAGAATGTCGGGAGAAAGTTTAGAATATTATGTTAAGTGTCCTGATGTTTACAATTTATGGGATACCATTTTATTTTAACCAAATTTCTGCATGCTTAAAATAGCGCTGATTGCATACATGCTTTACCCCCCCCCCCAACCCAAAAAAATAGAACTTCTGGCCACTAGCTTTTATTGAAGATGCTCTAACAGGAATTCAACCAATTAACCCTTTGAGGAGTAGGTTTGTCAACCTTTAGGATGCCTGCAAAATCATGGAAACATATTTGTGGAATTACTGTTTAGATCACTACCAGCTCCTAAATATATGGACAAACTCAAAGCATTCAAATTAGATGTAATACAATAATTTACATTTTAAATGACCCATTAAAGCAAATTTTAAGAGGAAGCCATTAAGTATGAAGTATATTTTTATAGCTATATATATCCAATTATTTCTTAAAAATTCCAAGATACACTGGCTGGCCACTTTATTAGGACTTATACATAACAAATTGAGCCACCTTTTACCTGAATAACAGCCATGAAACAGCACAGCAGAGAAGCCATGACTGATGTTTATTTCTCATTTAGTCATTAATATTGTTTGCAATGTATGGAGCAAGATACGAGAGCAATTGCAAATGCATCTTTCAAATTCATTCTCCAAATGCTCAATTGAATAAGATCTAGAAATTGAGCTGACAATTGGAGATGCTCGAAATCTCCGTCATGTTCATCAAACCAAAACCACACAATGCAGGGGGTGGAAGTATTGTTTTGGAAGTAGACTTTCATTGGAGAATGCATGACACAATGCTGGATGCACTTTATTTGAAATGAAACAGAAGCTAGCTTTGGCATTAATTCTGCCTTCTAAAGGGACTAAGGAAACAGCTCAGGGTATGCAAGCAAAGCATGTCCCAAACCATGACTCTGGTGGCAGAGGCCTGAACAAATGGGGCCATACTTAAAGGGTTGAATAATTCATGCAGCTTTCTCCAAATCAGTTCTCTCCCATCTGTGCAAAAAGGGGTGAAGCATGATTTTATCAGACCATTTCACTTTTTTTCTAGTCCTCCTTAGTCCAATATCTCTGCTTTTACATCAATCATAGCATATTTTCATGTTGGTAACCATGATCAGTAGTTTACACAAAGGCATCATCCTACTTTCATAGTCCAGTTGTTGCAGTGCTCCTCTCAAGTTAAGTCTAGAGATGACTGGAATTGGTCTGCAAGGAATGCCTCAGTCGATCTATTGTTTGATGGTCAGAATTTACTATCCTGTCTAACTGCTTTTTTTCTCTTTTAGCTACTGCGTTTCTAGTCACAATTCCACCTCACAGCAGACATTTTCTTTTCCTTTTTCCATTGCTGATTAACTGGAATGACTGAGGCCTTGGAGCAGCCCACCAAAAATACTGTCTTGGCACCTGCTAAACATTCTGGCCTATCCTGCATCTTTCAAACTTTCACATGTTGTAATGCCTTTGCCTTTCTCAATATTTGTTTGACTGCATCTGCAGCTTAGGTCAGGCCCAGGGGTATATGGATAGGTCTGCAGAAAATTAAATGAAAGCGGAAGACAACTAATCCAACCTCTTTATGACCAGAATGTACATATGTACCTACCTATTAAAGCCTGACTCAACAGTTTAAAAATTAACCTAAGCTTATGTTTTTTTGAAAATGAAAAAGTAACTCAAAAACAAAACATTTTGATAATCAACCATAAGCAATAACAAAAGGAAATCAATCCAAAAGTGTTTTGTTTCCATTAGAAGAAGCAACCAACCATAAAGAAGTTGTCATGGAAGTAGTTAGTTAAAAAGTTGAAACTCACCATCAATTGCAGAACAGCGAGACATCAGTTCCCAGACCACTAGAGCACATGCGTACATATCAATCTTGAGGAACGCATCTTTTGTGAAAGTAATAGCTCCATCCAAAATCTCTGGAGCCATGTACCGTCTGGTTCCCACCTGGAAAGTAAAAAGTTTATACTTTGATAACATTCCAATCAAAGCAACAGCATCTGCTCCTTTGCTGACTGACAGACTGGACACACACCTACAAAAACAGCAGCAGCTCAAAATGATGTGGTGCTTTTTCTGTTTATTGCCATAACAGAATTATCATCACAAAAACGAGAGCGCTGACAATCAGTCCTTAAAGTGGCCCCACAAAGACTCACTGCCTTTTCTTCACATCAGAACCTGTTAATCAAATATTTATATTAACCCAGCAGTTCTTAAGTTTGTTTTCTAGAGTGTTGGGTTTTTGCATTCCAAGTTCTATAACAAGGTTGTTATTTTTCTAACACAAAATGCTCGTTTTTAACTAAGAAAAATATCCAAATGAGGAAAACGAGGAACTTTTCTGAGAATCTCATCAAATGTTTCAGACAAAAAGTTAAAGAAAAGTGTCTGGGCAACAAGAAAAAGTATTAAAGAAAACTTTTTTCCAGCTAGGAAAATCAATTTTATCAAAGGCTTAACAAAAAATGCTAAATTAAACTCCAATTTATTTCCAAATAATTATCTGCACAGCAAACATTACAAGAAATAGAGGTAGAAGAAATATTAATGCATTTAGTGGTACTTGAAAACGGAGTGCTGTTTGAAATACTGTTTGTAGTTGGTTTTATTAAAATTTTGAAGTTTTTCTTTAAATACTGCACATACAGATCCCTATCATAATAATTTGAATACCACAAATTCTGAATATGTAAGTTCAAACAGCCATTTTAAGTATTAGGCAAATGCACCTCTTATACTACAAAGATATGTCTATGCAAGGAACAGGTTGCAATAGTGACGTGATGTCCAGGACATTAGTGGACTAGTCACACCTTTCTATGCCAGGAGTTATTTCATTCACATTATCTATGAACAGCATCAGTTATGCTTCCATTCACTGAGCACTGACCAGCCATAGATCCACTACTAACCTGATGACTGATAATTGAGAAAACTGGTGACAAAGAGCAGATTTGCAAGTCACAGATATAACCATGGGACTCTTTGCATAAGCCATGGCAGCATCCTTGTAACTACTAAACTAAACAAACAAAAAAAAAAATTGTGGGGAGGGGCATTCATACTGATATGGCAATGAACCATATGCATGTAAATGCACACTTCTTACATACAAAGGGCTTACAACTAAACGGTTGGAAAAACACACACACACATACACTCACTCACTTATTGGGATATTGGGATGCCAAACAAGTTCTATATACAGACCTAATTCTCATGAACTGAATATTTAAATATGATTCTTTGAGGTTTACCTATTTATTCCTTTTTATAGCCTATGGCTATTGAATATGAATAATAAACTAGAATTATTTTATAATTAAATTTATAACCTACCAAACAAAATAAAATATTGTGATCATAACAGTTTCACAATTATACTTGATTAGATTACAATAAAACTTTTCCATTTGTAAGTAATTTTCCTAAATTTGTTTATAGTTTAATAATATCAAAATAACAATTTTTGTAATAAATTGAAAAATGCAATCTATTATATTTGTTATATTTGAAACTCAATTTCTATATATAAATTAGTATCCATTAATTGTTTAAGAAATATCATTTTACATTAAATGTATAAAAAGTTTAAAAATAAAATAAAATTTGTTGTTTTAAAAATACTTTTTTAAATGTTGCTTCAATTTTCCTTGAATGACCATTGGTTTCAATTATATGCTTATTTTTTTTAAATTCAAAGAAATTTCTAATTTAAAAGAGAAAAAAATTTTAAATACAGGCTTCTTGTCCCCATCAGTGAATAAACAACTGTTATGTTAGTCTATTTAAAAAAAAACAACAACAACAACACTGAATTCAGGATAAAATAACAATTTCAGAATGTAAGAGGGTTAACACTAAGCCTGGGCAAATTCTTCTCTCCACCAGAACAGGTAGAAATGCCCCAAAAGATAGGTAGGTCTTGATATAATTGCCAAACAATAAACTGGTTTTTGTTCAACCATAAATGATAAAAATCAAAGAAAGCAGAGACTTTACTGTGCAGGTCAAAAGAATATATCCATCCTATGATATCTGTAGCATTTTGAACTATGCAGACAGCAGCAGATAAGCCTAGGACATTTTATGAATAGCAATAGTTTCTTCTCTCTTTTTTTTTTTGTCTGCCATTTAAATTTTTCTTAACCTTTCAAAGTGGTAGGGCCAGAAATGGTGAACAGACTATCCTCCCGCTAGTGACACTTCCAAATGTGGGTCCATCATTATAACATCTGTTATCTTCTATTACCAACCAGTGGAAATTCTTTAGATATCACAGTAAAATTTGCATGCACAATTTAAAAAAAAAAAATTATTCAAGGAGATTCCTTTTTTTTTTCCTTAGCATACAATTAAGAAAAGTAACAATCTATCCACTTCCAATATCAAAGTCTAAATAAATTTTAAAACCAAACTGTAGTCTATTCACATCATGCTAGTATTTTTCAAAGCTTCTGACCAGCAACACACCACAGTTGACAGAAACATATTAACACTTTGCATTTGATTTCTATTTTTAAAAATAAATAGATAAATGCTGGCTTAAGATAATACCAGTTACTCAGCATAACTAGATAAGACTTATACAATCAGCAAATCTGACTGGCATACTGCTGGCAAGAATGAGCATGCTGATGAAATCAGTTTGAAATATTTCATTTGTGACTAACTGACTAATACTCATCAGTACCAAAAAAGCAAGAGGATACAGAGTTGTGAAGGCAAAAGTACATCGCATTTTTCTACTTTATATTCTCACCCAACCAGCTCTGGTTATGAAGACTCATGCTGTTTTTATTGGCAAAGACGATAAAGTGATAAAAATAAACCAAATTGTTTTTCGCAAAGCAGAAAACATCAGCCCACACCATCATGGAGTGGTACAGTCATTACCAAAAGGATTTAATTGTTTCTGAAGATTTGTTAAAGCGTAGTTAACCTGGAATACTACAATAGCCAGAAAGAACTGCCTAAGTTAAGATATTATCTTGTGAATGAGTTATTACAAATTTCTTTTGATAAGAAAAGTAGCAGCAGACCCCCTTAGTAATTATGGTTATTCATGTAAAAATGAAGCAAACAAGAAATCCAACATCTAATCAGCAGTTAGGTTGTAAATGTTTAGAATGCCAGAATGAGCGAAGCAGTGAATGCTGAAAATGTTGATTTAAAAAATTTGTCTATGCTCAGTTTAAGGTGCAAGAGCTGCATTTTAATTAAAACTTTCAACCTTTCTGGTTTTCTTTCCTTTTTTATTTTATTTTTTTACTTTTGGGGTATGAATAACAGGCCAATGAACCATTGTAACTGGAACGTGGAAGACAAAAACACCTGGATGGAACAAAACACAAGGCAAAGTCATAGTCAGCTTCTCCAGCTAATTAATAACAGCCAAAATTCAGAACAAGCTCTTAACAAGAACAGAGACATATTAATGTTGTGTTATTTACAAAAAGGTATTTCAGGCTTCTTCCATCACATCAGTAGAGTTTTTCAGCTATAGAAAAAAAAACATTAAGTGCATAACAGGCTGTTCCATTTAAAGAAACACAGATGTTTTAGCACTAACCTTGGAACCCTGTTGTTCTTAAATTGTTCACTACAATTTATCATTGTTATTTCAGGTAACTGAACCATAAACATGCCATTCATTCAGTGGACAAGAGCCAGCCTAGGTAGTAGAGGAAATAACTCAAAACTAGGTCCCCATCAATGCTGCTACACCGGTCAACTCTGAGTAAACTCTTTTTTTATGAAAACACCATCACCAAGTAAACCTGCTTAATAGAAAATGAGCAAAAAGTTCCGGAAACATGGTACTGTAAGAGACACAAGCCATGGCCTGCCCTGGATGCTCTACTCAAGGATAGAAAAACGAGGACTGTAGAACAAAATGACAACAAAGAACAAATCCATCGCAAAACTGAAAAGTAAAAACAACCCACGACAGGAATGTTCAATGAAACTGTCAGAATTTTGAAAATAATTTTAAAAAAAATGTACGACCTTTAATTTCTGATGTTTGTCAAAAGTGGACATATCGATAAATGAAACTATGGCCTGGTAGGGGCAAAGAAAAGCTTGGAGAAAGGTTAGGTTGGTAGTGAAAAAGCATTGTGGGGCTTGAACTGGAACTGTATGGTGCAGTTAGTCCACACTTTGAGGAGCATACAGAAAATTGCTGCACACATTTGCTTTACTACAAACAATACAATGAAACAGTGGAGAATTTCAACAGGATGGAACACCATGCCACATTGCTAGGGTATATGCAACCTCCTGCATGGATTTCTATTGGGTGTTCCCCCCAGTCCCCATCTTTGCCCAGCAGTTTCACCAAATACAAATCTCCTAAAACTTTGAGACTAAATCCAAATGCACAATGCAGAAATACCTAGTTATATGCAGACCAGAAGTAACATTATTTAATGTACTTACCAAAAGTTTGTTTTCTTTACAGTTAAATGTTTTATGAAACTCTTCCATTAGTTAATTGAATTACTGCTAATAAGGTTGTGGGAAAAGCCCAAACTTACCCTAAAAAAGAAATTCTACTTCACACTAGAGCCAACAACAACAGCACAGTCATCTTTGTGGCTGTTAGTGTTGCTGTCAATTCATTTTGTGCCCATCCATCTTCAACAAACAGGAATGAATTGAGAGATAGTCCAAAAAATCCTGGAAGGTGCTGCAGTGTACAAAAACAGAGGGAGACGACAAAAACAATGAATATCCCATAGGTAAGGTATAGGTATATTTTGTTCATAAAGTGACAACTGGACAGTCAAAACAACAGAGCAATAAATTCTTTGATCAAACTATTAGCATTTATTTCAATAAGTTAGGAAAATGAACAAAGCACGAACAGTTTAGCCTTTCAGTTAACACACAAGTGATCTGTAAGTGGATTTACAGGTAAACATAATAAACTCAAAATTTGACTTAAATATAAAAGCAAACACTTTTTTCTTGTGTATATAATTTTTTTTTAAAGGGTTCAAAGAAAAAAAAGTTGTCTAGCAGACAAGCGTAATACTTATAAGCATTATATTATTAGCACCAACTAGATACTTAGTTTCATTCTCTTCAAAACTTTTCTTTAAAAGTCGGTTGTTAGAAATCCATGAAAATAAAAAGGTCTGCATATAACCCCCTATATATGTATGTGATGACATTTGGAGAGGTTTTATGGGGACTAGTCATTTTTGCAAAAATCAAATTAAAAAAAACAAAAAACAAAACAAAATTCCATCCTGTTAAACCCAAAAATTTTGTGCAATTTAATTTAATGAATTTATTGATTACAAATCATTCATTAATAATGCAGGGTGTTTAATAATATTCTTCACATTGGCATTCTACATTAATGAATAATGACCTAAGTGGAACAGCATCAATTTGAATGTCAATTCTAGGTTAAATACATAGGTGATCTGACCTTGTATCTTTGTTGGTTAGGCCCTTTAAGATAAAAAATTCAGCATGTGTGCAAAACAAAGGAAAAAAGCTGTCGTCAAAAAAGTAAATGCATGTGAAAGAAAATACCTGCTCTCTCTCAGTACCAGCGATGTGCCAACTAAAGAGAAATGAGAAAGGGAATGAGCAGCAGGAGATTATTATGTGCTTTCTTAGAAAATCTAACCAAGAGGATGACATGCAGAAAAGTAAGGTAATAAATGGTAGTGGAAATGTAAATTAGCAAGAATCCATTGCAGAGAGAAGGCTCACATATTACCGGCTAATTACAAAGAAAAGCAGTCAAGATAGTAGTCTCAAAACTGTTAAAAAAATGGATTCTCAGTGCTTGCCAATTTGGTTCAAACATCAAGCAATGAATTGTTGGCTTTTAAAGTTTATATATATATATATATAAAGTTGATGTAATGAAACACACACACGCACATGGCAAGTCAATTTGACTCACTCAGTAATTTTCATTGTTTTAACTCATTTTTGTTGTTATAATTTCAAATAATTTTTAAAAAAATTTTTCTTGATCATGAAAAGATGTTTTATAACATTCTGACTCAGTAACCTTTGTTTTTCATGATTGCTTTCATTCTACCTGGCACTGGTATTTCATGACTTCTTCCATTTCTTCTCTATTCATTGGATGGCTTCCCCCCCCCAAATATATTACCTCCTGTGTTTTCACTAAATTCAAATTCAAATCAAAATTCCCAGGGCAGTCTTCAGACCAACAAATTTTGTTGTTCTCAAAACAAAAGGACTTTCTTTACCTTATCCTAATAAAAAAAAACAAACAAAGTGACCAGTTTTTTTAAAGATCCACGCATTATTTAGTATTCATTTATGTTCCCTTTGCTATTGTTTCTTTAACCATTATCAGAGAAACAGGCCCAGATGTGGGCACTTTCTGAATGTTTTCCAGTTGGTAGAATACAGTATGATTTAAAACTTTCCTCTTAATTTCTTATGACTACCAAAGAGATTTTGAATGCAAATATTACCCCCCACCCACCACTGTTCAATCATCTACTTGCCAATTTTGGTACCTTTGGAAAGCTGAAGTTTCTCTTGTCTTTGTATGACAAAGTCCTGGATTTTTATCTGAGATGTGTGATTAAAATCCCATTTTTAACGAATATCTTCTAACTGACATCTTATTGGCAACATTTTCTTCCAATTCTCTAGCTAATGTACCACGAAACAAACCTATCCTCCTTTTGAACCCTTGCCAAACCCGTTCTTCCCATGGTGACAGATTTTAAGTGATCTACCTCTATTTCAAATGAAAAATGTCCAGTTTTCTTAATCATTCCAATGATCCTGCCAACAGTTCTAACTGGAAGACAAAGCTTTTCGACAATTTCCGAACCTGGCAGACCCATTTCAACAGATGTAGCAATCTGTTGTCTATCACATTTACTTACTCACATTCCATGCATATTTTCACAATTTTGGATTATTTTTTGCTGAAAAATTACTCCAACACCGATTGAAGATGCTGATGCATGGATAGTTATTTCTACACATAGAAAAGCTATGAAATTCCTTCAAATCTGCAGCATTTATCAGATTGAAAAGAAAATTTCTCAAAAGATCATGAATCATTAAGAATATTCTGGTTGATGAAAATTTTTTATTGTTGAAAATAACACCTATTCATATTCAAACTTCCATTTAGCATATATTTGGTGATAGTTTTGAAAAAATTATTAGGGGGGAAGTTTCATTGTTGTACACTTAGACTGAAGACTATCTAACATAAAAGCAAACCCACTGAAAATTAATGTGGGGCCAAATTGACTAGCATTAGAAACGAAAGAGCAGCTAAAATCCAATAATGGAAACAAAAAGGCATTTAAAATACATTTTCATTTCAATATTTGCCATAATCATACTTCAGAACATATTAGACTAATAATAAAAGTAACGCACTGCTTTATACTTCTACAATGTGAGATGGCCAATAAGAGACAACAGTCTAGAATCAAACATGCACTGCAAGTAATCAACTGCAAACAACGCAGCTTTTCTTAGGAATAAGCCATCAACAAAAGACAAATACAGTAGACCCTTGTTAACTTGATTGACTAATTGGGAGAGGGTGTCCAGATTAGCCGATAATTCATATTAAAAATTGCATTCATAAATGAAACATAACCTATAAAATCCAAAACAGTACAAATGTTATTACATTGCTTACTTGTCTTATAACTACAGGCACCCACCCCTGTGATACAGAATTTTGCGATACAGCCCTTAAATTTGGCTTTATGGAAATTGGGGTAAATTTTAACAATCACTATATGAAATTAAAATTTTTTTGTTAAAAATTATAATTTGTTTGGTGTGGATTTCTTGGTGCTGGCTACCGCCAAGCGTGGCATCATCGCATGGTTTACCAAATCGCTCTCTGATTTCTTCCGTTAACTGACGTGTGCCGAGTACTCGAGAACAATGTAGAAACAACACTCAGATAAAACCAACAAAAAAACAAACTCAAGTCAGAGAAAAGCGGTCTCAACACAGGAAGTGTACAGGGTTATTCAAAAAGAATGAACCGATTTCATGACACATTACTTCAGTTCTCAAGCATCGTCATGGAATGAGTCAGTGACCATTTGAAAGAAGGGTTTTCTAAGTTTTAATTGGCTGCCACAGGGGCGCTGTAGTTGCGTTGTTTCTCCAGCAATGTTCAGTTGTTTGTTTACCCTCAGAATGGTGAGTCCTCAGCAAAAGGCGTTCTGTGTTCTCGAGTTTGCGAAAACAAAATTGGTTGTCACGGTGCAGCGTGCTTTTTCTTATGGGGATATGTAAAAGATCACGTTTATGATCCACCGCTACCCACTAACCTCGATGACTTTAAACATCGAACAACAATAGCGATCAATTCAGTGGATCGTGATATGCTGATACGCGTCTGGGAGGAATTCTCTTATTGCATTGATGTTGCCCGTGCTGCAGGTGATGGCCACATTGAACACTTGTAAGACAGGAAATAAAACTTGATTGTGAGTAGAATACTTGTGACTTAGCTGGAGTTTTCTATTGCTTTTCCTTATTAAAATATTGCGTAATGAAATCGGTTCATTCTTTTTGAATAACCCTGTATAATTAAAATAAACAAAGTGAAATCTTCTTTAGGGCTATGACACATGCGGCGGAAAACTTTGAAATTATGTTTCAAGTTCGAATGGCTGTCATCAGTTCTTTTGCGTTTTTTTCCTTCTATTTTAGCTGATAAGGACAGATGCTACACTTTGATCTTTTCTGTTCTTCTATTGTCAGTCAGGGCTGCCGTTCCTAAATTGCGTTGCAATCTTAGTACACAGTGAGAAACTCACGCTTTCGTTATCACTGTAAAAGGAAACAGAATATTTTTTCCCGATGATCAAACCGAATCACGTTTGTCCACTCGCACAGCAGTGTTTTCTTTATGAAAAGGCCTGCATTCCATTGTTTACATCCAGTGTGCGCGCATGTTTCTCGCCCCAGCAGTTGGATTTAATACACCACAATGCAGGCTAACTACTCATTAAATACTTGTGTTTTCACGTTAACTTGTCATTAAATACTGTTAGTTGCATTGGCGAGTTTCAGTCTATAGTGCAGTCCATCACCCTTATTCAAGATGACTGGAAAGAGGCCATCAAGTGGAAGTGACAGCAGTAATACAAAAAAAAAAAATCCGCAAAGGCATTACATTGGATATCAAACTCGAAGTTTTAAGGTGGTTTGATGCTAGAGAAAAACTTTTTTTTTTTAAGGTTCAGAGAAATTTTATTTAGCCAGATTGCAAAAACATTAGATCTTACTACTTCAACAGTGGAAACAATCCATGATAATAAGGACAAAATTAGATCAACTGCTAAGCAGCTACTCCATTAACTGCTCGAACCTTGTATTTTCATAGAAATGTTGTGATGCTTAATATGGAACGACTCCTGATTGTCTGGAATGAAGATCAGACTAAACGCAATGTGCCACTAAACATTGTGGCCATTCAACAAAAAGCCATAAGTTTGTATGATGATTTGCAGGAAGAGGAAGGTTTATCTTCTGAGGCAAAACCTTTTCTGGCCAGTAAAGGCTGAAGAGATGCCTTAATTTAGGTGAGGCTGCCAGTGCTGATAAAGATTCTACTCGTAAATATCCTGAAGAGCTGAAGAAAATTATTGATGGAGGAGGCTACACACCAGAACAAGTGTACATTGTTGATGAAACTGGGTTTTTCTGGAAGCGCATGTCTGCTAGAACTTTTATTTCCATTGAAGAAAAATCACCAGGCTTTAAAGCATCCAAGGATCATCTCTTCTTGTGGAAAGAAATGCTTCAGGTGACATGAAATTAAAGCCCCTACTTGTGTATCACTCTTAAAATCCAATAGCTCTCAAGGGCTATGCCAAGTCTAATATACCTGTGATTTGGCATTCCAATAAGGCTTGGATGACTATGACACTTTTCCAAGACTGGTTCACTAACTATTTTTGCCCTGCTGTAGAAAGATATAGAGCCAGGCGTAACATATCTAATAAAGCATTGCTCCTCTTAGACAATGCACCAAGCCACCCAGTAAATTTAAATGATCTTTCTGATAACGTGAGAGTGGAGTACATCCCCAAGAACACAACTTTCTTGATCCAGCCAATGAATCAAGGTGTGATAGCTAACTTGAAAGCATACTATCTATAAGAACTTTTAAGCAGCTCATAAAAGCAATTGATGGGGAGGATAAACCTACAATTAGGGACTTCTGGAAAACATTCAACATCTTGGATACTGTAACACTTGCAAATAATGTAGGCTTTGAAGAAGTTATAGAAAATGACTAGAGTCCCATAGAGAAGATTTGACCAATGAAGATCTGATGATGTTGGAACAAGAGCGAGCTGCAGGACAAGAGGATATAGAATCTCCACCCACCCCACTTCAGTTGACAACAAAGGATATGGCTAAAGCATTTGCACAAATAGAGGAAGGTCTGCAAATCTTTGCTGATAACGACCCCAACCGCGAGAGAAACATCAAGGTTGCAAGAGCAGTTAACAATGCCCTCAGTTCTTACACTGAGCTGTACAAGGTGCACCTTAAACATCAAACAACTTTGGATGAGTTATTCCCCACCAGAGAAAAGCTTAATGCAGATGATGATTTACAGGGCAGGGCAGAAGATAGTAGTGCCCCTCCCAATAACTACCTTTGCACCACCTCACCTCATGCAGCAGTCAACATCTTTTGTTGTGAGTACAGTACAATATTTTTATTTATTCCAACTGTATTTCTCTTCATATTACGTGTATATCATAAATTATTTAATGTACTGTATTGTATGTGTTTATAAATATTTATTTTCATTTTTTTTGGCCTGAAAAAAATTCCTCAGGAACGCATCTCCAGTTCCATAATGGAAGCCAATGGGAAAATAGGTTTCGCATTACAGAATTTCACAATGTGGTCAATTTTCCAGGGACCTAACCCTTCCGTAATGCGGGGGATGCCTGTACTATACCGAACACTTCATATTTTTTCACACTATTTGTTTTATTTGATAAAAAATGACATTTTATTCTGAGTCACTCAAATATTTGCAAAGGTGGCTCAGAGGTTATTGAATGGACATCAAAAACACTACCAACACTGGAATCAGAAGGCAGGCAAGAAGTTGAGGGTCCAGTAAGTAAAATGCTGCTGTCTGCAGACATTGATCTATGATGTGCAAGCTTAAAGTTGGTTTCAATTTTTAGATGAATGTATCTCTGCAGCTGTTCACACATTATGCCTTCCCTCAGTGTCCATAGTAAGCCTTCATCTCCTCATTAGAAGACTCATCAACAAATTTAATTAAGATATCAATTTTGTCCCTGTCCTTAAAAATCTTCTTTTCTCATAGTTCCTCATTTTTTTCTCAAATCTTTCACCTATGGATGTAGTATAAACATTGAGAGCAATTTCTTCTTCTGTAAAGTTCTGGTAGTCAAGGTCACCTTCATTAACCTCCAAATGCTCTAAAAAAATTTTCTACTAAGATGGAGGTTTCCCTGACCAACTTCATCACAGTTTGGTCTTCAGGTTTAATGCCTTGAAAATCAGGAATGAACTTCATTGTCATACAAGAGTTTCTTCTATCAATTTACAAGGGTTTGCATTTTAATTTCCTTCCATGAACTTGACTAGTTGTAAATGGCAAACTTAATATTTGCCAAAGTTCTGCATCCTCCTCTCTATCTTCACTGCCTTCCAACACCACTGACTTCATCCAAAAACTTCTGTCAATAGTGCCTCTTGCAGGCAATTATAATGCCTTGATCCATTGGTTGAATTAGCAAGGTTGTATTAGGTGGGAAAGCAAGACACCTAATTTTGCCATTGTGACTACAAAATGTTTAAAATTTCTCCGATATCTTCAGGTGCAAGCTTCGGGACTTCAGTTTGATGCCTTCTAACCTCAAGATCAAAGTGATGGTGAAACCAGTCTTTGATGATGGCTTGTGTAAACCAGGCATTAGCAGAGTTGTAGTAGTGCACAGGAAGCTTGTTTTTGTTGTCCTTTAGAATTCATGGCTGTTTTGATTTGCTCACAATTACTGACTTCAGTCTATGGTTGCTGTTAGCATTTGCAGAAAGAGCAGATGGTCTTTCCTTCTTGTTCTTTCTGCCTGAAGTTGTTTTCTCACTCCTCATAGCCTTAGTATTTTCTGGAAAAGACCGCCAGTGTTATACACCTGGGATAAAAAGTCCTGATTCGCTCACTACATTGTTTAGCTTCTGTTGGAATGGCCCCACACTTTCAATGTCACCACTTAGAGCCTCATCACAGATTTTTCTTGTTTGAAATGTTGTGCCTTTTCCAAAAATGGCACCACCACTCACTGCTGGCAACAGAACCAGAAATACCTAAATGATTAGCAAGTCATTCAGTAGTCAAACGAAGCTCAACACCATTAACACCAACACCACTTGAACAATGCTGCACATACCAATGGTAAACAACTTCTTCCAGTTGTGCATGCTTTGGTTGCTTCAAAGTCATTATTGTTGAGACAGCCCTGACATCAAATTTTAGAGCAAGCTAAACTCCTCCACAATCCTTGCTGTCACCACCATACCACTTTCAAGCTTCTCTATTTTTAACATTCCTGCAACCATTATGGACACATTTCCTTTTCTTTGGATCCATTTTAAACACTTTATAAAGTACTAAAACGTTAGCAAAAGGAAGCTTCCAAGAAATTTCCTCAAACCTACACACTCCGTGGGTAAACAAAAACTGATCCCACAGCATCACTCCAGGCTGAACCTAGTCCGGATTAGTGAGGGCTTACCATATCACTAAAGTGTAGGTTCATTAGTTAGTTGTATTATTACTAATAAGATTATGGGAAAAGCCCAAACCCATCCTCAGCTGTAAGTAACACAGAGATGCTGGAGTGATACAGTGATCAAAAAGTAACTATGCAATGGAAAATTTATTATTTTCATTTCAATATTTCAATACAATAAATGCTGAAAATTAGCCCCGCTCACATTTAAAGATTTTTTCCACGTTTTCTTTTTTCATATATTCAAAAACGTTTTAATTTTTCAGATATTATTCCTTTAATGAAATTGATGACATGTTTTTCTTCAGTTCATCAATGGAATGGGGATTATTTTCAAAGACCTTCGCTTTCACTGCTCCCCACAGGTTCGTTCGTCTAACTCACCAATAAAAGGATACATTGTTGTTACAATAATGCTCTGAATTAATGGTTATTTTCAACAAAGAAAAAAAAAATGTAGGCCCAATAATGTTTTTTCTTGATATAGCCAGCCACCCATACACCAATAGTTTTGTCATGAAGTGGTTTTTCAAACATTTCACAAGGGCTTGAAGTAGACCAAATTCTGGCTGTTAACATATCCATATAGATATATTCAGCATTCATCAGAAAAGAATGTTTTATCCAATATGTTTTCGCCGTTTACATCAATAGAATTTTTAAACTAGTTTCAATATTCAACTCGCTTACCGTGGTCTGCAGCTTTCTATTTGCGCACAACATTCACTTTACAAGGGTAAAAATTTAACTCCTTTAAAGCATTATGTGCACTCCCATATGAAACATTCACTTGTTGAGAAAGTTGAGAGCAAAAGCACTGCGTTTGAAATTTTTGACAGCTTCTCCTCGTCCAACACTTTTGGCCTACCTGATCATTGATGATAATCCTCAACTGAACCAGTATCTTCAAATTTGCTAATCAATGCCCTTAGTGTTTCTGTTTAGAAGCTTTGCATCAGGAAATTCTTTTAAGAACTCCAATTTTGAACTCTTGCGGTGTATTTACCATTATTCATGTACACTTTCTTGATGAGAAAATTTCGTTTGGCATTTGAAAGAACCATTACACAAAAATCATGTCTCACTTTTGGAAAGGTCATTTTGGGAACTACAGTACAAAACAACAAAACACAGAAAGGAATCAAAAATGATTACAAATATACTCCACTGCATAGTTACTTTCTGATCACCCTGTAACAGTAAATTGTGATATGCCTTGCCATGATATGCATACATCAATCATATCACAATATTGATGATACAGGGCTTATTAACTGAGAGAGTTCCATAGGGGAGATGTAATCCACGTGCATGAACTGAAGACTGGTTGTATGGAAAACCACTGATCTAAACGGAAAAATACAGACAACTTCGGTCACTCAGCCAATCAAAATATGTATATGCAAACTTAGACCAGTAAACTAACCTAACAATATAAAAGTACATATGAACTCACCCACATGTGTAAAAAATCACTTGCTTTTGATTACTGCTCACTCTTCCAGCACATTTAGTTGGTTTATTTACAGTCATTTACAGCACAAGCAGTGAGGCTGATCACTCAGAGGTCAGCTTTACAGAATTTTGCAATCCTGATTTTAGACTTGAAAAGCATCTGTCAACAACAATACTGAAACTTGAGAGCAGAATGACTTTTCATTGAAGACCTTGTATATGTGTAATATATCATATGAACTTTGAATTTAAAGTAATATATAATGAAAACAGGTGGAGTGTTGGAATGCCGGGAAGAACAATGGATATAAGCATTCATTCATGACACCACCATAAGATAATGTGAAAATTACTCAAGTTTGAGCAATGACAGTGTGGTAACCTCCAGTCCAAGTGTAACGGCTAAATGATTTAATTCATAAAAAAACTAGAGATTAACTTTCCCCAAAAACAACAAATGGGTAAACAAATAAGCATTTCAATCACCCACAACCTCAGGTCATAGTCTGGTTGAATACCTGACTATCATAAAGTTAGTTGAGGTTTTAGAGCCAAGATACAAAGTGCCCTCAAAGTAATACTCCAGCAAAATCCATCTTTATTTAATGAAGTTGGCAACAGATAGCTAAACCTCCAAAATGACTAAATCATGCATAACCATAACTGCCCATTAAATTTACACCAAAACGGAGTGTTAGAAACTGATGTCCGTTTGTCTCTCACACACACTATCTAGAACATGCTATTATATTATCAAAATGGCCACCAAAGAACACACTCTACAAGGCATACATTCTTATGATGGAGATCATCAGTTATGTGATAACAGCTGTCAATTTGGCTACAGGATGTGAAATAAAGATATACAACCTTGTTTGCTTGAACATGAGAAAAGTAGTGGAGCACAAGAGCTTCTGCTTAGTTTATCATCAAAAAGAAGCTTGCTTTTTTAAAAATGTAAGATCAATAATGGTAATTATAGATGTGGTAACAAGGAGGGGGGAAAAGTACATTTGACATGCTAAAGAGGTATGTACTGCTAGAGCCTGCTGTTTTGGCCACCCTGATGTCAAAATAAATTTGAAAAACTTGAAGAATGTGGTCATTTTTTCAAAAGAATTCAAGCAACATTAAGACAACTATGTACATTTTAAAGCTAATGAAAACAATGACTACCTTGCTGTAATGCCAACAGTCTCATTGTCTCTTTGATATTGCCCCTCAAAAACATAATCATAAAAGCTGTATCTCACACACACAGAGAGAGAGAGAGAGACTATTCACAACATGCTGCCAAAATATGGTTATTTAGCTGAAAATGTCCAGAAATTCCTGCTAAAGGCTACAGCAAATGAGATGAGATTTCACTCTTTCTTCACCCTTTATTAATGAAGAAAGACATCACGAGTTTGCTGAGAAAAATTACTAAGACTGCCAACAACCACCAAGTGCGGGTACTTACATTTTTCATCTTATTTCAGAATTATAAAAAAAAAATTAAATTTTACATTGTTTTACATAATGAAAAAAAAAAAACATCGCAAAAACTACTAATTTAACTTATTTCAGAATTTCTGTCAAAAGTTATGCGCTATTGTACTTTTATTTTTTAAAAAATACATTACAAGACTAATTATTGTTCACTTTCAGTTTCAAAAATAAATCATTTGAACAAAATACTGTTTACCTTTCATGGGTGCAGTGTATCATGTTGTATCATCTTGTCTGTCGGTGTTGCTGGGCATTACGATGAGCACGTTTCAGAGACTTTGGAAGCCAAAGTAAAGCACCTTCACTTAAAACTTACTTATATTTTTTTTTTGAAAATGTCAAAAGGGCCTGCAAATACTCCTACAGTACCGGCAGGCCTACCAAAGTGACAGCTCAAATTTCTGATGGTTAAATGCACACCTTTTTCTTGTAGTTTCATGCACAAAATGATTTTAAAATATTGCATAAAACTACCTGTAGGCCGTATGTATCCATATGCAGTTATAACGTTGTAAATGAACTTGTGCCCAGTCCCCAATGGGTTAGCTACCAAATTAGGCCAGTATATTTTTATTCCAAAATCCAAAACACATTTGGCCCCAAGGATTTCAAATAAGGCATTCTCAACCTGTATTTTATTAGAGGGCTCCCACCACAAAAAAAAAAAAAAAAAGAGCTGGCATTACGAAGACATGCAATGATAATTAATTGTGGGAGAATAAACAAAAATAATACAAGAGACAGACTAAGTCTAATCAACAATGGTCTCCATTTCTAGAAACTAACTACACATTAATCATTATTTATTATAAATAATGGTGATGACCGAATAATTTCAGAATCAGAGATTGTGCAGGAAATGACAAAGTTGGTGCATCTGACAGGTACTATGCATGTATCTGCCAACCAAATGGTAAGAGATAAACTTGTGCCCCTTCATGACCCTCGCAAACAAAAATGCCAATGACTTGAAGCTTATCTAAAAATGAGTTTTGCTAACTATGCAAGTAATTAATCAATGCTTGGTTCAAAACGCAGAATAACAGTATGTCTGCACTACCTTCAGGGAATTAAAGTACAGGTACTTGTTCTGAGTGAAGCTAAATTAAAAATAACAGAAGCCATGAAACAGAATACTTCTCTGCTTGTATTGGGATATTTTTTTAAAATTCAAAACAATGCAGCTTTCAATTCACTCGAGATTATATTATATTTCTTCAGTACTTTATTTTAAAAGTTACTATAAATCATAACTCAGAAACTAACTTATTAAAGAAAAATCCTGAAAAACAACACGTTAACTAATGCTTCCTATTCGACAACAACAACAGAATTTTTAATTAAGTATATGGGAAGAGGAGGTCAAAACTCTGTGCATTAACAAACAACAGCTGCTGGTATAATGCCAGAAATTAATCTCCAAATGAAAAAAAAAAAAAAGAGGAGGAGGAGAGACCTTCTCTAGGGAAACAAATGTAGTTCTGTAATGAATTTATTTGCTATGTAAATTAGCTTAGTATTTTCTTAAAGATACTGTCTTTGACTTTCACCTAAAAACAAATGTACAATTACCAAGGATTTTGTGAAGTAGCACTAAGTATGCGCATTGAAATAGAAGGTACAGCAACATGACATATCAATTAAAGTTCTTAAAAAAGAAAAACTGAGGAAACTTTAGTACTACAATATTTTTTGATATGCTACAAAAATACTTTTTTTTTAAATTAGACAAAAAAAATAAAAAAATTGCTAAGTTTATTTACTGAAGAATTCTTCTGGCCTAATTAAACAGATGCAAATTACAATAGCCAGGTACTCCAGTGAAGTGGTCAGAACAGTACCACCCAAAGCGGCACTTTGATATCAGAGTTCCACCTGCAAACAAACCGTCACCAATTAACCATCTGACTGAAACTAGGTAGGACTGTCATGTTGACACCTGCTTTATTTCTTTATTCAGAACCTGATAAACAAAGATTCAGCCTAGCCGCCAAAGTCACAGGTACTGTGCACCTTTAAACAATTCCAGCAGACAAAAATCTAATATTAAAATTAAGTATTTTTTTCATTAATTTACTTTAGATACGTGGACCAGAATCTCCTTAATTTACTACTGATCTCTAGAAATGATTTGTATCAATGTTCTGCAGTAGCAAGCAAACAGTCCTTTTTAACCAGTTTTCAATCCACTGTATCGCAGTCTGTAAATAACGAATATACAATGTAAACTTTTAACAGCTGCAATTCAAAATCCCATCTTAGTTAGCAGCTGTTCCAAATCAATAACAACAACAATATTTCAACTAAATGAATTAAATTTTAGAAAGAAAAAAAAGGAAATCAAGCTAACTGTAAGGCATTAGTATTAGCTTACTTATATCACCTGGGGGTGGCCCCAGTGCTATTATAATATGCACAGGTTAGTCATGGGTGGGTGGGGGTGGATAAACCATCCTAGTTAATATAACTCTTTGTAATGACTAATCTGTATCACTCAAATCCCATGTGTTTTGCATTACGACTATATCGGACTACACTCACATATGCAGTTAGTTCAACACAAATACAAAGCTTCTACTCTGTGCACACCAGGTGGTATAATTAAGCTGAAAACTGATGTGGTATACAGTGTTAAATTAATACTGTTTATTTAATTTTACAGTAAGTCTATAGCTAGTTACAGCTACTTAACACACTCTTTTTTTTTTGCTAATTTAGTGAAGTAACTGTTAATCTTCTTTTTATCCCTAGATCAGCAACAGCTGTTATTCAACTTTTAAAATTTATTTTACCCCATGTCATTAGCAATTTTGAACAGACCATCTACAAAGAAAGTATCTTTGCAATCCTCCATATGCCACATCAGTTTTTACCTTACCTAGACCACCTAGCCAATTTTTATTTAGTCAGCATACTCCTGATGCAAAATCCATGGGAAACCATATGGATATGTCCTTACAGAGTTTAATTAATGGGGAAGATAGTGTCTCACAGCCTCTATGGCTCAACTTGTGCTCAGTAATACAGATTTGATGGGTAGTGGAGCGGAAATGCATCCCAGGTGGCAAGTATAGAGGGTTTTAAAATTTTGAGATTTACATTATTTTGAAAATGTATTAATGGTTTTAACAGGAACTATTTAACAATTCCCAAATATCAAAAATATTTTTAGCCAAACCTTTGAAAGGAGTTTGGTGGGAGTTGGAACATTACAAAGAAAGTCATGAAATAAGGTGAACTATCATTTAATGTTCTGCTCAAAAGATTTATACTAGCTATGATTTAAATGAAACCTGGCAATACCATTATAGTAATTCCTTTTAGCTCGTTCTAGAGCATATATTCATTGATGACTATTGAGAAATCTTATAATATCAGCAAAAAATAGTATCAAATTACAATATTAACAAAAGATAAACAATAATGACATATGACCAGTGTTCCAAATTCTTTAGAAACATTGACAGAAGTCAGCAAAGGCAGCCTATTTCAAAGGGAATCATATGAAAACTAAGTATAGTTTGTTCATATGAGAGCTGGTCCTGGAATTTTTGGATAGGTTCTTGTACTATACACCTACATACTTCATTCTGCACAAAGGCTGTCTATATCTATAAAAATTTTACAGACAGGTATTCAGAGCAGTTCCATGTAATTCAACAGACAATTACTTGATACGGTTGTTAAATTAATGCCGAATTATGAAACTAAGTCAAACTTGTTTCTAGATTGTCATATGAGAGAGAATTAAAAACCATCTAAATTTGAAACAATCAAATCTACTCTTAACCACTCCTAATTTCACTTCTTGCAGCAATACTAAAAATTCCCAATTAGCAAAACCAAATTACTACCAGAAATGTGGATTCCTCTCACCCTCTAAAAGTCAAGACATTTCAGAAATATCTGGGGAAAAAAAATCTCTTCTTTCCTCCTTCCTATTCATCCAAGAAAAAGAAGAGTAAATACAAATTTCTACTAAATCAATGCATCTACCCTCCAGTGTTTTTCGGTTCCAATGCTGAAAATAATCTCTCAATTTCAATTTATACATCAAAACAACAACAATTTTTAAAAGATAACTGAACAGAACATTTACAATGACTATAATATGACTTCACATTTTCAGCAACTAGACCAGAAAAGTACTTTAAATTGAAAAGTGTATGCAATTTTTAAAATTATTTATAATTTCTCTCTCTCTCTCATTCCATGCTGGCTGACAGGTTACAAAAAAGCTCCAATCATACTTGTGGACTCGAGAAGAGTTTACAAGTTTATTAATTGTTTACAAGTGAGATTTAGGAAATGTCTACGTCTACACTTTTTAAAAGACAGCACTTAAAATTTACACATTTACACACAAAAAAAGAGTACAAACGAAAATATATGAGCAATTCTTAACACTTTTCGTTAAGAATCCCCGAATTACACAGCAATACTTGCTGTACCTTCACCAATCCCAATAGGCTGACTCAGGAAATATTTATCTTCAGTTACATTACTGGTCAAGCTCACAACACATCAGTGGAAATAAAGGATTTGATAACACATATGCAAGGCTCATAAAAATTCTAAGGGAAATCTGGTCATCATGATACTTCATGCCTTCAGGTAAAGGTGGAAAAGTTAAGAAAGTGGTAGTGTCCATTGTGCAACAGCACTATCGCTGTAACAAAAAGATTCATGCACAAGTTCTACTGTGATAAATCCTGTAGCAGCTTCTGGGGCTAAGTCTGGATAGCTTCCAGGAAACAACCAGGGATCTTAAAAATGGCATTACTTAGTTTGCAATGATATGGTATTAACAACTTTGAAATAAACACGTCAACTCTGAAAGCAAAGCCCACTGCAGGAAAACTATCACAGCAACATGTCATACTTTAAACAAGTAGACAACAAGATACACACAACACTATCAGCACAAAGGATTCCTTTTTCTTCTTTGAGAACTCTGTCCTGACTTTTGAGGTAAAGGCATCTCATAACAGTGAGCTAGAAGGGGAAAATGTTTGGTATCAACCTTGGGCATCTAAACAAGGTTACCTGGGTATGATTGGAGGCTCTTTTGAATAATTATCAAGGTGCAAGCCAATAAAATGTTATTCATGAAACCTAAGCCACATGTACCCAGAAAACCATACCAGAACTTCATTTTCACATGTAAGCATCCCACACAGCCAGCTGTTGAAAAAGAGTAAAAAGAAACCATGCAATAAAGTTTGCCAAACAATCTGGTCCCAAATGAGATTCAAACTTGTCCTTCATCATGGCAGTCCAGGAAACTACCAGTAGACCATCAACAACCAACTTAAATATTTTAAAGACCTCTAATCAGACTTCATACTTAAATGGTTAAAATCCAAACTGGATAAATCTAGCACTTTTATATTTCTTGATACCGTAAATGTGTACACATTCTAGAGAATCCGTGCAGTAATGATCAAATAACTTTTCTTAAATAATGCCACCATGTACAACTTGTATGTGTTACTTTTTTAACCCTAATATTGCAACAAAATATAGAGCTGTTTTTGGCTGCCAAAATATTTAAAATTCTTCAGGTACAGAGGGAATTCACTTACCTGTCCATGTGTATCACCTGGAGGTTTCCGTGGCTCAAATTTTAAAGCCAGTCCAAAGTCTGCAATACAGGCAGACATGTCCACTTGAAGTAGAACGTTTTTACTTTTAAAATCCCTATGGGCAATGGCAGGCTTTGTGGCCATCCCATTAATTCCAGGAATTTCTTCGTGCAGGAAGGAGAGTCCTCTGGCCATGCTCTCCACAATCTTGCACAGTTCTAGCCAGTTGATGAGGTTTCCTTTGAGGTAGTCACACAGAGAGCCCTTTTCGTGGTACTCGGTAATGAGCCAGAATTCTATCTCTGCATTTTCACCCCGCTTCTCGGACCCAATAAAGTGCAAAATGTTGTCATGCTTTATGTTTGGAAGATTATAAATTTCCTGTTCCGTTAACCAAGACTGCATGTCTTGGACAGGAAAGATTTTCACAGCAACATACTCATTCAGCAAGTGTGCTTTCCAGACTGAACCAAACCGTCCCCTTGCTTTCAACTCCAGCAGCTGCACTGGACGAACTGTCTGTGGTGAGGGAGGTGTCACTAAATTTGGATCAATTGTTGGTATCTGCTCATGGTAAATAATTCTTGTGTGGCGCCGCCACATGTAAAACAAAGCTATCAGTATCACTGTAAAACCTGTGATCGGAACAAGTGAATAAGCGACCGTCTGGAGAACAAGCAACTTCTGTGACTGAACAGCCTTCATCTCTACAACTAAAACAGAAAACAAAAGCAAACTTTACCAAAAACATTTACCTCAAAGCTACTAACTATTCTCAAATCTTAAATGTAAGCTTAATAAATTTAGTAAATGAATCTTGAAAGATCAATTCAAAACAGTTTACATTAATGCTCACCATTGCATTAATCTATTCTACTTTACCTTGTCCCTTCTGATCAGTGAACAATAACTGCTCCCACATTATACAAATTTTATATACAGAAAAATCATTTGAACAGGTAAATTGTGTTAGGCATTTAAAAAAAAAAATTGTAAACATTTTTATAAAACTAAGTATTTGAAAGACTCGTGCCTTATTATCCGTCATCATTCTGGGTATGCTGCTTTCAATGTGGATACAGTAAGCAAGAGATGAAAAATGGTGGCAGCGGCATTACAACCAAAATGATGACAAAGTACCCAGATTTTCCAAGCACTGAGTACAAGAGATGACAGATCACGGCACACCACCACCACTACAACAAATACTAAATATCAGCTTCAAATCAGAGACTACAGCAAGCACAAATATCCCCAAAGCATCTCACAGCCTATGGCACTATACACAGAACCTACCAGAACTCCTGATCAAAGGTGAGGAGAAAGTCTGAATTACCTGAAGCAAAATTATACTAGCAAGACAGTGCAACAGAACAAGAAAACACATTGCTGGCTGAATGCCAAACCTCATAGGAATTGAATTTTGGGATGACGCCATGACAAACACAGCATCTTGATTTTCCTGCTTCAGATAAGTGTTTGTATCAAGGGAGAAAAACAGAAAAATAACCTACAATAAAAGACAGCTTCAAAACAGTTTTGTTTTTTAACATAAAATGATGCTGAACACTGATGCTACACTACAGACATAGTTCTTTTATATGGTCACCTTTCTAATGGTTTTTCCCTTGATTTAGCTTTCTTCCATCGCTGGTATTCCTTCAAAGACTATCCTCAAGGAAAGTCAGTCAACAGACAAGGTCCACACTAGTGTAGCAGCAACATCTCAAAAGATTATTTTCAGCAATGAAATCTGGGAGACCTAGATTTGTGTGTACAAAAGAGAAGATAATCAATGTTTAAGACCTACCTGGAGTGGTACTCGGAGTGGCTGGCAGCGCTCTGTAAGAAAAATTCTGGTTGCACATGACACCTTCACAGCAACAGAAGTAAACCTGTGAAGAAACATCTGTTGCCACGCAATCATACTTGTCATAGCAACTCTCATGATCCAACCAGCATCCTTTCTTTTCGATCTCCACACCATCGCTGCCATTTCGCCAAGAAGCATAACAATGCATCCGTTTGTCGAGCTCTGTTTTTTCACATACTTCCTCGGTTTGGTTTACATTCTTTTCGTAAAACTCGCACACAATCTGGTGAGTAAGTGAGCCTGGAGGAAAAAAAATCTACAGTAAAACATGCAAGCAAAATGTTTTATGGGAATCTACTACGATTTCGAGACTTGCAGCTGAAAATCTGTTAAACAATGTAAAATTTAAATTTGAAGAGATAGTGTATCAAAATGCATCCACACACCCAACAAAGGTGAGCACAGTCAGTTAAAATCAAGTGATCATAGTGGAGAAATTTTCAAAATTCTTCACACTTATCACAAAATAAAGATGCCTGGAATCTAAAGGTTTTATTTTCCTCAAAAAGATGGACCATTCAGTTTTATCAAATCTAATCTAGTTTGCATAAATTTCACTTTTTTCTTTTCTTTAAAATCAACTCTTTTTAAAAAGGAAATACGTATTGCAATAAGAAAGGCCACAGTAATATTTTAAAAACAATTTCATTATCTTTTTAAATTCTTAACTTGTCTGCTGAATAGCAAGCTAAATTGATACACATTTTCACAGATGGTGAGCTTTGTAAGCAGACGGACTTACTATAGCAGTTACCTACTTTCACTTAAAAAGCAGTTTATTAACTATTAACTAAAAAACATCACTAAAATGGTCCACTGCTAAAAGTCATAAGTAATTCTATTTTGCAGTCTACACAATTTAAAGCTAATCATCCATCAACGAGAAAACTAAGAATGTGTGTGTAGTTATTCTCAGTGAATTAAGGCTTCTTTCTCTTTTAACCTTCCTGGCTGGTCTTATAGCTAGTTACCTGCCAATCAATTCAACAAAGGGTTATTCTGGATATGGGATTCAGTTAAAAAAAAAAAGGGGGGGGAAGGTATGTGCAGGCCTTCTGGCCAGTCAGGTTACCTGATACACACTTGGGGAGCTTTGAAATTGAAGCTGGGTGATTACTTAGTTCAAGAGTATACACAGAAGTCTCAAATAGCGGAGAAGTCCCTACTGGAATTTTCCTGTTTAATTGAGGAAACAACCCGGGGTGGCCAGAGAAAACCTATGTCAAATACTGGTATGGAAGAAACCATGCTATGGTAAGGAGTTGGTTCCAGGCAGGAACTGATCCAGAGACTTTTGCTGCAGCGTGCCTCTGAGTTCAGGTTTCTGCTGCACAATTTAATACTTTTGAATTTTTTTTTTAACAAAAAATTTAAAAATCATGTGAACCTTGAAGAAGCTACAAACAAAATTGTTACTTTCCATTTGTTTGTTTTTTCCATTCTTTAAAAAAAGTATTAAAATTCACACTTTAAACATTTCACTATTCAAATAGAAACTTTTTAATTCATGCTAATTATCTGAAATTAATTTCCAATTAGAACATTATATCATAAACTAGCAAAGAAAAATAATAGTTTTTAAACCTTTTATAATGAGATTTCAAATTTTTTTAACATGAAAATTATTTTCCTTCTTACTAAAACCAAAAAAATATTAATAATAATAATAGCCTAAGATAACAAATTAAATACAAACTAATTGAAAATTAGCCACGTGAATATATTTGCCATTATTTGCAAAGTTAATTTTAAAAAAAAAGGCTTGATATTTTAATTTGCTTATAAAACTTTAAAATAAAAATCCATGTTATAATAATTATATTTATTTGTAAACTTGGGGAAATGTTTCTAAGTACTATAGTCTTTGTTTAGAACTTATTTTCTAATTCACCATGTCAAAAGATTAGAATCTCGATTATTAATTTCCAGGTATTTTTATAATTAGTTATAACTGATTTTATTTTTATTCTTTAAAGAAACGATTTTCAAGCAAGCTTATTTTGGAAATATAAGAAAGACAAGGTTGTTCAGTTGTTTCCTTCTATCCAATCATCATTTGGTGGGAAATAACAAACAATTCAGATAGAGAACACCTGTAAGCAAACAATTCTCTCAGTAAGGAAGTCTTCCAACTCATATAAAGCAAATGTATCTTGAAATTATCTTTTTAATGTATTAAACACAACCATACATTCCCAAATGGTTTTGAGGAATTACTGTTACCGGTTAAAGGAATGAAGAAAAATTTATAAAATCCATTTAAAATGGAGGAGAAACTATTTTAATAATCAGATAGAAAGAGACCTTATTCTAATTTTCATTTCATTTAATGTTGAATTTCCATTTCCAAGTAACATTACTACATTTACCAATACTTATAATGTACAGACTTCCATTCATCTGTGATGGAAAATACCGGTGTGTGTCATAACATATATAGCTAGCTAGGAGTACATTAAAAGTGGAACCCTTTCTTAAATTAAATAAACAGTTCAGAGACATTAAAATCAATAAAGTTTTTACATGGTAGCTAAACCTGAGTCTGGTTTAAATGTGGCTACCAACCAGAATCAACTGCCCCACGTTTCCACGGGTTCTATATGGTGCTATTATACTTACATTTTATGACTCACCATTTCTTCAGCAAGTTTAACATCCCACCTAAACCCAGTAAGGATCCAATGCATGTCTAAAATAGATTTAGTTAAGTAATGCTCACTCACTTTATATACTGCACCACCTGTAGAGAGATAATTTACCTGGTGGGACTCGGGTACAGAGGTAAGATAGTTTCAAATCCACCCAGAAGGTACCTTAACGTGTCCAGGAAAAAATTCAAAATTATCTCAACAGCAAACCATTCTAGGTTATCCACACTTTTAATGAAAAAATTTTCATGCTAAGAATAATTTACAATTAAAAAGTTTTTTTTTAAATCCTATTTAAATAAATGAACTCAAGTGAATACATCTTTAATATCTTTCTCTTTCTTCTTAATCTATGGAAAAATCTAGCTTCTTTTATTCACCTGTATCCACCTTTGTGCACAAACAACTCAAAATTGCATATAACAACCTAATGTAAACAATTTCTACTGAATATTAAAGTTCAAAAATAGTTCTGAAAAAATAATCTCTCATGAAAATGTCAGGTTAGTGTACTTTTAGTTATGAACATTTTTATTTAGCATTCATGAATAAAACCCTAAACCTAATTTTATAAAATTAATTTTAAAATGTTTTATTTTTCAAATATTTCCACTCGCATCACATGAAACAAGTTAAAAGGTTGAAATAATAACAAGTGTCTCACCATAAAAGTGTTTTTTTGAAAAAAAAATTTACATAACAGGTAGAGGCATGCAATGTTGCAAAGAAGCTAAAAGTGATACTAGTTCCACAGCAGCCAGAAGCACAAGAATAAGCCAGACATCATCACTAGTTCACAAACAACCTTGAACAGAGAGAGAAAGCCGCTTCTGGTAATCCTCTCAAGGATTTTAACACTCTTACTTCTGTCATGGTTCTGGTGGCAGGTAAAATAAAGGTCAGTTCACAACAATGGTAAGAAAACAAACAAACATTATCTTTAACTAGTTCTAGAACTTAGCAAAGAGATATATAATTATCGACATCTACTAAGCAACAACACTAAAAGGTTCAGTAATCAGTAAAATTATAAAGATGTCACTAATCTGGTAAAACGGATGTTATTTAATTATAAAAAGACCTCTTTGTAGTGGAAAAATTGCTAATAAATGCATCCACAACATTTTTAGGAAAAAGAAACATTTCTACACTTTTTCAGCCACAATAAATAGAGCTTTTGAGACATCAATGTGGATCTTTGTTTTAGATAGGTGGAAACCAAGAAACAAAAAAATATTTAACACATTAAGTAGAGAAATTAAAAAATCAATTTCTAACATCATTAGAGCCACCACAAGATGCTGTTTATTTACCCTTTTCTTTTTAAATCTTAAAAACTGTTTCGGATTAAAATTGATATATATCTTCCTCAGAAGATAGGGAACGCCGTCAGGTTTGTTGTTGGAGTTTAAAAATCACAACCTAACCTACGGCTCCTGCATATTCTGGGAGCTTGTTTTAAATACACTTTAATCCCATTGTCTTCACAATTTTGACTCATATAAGTTTGCTTGGTTTCTTTTAATTATAATATTTAAAAGAAAATTTCTAAATAATAATAGCAATAATGAAATGATATACTGACACTCACAGAAGACAAATAACGAAATGACTGGGGTAAGGGGCTACTTTTTTTTTCTTTCTTATAGTTTGTAGGGTTCGGTAATAACACACAAAGTTTAATATATATAATTTTTCTAAAATAGAATTAAACAACCGGACTTCTCATTACCACCACTGAGACGTCAGTCTCCACAAATAAGATGCTCTTGTAGGAAAATAACCACCCGACACACAACTCCCTCAAAGCAAACGATCGTAACAGGTAGTATACCACCAATTCTGTTGTTATGCCATTTTTATCCTTTGTTTCTGGGTTACCTGGATTTTAAAACTTCACAGCAGACGTAGATCTCCCCCCCCCCCGGGGGGGGGGACTGTTCAAGAGAGCACATCTACTTACTTACACGAAGAATACTGGTAATTACGATAACACAAAAAATAGAGAATAAAGAAACAATTCAAACGAAGATCTGTATAAAATACATAAATCGAAATTTTTGCGCGCGCTTCGTAATAATTAGAAATCGATTTTTTTTAAAGCGATATCAAACAGCGCGCGAGCGAGACCCCTTTTTCTCTTTTTTTCCTGGTTCCATGCCCCGTAAACGAGTCTATTGTATTTCTACAGAATTGATGGACGGACAGGAGCGGCGGGAGGGAAAGATACCTGTCATTTACAGTAGCTCACTGCTAATTAAGTAAGCTGCATTGTTCATCGTGGCAGTGTTTTCAATTCGCTGCTACACCAGCAGAGGTGGGGGGGGCTGGGAGAACTAGGAGGAGGAGGGAGAGGGTACCCCGAATTCTCTTATCCAGGGTCGAACAGGAAGTAAACAGGTACGGTCCCGGGGAGGGGAGGGGAAGGATAAAAAAACTAGGTCGGATTTATTATCACCGGTTTTCGGATCGTGGTTTCGCTGGACGATCGGGAGGATAGGGGTGGGCGACTTAAGCAGAAAGAAAGGTATCGGGGCCACTCACTGATGCTGCCGGCTGTCTCTTATCGAGAGGTGAAACTAGGACCGTTATCGCTGCTTCTCGGGAAACGGAAGAAAAAGAGAGATTATCAATCCAACCTCCTAACCCGCCAGCCTTTCTATTATATCCATCTGAGAAAACAAACACTCCGTCGTCCATGTACCGGCTCGGAGGAAGGCGGTCCGAAACAGAATCCCAAAGGTTTACGTTTTAAAAGGAAACAAACCGACATCATTTTAGCGGAATAAAGCGAGTGAAACATGTTCAGGGCGGGGGGGGGAGACAGCGGAAAACCGCGCTGTCGGGTATTGTACTCGGGACTCCCATAGCTGGAGAAATCTTGACAGGTCAAAGAATCCGGCGAGTCACATCTCTCCTCCTCCTCCTCCTGCTCGCTCGCTACCCCTCCCCCCTCTGGGTGTCTGTCTGTCTGACTGCCCGCCGTTGAAGACCCAGAGGAACCGACCAGCGGGCACCACCACCACCACCACCAAGGAGACTCGTACTTACCTCCGAGGTTCACGAGGCCGCAGAAAAACAAAGACTTGATCCAAAACATGGTTGGCCTCGCCGAGCTGTGGCTATCATGCGCTCCGCCCTGACCTATATCTGCGCGGTGCGGAGGAGGGACGGAGCGGCCGCTTCGCATGTGCCTCCATTTCGGACTCGGTGGGGGGGAAGGGAGGGAAAAGATTCGCCGGCGACGAGACGATGTCGGATCCCCGCGGCTCCCACCGGGCGGCCCGACAGACACGCCTGGCTACACAGCACGAGGGATCCGGCGCACAGAAATGCGCACCGTGCGAAACATCAACAACCTTGCAACCGCATCTACAACATGGCTGGTGGAACTCCACATCAAAATAACCGGCCCCGGATGTTCGGCGTCCCCCCAACCGCGACGTAACAAAGCCTGCGATTGGACGGAGAGTGAAATATATTAAAGGCGGGGAGGGGGACCGGTCCATGAATGGTCTGTTATTCCTGTGGGAATTGTTTATCGAAACGCTTAAGTGGTCAGGTCGGCCCGATGCATTTTATAACATCGGTGTTTGCTTACCCGCCTGGATGCAAAGTGGGAGTCCGGTTTTTCATCTGTTGCTCTGTTATTTACCTAATGTTTCTATTTATCCCCCCCCACCTCTCGTGGAATTGACATCGCTTTAAAGCCGACTCCTATCCACCCCCACCATACGGAAACAACAACAACAACAACAACACCGCGCACTGCTGACTGGAAGTACTTACGCTTAGCGAAAACCGCAAAATACCACCTACATAGTCAGCAGCCCTGTCTGTGATGGAGGTCTCTGCTGGCTGATGCCGGGGAATGATCCATGCACACACACACATATAGCGTTATTTATTTAATGCGAGAACAAAAAAGTGTAAGCAATTAAAAAGAAAAATTGCCTGAAGGTGGACCGAGACGGTGTGCATGTACTTTAAGCTCCATAATATCTTCTATATTGTAGCAGTCTTAATTCGTTACTTTTACGTTATCTATTCTGAAATATCGACGGTATTTGTATTGTCTTTTTTTTCCTTCTTATTCTCTACTCGCTCTCTGTCCCCTTTTCTTTTAAAATTCTTTTAGTTTTTTATTACGGCTTCAGGTTTAGGTTCTCTCTCTCTCTGTCTCTTTCTCATCAATCTATTCTAATCAATAGACTTGTGTCCTACTTCTACGATACTTTTCATCTCCCCTCGCCGGCCTTTAATTCGTTGAGGACTTTGCTTTGGAAATTTCGGCTACGGACTTTGTTACCTTGAATCATATTATCATCATATCAATAAACAATTAACAGCATATTTGACTAATAAGGACTTGGTACGGTGCAAAAATAATACTACGCAAGCCCGTGACAGTTATCAGGAAAACAAATACAAAAGAGTTACTGTAGCTAAATGAGAAAACAATGCAAATTGTCTTTTAAATGATCGTTGCCGTTTTCATATCTGACCTACGCTGATTTTTAAAACACTTGGTTGCATTAGCTTATTTCTACAGTATACAGAGTACATCTGTGTTTTCAGGACTATTTTGGATAGCGAATAGCACCTGACCTCGAGATTCTGACCTTTGATAATGTAAGGTCGCAAGATATAGGAGCTAAAATTGCATTGTTAACTTCTTCTGAGACAGGTTCTCTATTTTTAATGCATTTGCACGCATGAAAATGAAGTTATTAGTCTTTGAGAATTTATCAAGATCTTAAAGCCACCATAATAGAAACCGTATTTCAGTTTGCGGTACTTTTATTTCAAATCTCACAGGGCGGATTTACTCGCATGCTTCGTGGTTCCCTCGACGTTTCGGAGTATTTATTACCCTCGTGGTTTTCCCACCAGGTGGCGATTAACCTGAGAAGCTGTAATTCTTGGTTTAATATTTACGAAAAGTATCTCAGCAGAGCTGAGAATAAACTGGGCTGCTACCCCGAGAGATTTGTCCGACTCTGTCCTGGGAGTATTTCTACATTCTAGCTGTCTTAAGATTTCGTTCTTTCACAAGATCTGAAAAAGTGGTTTGTTTGGTTGTTTCTTTATTCAATTAATTGTCAGTTGTTATTTTTCTTTCTTTATTTCAATTTAAAAACAAAGAAATGTCACGTTTAGAAAATCAGTACGACAATTTAAAAATAAATTATACCAAAATATCGTAGCAAACAACAAAGACTTAAATCCGGAAGTTAACCAGCCATTGTTAGATCTAAATCATCTTTTTACTTTATTAAAGCCAGTGGTTATTTGATGAACAGCGATATACCCTGATAAACGGTGACTATTTATGCTATTCTTTGTTCAGTCCCAATGTATACATTGGCAGCCAAAATTATTGCATAACTCTCAATAATTCTTATTTATCTATTTATTTATTTTTACATTGATACAATATTTAACCATTTGTTTTGTTCCTGGTTGAGCATGTATGTAGTTTTTCCCTTAAAATTGCATCATTTAGTGCAGTCCTACGAATATCAAAGCGTGTAATTGGCTTAATTTCTTTAAAATGCATTTTTACCTTGTTACGCACGCAATGAGCATTCGAATATTTTATTTAAGAACATAAGGTTGTGTAGTAATTTTGGCAATCACTGTAATATATATTAAATTAATAAATACGAAGTAATTTTGTTTGGTAATTTGTCTGCTAAGTTATTTTGCTATTATTGCTGCTAAAAAAAAAATCATTACAAATATATGTATAATGTTAATTGCCTGCTCATTGTATACTAGTAACGTTCAAATGAAACCCGGCCTGATACCATCACAACGAATGCTATTTCAGCTGGGTTTAATTTGAACCGCTTTAGTATATTTCGATTACCTCCCTTTTGATGATTTATAGACTTTCTGGTTAACAACAAGAGACATAGCAGATGAAACGTTTTTGAAGGCTTTTTTCCCCTTCTTTCTTTTTTAAAAAAGTATTCCCATATTTACATTTCAAATCTTTCTTCTAATGCAAGGCGACTTTATGAAGAGGTATCATCACAGAATTGTAGTAATGCCACAAAAATGCGCTACCGTTATTACCTTTTAGAATATGCTGTTTTTCTGGCCGGGAGGAAAACAAAAAAAAAAAAACAAAAAATAATCGCAGTCTACGGGAGCTAACTCGTGTCATATAATTAATAAGCGTCTGTTTAAAAAATATATATACAGTATATATAAAGAAGAACGTAAACGACAACTTTTTATATATAAACCACGCAATGATTGTATTAATAATATAGAATCGGTAGAAGGTAGGAATAAATTTGTAAAAAAAAAAAACTTTGAACTGGTAGACACTGCATACCATAATTTCTACGAACAATGGCAAAACACTCGCTGACCCGTTCTCGAGATGTTTATCCGGTTTCTGCTACTTCCACGGATACGTCGTCACTATCTCACTAATGTTCCACCACATCCGGCCCGTTCGCACAATGGGTGGATCCTAAACTACACAGTATCGCTTTAAAAATCCTTACATTGTACGACTTTCTCACTTTTCTTTATTAAAAGTCTGTCGTCCATCTTCATCCAGTAATGCATCAAAGTTAATTTCGTGAGAGGTCGTTAATGCTGCAGCAGGTGCTTGCGAGAAACGGGCACATCACATAGTTTCTTAGAGTATGAAAACAAACAATAATTATATTGCCAACAATTTTCATTTGTTACCAGATTATATGTATATTCATTTAGGCTCCAAAATGTCATATATTGTAATTAATATAATTTAATTTAGATTTTGGAAGAAATGGCGTTGGAGTTTCATTGGTTGTGGGCAGTTTTTTACTTTGTGCATATTTCCATTGAAGTTGCGAAAATATTCAGTTATCATCTCTATTTCATCTGGACAGTTGTTAATTCCAGATTATTCTGTGAGTCAGACCATTTAATAGTCATGAGCGCGTCAGGCCATAATCATCCCACTCACGGGGTGATCGCTTGATTGGTTGGTAGTATGAGATCACCCCAAGACATCACTTCTCACACACACACACACACCTCTCTCTCACTGCTGCAGTGACGTTACGGAATGAGGGCTGGACCATCAGGGATAGCGCTGGGAAATGAAGGTGCCGCAGAATGCAGTGCATTCAATTTTGAAAGAATAAGATTCGGGAGGGCAGTATTTCTAGCAGAAATAAGCGTAGGCTGCATGAAAATAACTGCTGCTGCTGCTGCTGCTAATGCACAGGAGGATACGTTTATCGGGATCACATCTTTTCGCTACAAACGTCCGACTGTTCCAGAGATAGCTCAAAAGCCAGCTTCCGCGTAGTAGCCAAGTCAACAGCCGAAGGTCGTTTAGAAGATGTTAGTATCAACCATCGTGTAGCGGTTCGAATACCAGTCTCCTCCGTCAAGTAGACAAGCAGAGACGCAAAGCGTGGGCTAAAGAGGGGCGGGTCCAGTGGACTCCTCCACGACAACAGGCCGCCCACCGCCGATCACATGGGAAATTCATTGATCACTCTGTTGTGCGCCAACAGTGAAACATGGAGGTGGGTAGAGTGACAGAGCGCGCTGTAATACAGGCTCAGCTGTCGTCGATCTTGTTCAGTGGTCAAAGGTACAAAGAGGAAAGAAAACAAATCACCACATTTTTCAAACGAAAGCCATGTTTCTTTTGGTGAACGACTTCTTGGGCGTGGATTCATTTTTCGAAAGCAATCTTAAAGCGAGTCCAAATTTTGCAACGATCGTTGCACGGCTTTGGCAATATTTGCAAGAAGAACGAATGATTATTTACAAAAAAAAGAGAAAGAATCTTTGAAATATTATACAAAGCATTTAATAAAGCGAAAGTCAGGGTTGACCATTAACGTCATCCAAAATTACTCCATTGTATGTTGAGGCATTTCAGTTAATAATAAGGTGTCATCCCCGTTGCCCTTTTTTGTCTGCATTTAGTAAATATCCAAAATATGGCAAATTAATTGTTTTCTCTTTTCTTCCCCAATAGATGTGGAGCCTACTTGTATATGTAGTAACATTCAGCTGAAATCCGGTTTAATACCATTACGGTGATGCTAATTCAGCCTGGTTCATTTGACCATCCTTAGTATATATAGATCTGTGTGTATGTTATTTAAGAAAGAAAATGTGTTATAAAATATACGCATATTCTATATTGTTAATAACACTATGCAACAAATTTCAACTTTTTGTTTTCTGCATACGTATAATTAGGTGTTTCTGGTTAATTTTTACACGCTGATTTCAATGGTACCATCCGTTTTTTCTCTAGCAAATCCAGATCTTTTGTTATTGCAAGTTAAATAGTTCAAAGGATAAATACCTCAAAGATTTCCATAATATGTCCCACTCAGTAAAAGTCAAGATTTTATACTACTTTTTAGTGAGAAACTTTTCGTACATTGTCATGAGTGGTTCGATCACTTCCGGCATCAGCTTATTCAGAAGCTTTCTTCTGTTTGAAATGTGTTGTACTACGCGAGTGTCTCTTGTAGCTTGCACTAGATTCTCTCTGAAGAAACCAACAAAAATCTCCCATCATAGCTGAATTATATCTGGCCTGATATCGCTGCTCCATGTAGGGAATTTCTTGATGAAAACGTTCTCCGTGTTCATCACTAACGCTTCCCATATTCGGGCAAAGAAGTCCAAGTGTGAATATAAAAAACGCATTTTAAATGATATGCGGCAACTCATCACATGGTAATCTTCAATAAGTTTGGTGACCAGCTTTATATAGTTTTCTCTCTTCTTATTGCCTAAGAAACCAGTGACAACTGCTTTGAAGGATTGCCAAGCATTAAGTTCCAATTCAGTCAACTGCTTCTCAAACTCTGGATCATTAAGAGTTTTTCTGATTTGAGACCCAATGAAAATCCCTTCTTTCAGTTTGGCATCACTTAGTTTTGGAAATTTTGTTCTGAGGTACTTAAAACCCATCACCTTCCTTGTGCATAGCATTCACAAAATTCTTCATTAGACATAATTTGATGTGCAGTGGTGGTAGAAGAATTTTTCAGAAGCTAGCAATGGTTGGTGCATTATACTGCTTTCACGAGGTACATATCTTTCTCTTCTTGACCATTCTTTCCTTTGGTGATGCCGCTGAGTGGATCTGCTATCCCACAGACAAAGGAAGCAGCAATACTTTGTAAAACCACTTTGTATTCCAGTAAGTAAGCCAATCACTTTGAAATCCCCACATATGCTCCAATTGTGCTCTCTGTATTTGATGGCACTGAGTATAGTTTCCATGGATTTGTATGGCTCTTTCATTCCAGTTGCATGGGCCACTGGGACAGATGGATTAATATTGCCTTGTGCAGCAAAACTGCCTTGAGAGTGAGCTTTGAATAATCAATAAACAGCCGCCACTCATCCGGATTAGGATAATAACCCAGTTCATTCATCAAACCATTGATATCTGTACAATAGCAAAGATTGTCCTTGGTTTCAAAAAAGCTGGCCAGTTTTTCATCGCGATTCCTGTAAACTGAGACCAGTGTGCCAGGTGCCAACAAGTTCCATTGTCGCAGCCTTGAACCAAGCAATTCTGAATTATCCTTGGTTAGTTTTAGATCACGAATCAAGTCATTGAGTTCAGATTGTGTTATCAAACGTGGGTCATTCTCCTTATCAGGGTTGTAATCACTGTCAGATGACCACTTCCTGTTTTCCGTTTTTGGATTACTGCCAACTTCAAGAAGATCTTCATAGTTAGGATATGGTATTGGAACGGGTAACTCATCACTGTGAGGAACAGGCTTTATAGCAGGGTGGATGTCAGGGTATTTTATTTTGTGCTTGTTCTTTGTTGAATACCCAGATATCTTTGTCATTACGAAAGTATCAGTCTGTTGAGTGATCCTTAGGTTCCCTCCAAACCATTGAAATTGCAAAAGGCATTTTTCCAGTGCCTTTCATCCATTTTGTGAGACCAGAATAGCAAGTATTGCAATTTATACGAGGCACCCAACTTTTGTCCTGGTCTCCAAGCTTGACTTTGAAGTAAGAGTGGTATACAACTTTGACCAGATCTGTAATTCTTCTCTGCTGTGATTTTTTGGTAAATTTTCAGCAAACATAGCAGAAACTATTTGGTGTATTCGCACAACCTCGTCTGAATGCCGTGATAAGGGGCAAAGAATCTGTCATGTGGTAGGAACTGACTAGTTTATTGTCCTCAATAATGTTGTAAAAAAAATTGGCCTCAATTATGTTGTAAATACACATTCATTTGACAAGCCCCTTACATCCGAGTTGATATCAACATATTTTGCCTTGATTGGACCTGGAAAACTGCTCCCTTACATCTGAGTCCTTTACATCCGATGTCCCAGGTCGACTAGTCCAGAACTGGGCCAGTTCATTCCTGAAACAAGATATAGAACTCGACTGAGAATTCATCCTGCCAACGGTTCAACCAATTTTCAGCTCGTCAGGCTTAACTCCTGAAACTCACAGCAGCGGTTGAACGGGGACGGACCTAGATACATATCACAATAACAAAAATCTAGATGTGATACAAGTGTTTTAAGGTGCATTTTTGAACTCAGGACCGATGATTTGACAAAATCACCCTATTTTGTTTATGCGGAAAAAACGTTTTTGCGGTTGGTAAGGGGGGAGGGGGAATTGGGAGGTTGTAGAAAATTATTTTTGTAACTTTTCGCGAAGGACGGGGTCGTCGTTGTGATTCTTCTGAAAAGGAGAGGAGATGTTAGGTTGTCTTTATATCTTGGTTGTTTTCTTCCGTGGTTAAGAAACAAGAACAACCATATAAAAAACATGATAAACGTACGTAAGTTTTACGTTGTCTATTTCTTTTGAAAAAGGGATGACGAGGAATGGATGGGGAAAACCGAAAGGGCGGAGGGTTAGTTGTTGCGAAGCGCCAAGGCGAAGGTAAACGTATAGAGTGCAGAGGAGGAGATTAGGAGAGGACGGCAGGGGGAGAAACAGGCGTCATGTCAAGGGGTAGAGCGCCATGGAGGGAATTAGAGTGGCATGTCGCGGGTTTAATTCGGATATAGGACCGAAATGGAAAAGCAGTCGAGCAAGGGGAGCCGCACACAACGAGGAAGGGAAGGGGGTAAAAGAGGGTGGGGGTGTGGGGAAAAAAAAAATTAAAAAAGGAAAAGACGGAAAAGGGCAGAAGAAAGGAATGGAGCGAAAAGAAAAGAAAGAGGTAAAGAAGGTGGAAAAGAAAGTAAGGAAGTGGGTAGGAGGGGGGGGTTGGAGGGGGGTGGGGGGGGGGGGGGGGGGCGGGGAGGGGAGGTGAAAAAGGGAAAGGAAAAAATAACGCAAAAAAGAAAAAAAGAGAAAAAAAAAGGGAGGGGAGAGAAGGTAGAGGGGAGGTCAAGGGTAAAGGGGGGAAAAGAGCGAGAGAGAGCGAGAGAGAGAGAGAGAAGAGAGAGAGAGAGAGATAGAGAGAGAGGCGAAAAGACCTAAAGGAAACAGAGCAGAGAGCGAGAGAGAGAGCCACCAAGAGAGAGGAAACGGAGCGTAGAGGAGGGCGCAAAGCGAGAGCGCAGCGAGAGAGCGATAGAGCGAAGACACAGAGAGAGAGGAGAGAGGCGGCATAAGCAATAAAAAGAGAGGCAGACGAGCGAGAGAGAGCGCGAGAGAAGCGCGAGAGATCTCGAGCGCGTACGAGGAGCGAAAACAGAGAGAGATAGCTAGAACCAAACCCGATAGCGAGCACCCGCGAGCGCCCAATTAGATCGCGCGCGCTCTATCGATCCTACCTAGCCCCCCGCGAGCTCTCTATCTAGATCGATCCCCCAATCGCTAGCTCTGCTTCTTGCGCGATCTCGAGCTCTATCGCTAGCTCTACGCTCTCGCGAGCGATCTCTCGATATCTCTAGCGATATATCCCCCCCCTATCTCTCTCTCTCGCTCCCCCCTCTCGCTCTTCCCCCGCTCTCTCCCCTCTCGCTCTCGCTCTCTCTCTATCTCTCCCCCCTCTCTCTCTCTCTCTTATCTCTCCCCCTCCTCTCTCTCTCTCTCTCTCTCTCTCTATCTCTCTCTCTCTCTCTCTCTCTCTCTCTCTCTCTCTCTCTCTCTCTCTCTCTCTCTTTTAACCAAACACCGAAATCATCCTAGACAGTTGGCACGGAATGGAATTTATTTACTTACATATAAAGATAGTAGTTCTTGTCACCTTAGAGAAAGAGGAGGAAACCGATTTTAACCGAATTAAGAAAGCAGTGAAAGTATTCATACATGAAATGTTCAAGCCTAAAAGGATATTTGGAATTTACCTTCAACACAAAAAGAGAGAGAGAAACAAGCAGGCACAGATAATTCGTACAAGGCGGGGAAGACTACGCCTTCAAGTATGTAGTGATGATAGATTCGGTTTATTTTTTTCTTTCTCTTGTCCTTTTCTCTGTTGTGGAAAATTGTTAAATTGAGGCAAACAACTGGGTTTCTCGTTAGCTAAGATCTGATTCAGATTTAAAATAAGTACAGCAGTGGCCAGCATTATTTCATCTGAAAAGCCATTGTGAAGTCATCCAAGGATACATCGTCGAAATGTCGAGAATAACAACAGCAGACTATCTTTGGTGTTTGTTTTTTTTTAAGTATTATTTGTTTGTGTACATGTTTATTAGTAATCATTTTAGCAAGTCAAGAGTGAAATAGCTGCGAGACACGAATTACCAACCAACATAATTTCTGGAGGTATATGTGATAACTGAGCGTGTTACACGAGGTCTTTGTACTATAACATCCTTAATTTCTTGTGGAAATTGAACTAAAACAATAAGTCAGCAAACTTCAGTAAGTGCGCACCTTTCAGAAAGAATGATATTCTAACAAGGAAAATACTTAAGTATCGGACTGGTTTTCATATAATTACCATTCAAATAATTATTCTGAGTTGCACAATAGTTTTGGTGAAATTTCATTTCTATTTACATAAATAAATGATCTGTTTTGCATTTTTAACTTGAAGATTAAGTGAATATTAAACTTAAAATCAGGACGACGGATAAATGGCTGTCCTGATTTTCAGAGGAATTCCGATCGTATACTAAAAGATTCGAGGAGAATTTATCAACAGGATTACTGGCCCTTTGAGGAGTACGCTCGTATCCGCGAGACATTAAAACGTACATCTACTGGATTACTTTGTCATGATCCTCACCCCCTTAGGTCTACGAGCGTACTCCTCAAAGTGTTAAGAAAACAAACGAAAAAACAAAAGAACTTCTGGCGTGAGCTTGTAATACTTACACTTCAAACTGACTGAGTTAACGGTTATTGCCCCTTACGCTGTTTTCCGTTCAACGACCGAAGCAGGTTAACCGTGATTTAATGCGCACAGGATGCTGGGTATTTACAGACAAACTGTGTTTTCATTTTACTTCCAATATTACACGATATTCTCTCTCTCTCTCTCTCTCTGTAATTACGTCATCTCTCTCCCCCTATCTCTCTGTATTGATGTCATCTCTCTCTCTCTCCCTCTCTCTGTACTGACGTCATCTCTCTCCCCCTATCTCTCTGTATTGATGTCATCTCTCTCTCTCTCCCTCTCTCTGTACTGACGTCATCTCTCTCCCCCTATCTCTCTGTATTGACGTCATCTCTCTCTCCCCCTCTCTCTGTATTGACGTCATCTCTCTCTCCCCCTCTCTCTGTAATGACGTCATTGCTGTCTCTCCCTCCCCCTCTCTCTTTCTGTAATTACGTCATCTCTCTCTCTCTCTGTAATGACGTCATTGCTCTCTCTCCCTCCCTCCCCTCTCTCTTTCTGTAATTACGTCATCTCTCTCTCTCTCTCCCCCTCTCTCTGTAATGACGTCATTGCTCTCTCTCCCGCCCCCTCTCTCTTTCTGTAATTACGTCATCTCTCTCTCTCTCAATGTAGTGACGTCACCTCTCTGTATTGACGTAATCTCTCTGTGTGTACTGACGTCACCCCTCTGTACTAACGCCATCATCTCTCTCTCTCACTCTCTCAATGTAGTGACGTCACCTCTCTGTATTGACGTAATCGCTCTATCTGTACTGACGTCACCCCTCTGTACTAATGCCATCATCTCTCTCTCTCTCTCTCTCTCTCTCTCTTTTTAAAATTTTGATAATTTCATCAAGCAAATATTTCATTGTGTTCGCGTCGCGCCTGTAGCTGTAAAACTTCGATGCCATATTTTAGAAAACGCTATTTGTTTACGAACAAGCCGCCAGGTGGCGACAGATTTGTTGCTGATAGTTTCTTCTTTCGCCGATACAGAAGAACTGGTAAACTACTGTAAGTGCGTTGAACAGCGTCATACGAAACGTTGTTAGGTCGCTAAATATCCACGGCGGTGTTAACGATATCTATACGGAGAAAATGCGTACTTTTAGGGTTATCGACTTTTAAAAACAAGGAGCCTGTATCCGGTTAGTAAGCTAACGTTTTGAGGGTAATTTGGGAAGAACCGCGTAAAATACTGGCGCTGATTTCATATCGTCAGGAAAATTTCGCCAAAAAAATCGTGAGCTAATCGTTGTGATGCCTCGCCGGCGACCAACCAACCTATCGTTGCTGCTTGGCCGCTTATGTATCGTTTTTCCGAAAGAGAGTCGGCGCCGATGCGCTCGAGTTTCAGCGTGAACATTACCGCCCAGCCAAGCGTCGGGGCGCCTCTCGGGGGAAGCGCGAGGCTCGGTCGGGTACTTCTAGAACTGGCATTAGGGCCTCGCGGTTTTCCGGGTCAGGAGTTAACGTCGAAGCCGTTTTTAACTCGTTCTTTTCGAAATACACAAAATGCCGCGGTTAAAGCGGGCATTTTTTTTACAAATTTCGAAAATGATTATTCATAGTGCATGGAAATAATTTAATTAAAAAAACTAGATTTTATTTTTTTTTTTTTCCTTTTTTGTTTTCCACTTTCTGCTAACCTTCTTTCTTTATTTTTGCTGTCACTCCGGCAGGAGGGGATGGGTAACCAAGAGCCCCTCTTTAAATAATCTAAATAGGGTTTAACCAAACTTGGTCAGTGCTCCTGGACCGCATCAGCGACGTTACCGTGGTAACCGTCAAGGCGTTTCGGCAATGGCGGCTGTAAGCAATCCCAGCGTGTGGAGTGGCTCTTCTGAGTGGAACTTATCCTCAAGATGCTTCCGCTATGCCGGCCTTTTGGATTTTCTTTTTTGTTGTTGTTGCTTTATTTTCGCTATGCAAATGTCAATAATCATTTTTAAAGATTTACGGTAAAACAACAACCATCTTACATTCATTGATAGACGTATAAATTCCACTGCTTGCATACATGCTTCGGAATGGTCGTTTCCGCCTGTATTTGGTCAAAGAAATCTCCACCATTTAGCAGTACCAACCACTACAGCTCAGAAACACGGAATAAAGTGCAGATAGAGCCCTACACGAACCCATTTAAGTTCTCATAGAGGCATCTTGAGACCTCTACAAGGTTTACATGATACAAACAGTCCTCTTACCATTTACTGAAAATGGCATCACGTAGAATTACTGTGGATAAATGGAAGAATAAATGTGAATCTACAAAATATGTGGGTATTGAAGCAATTATGGCAGGAATCTGTTTATGAATAAATAACAGGCCTGCAATGGAAAAATTGTCCAAAAACTAATAGGTGATTCTTATAGATTTTTGGGTGCTGTTTTCAGTAAAAATAGTTTTAAAATTCCGTTACGTACCATTTTCCGACAAACTCAAATTTTCGATTTCAGTATCTCCAGAATCACTGTATTAAGCTTCTAAAACAACAATTTAATAATAATTAATTTTTCTTCTTTTTTAACTCGTTTCCCCCACTCCAGACAGTGCCAGGAAGTGGGATAAGCCGATGACTGACTCCTTTTTGCTTCTCCCTCTCCACCCTCGCTACTTGGACTCAGTTGCAATTAGATCTTTGTGTGACAAGGTTCTGTCATAACCAGTGAACTTTCCCAGACGTGTCAAATCTGCAGAAGTTTACTTTTTTCTCCTTTTTACTTAGTGGTTTTCTTCTGTTTATAAGTGTACTAAATGGCTGCAAGGGGGTTCTTAATGCACCTCATTAACTTTTGATACAGTTGTGGGAACTTTGTAGTGAAGGAACAGCAAAGAAACACCACACACTTTGTTAAG
Source organism: Nautilus pompilius (assembly GCA_018389105.1). Taxonomy (NCBI): domain Eukaryota; kingdom Metazoa; phylum Mollusca; class Cephalopoda; order Nautilida; family Nautilidae; genus Nautilus; species Nautilus pompilius. The sequence continues at coordinate 655,741 of JACATO010000349.1, read as the reverse complement.
AAAGTGTATTATGCGTATTTTGGTGTGAAACTTGGTGACCAGCATAAGTCCTTGGTCGCCACATAAAGTGTGTTCTGTTTGTGTGGAAGAACTCCGACAGTGGTCTCAAGGTAAGAAAAAGACTTTCCGTTTTGTGATCCCTGTGATCTGGAGGGAACCCCGACATCACAGTGATGACTGTTACTTTTGTTCGTGTAACGTACAGGGGTTCAATCTAAAAAATAAGAAAAATTTTCTATCCGAACCTCTCGACGGCAATACGCCCTATACCTCATGGCCCAGGTATACCAGTACCTTTACGTCCAGAAAAACTAGAAGACACACCTGGAGACTCTGAAAAAGAAGGCCAGGATTCTGACGAGGACTTCCACGATGTTTCAAGCATCAGCGAGCCCCAACTGCTTTCACAGCTTGAATTGAATTACTTAGTCAGAGACGTGGGTCTTCCTAAAAATGCAGCAGAACTGTTAGGCTCTTGGTTAAAGGAAGTTGCCCCTGTTACCCCTTTCTCATGGTTTAGAAATAGAGAAAAATGTTTCATTCCATACTTTTCTAAAGAAGGTGACCTGTTTACTGTAGCGATGTCCCTGGACTGATGGAGAGATTTAACATACAGTATGACGTGAACGAGTGGAGGCTCTTTACTGACTCGTCAAAAAGATACCTCAAAGCTGTGCTTCTCCACAATGGTAGCGAGTACGCTTCAGTACCAGTAGGGCATTCTGTGTATCTGAAAGAATGCTACGAGAATTTATCCATAATTCTCACCGAACTGAAATACAAGGATCATGGATGGACGATATGCGGCGATCTAAAAGTAATTTCCATGCTTCTTGGACAGCAGGGAGGAAAATCAAGTACCCCTGCTTCTTGTGTGAATGGGACAGCCGGGATAGGGGCCAACACTGGATCAAAAAGGAGTGGCCGTGTAGGGTAGAATTAGAACCTGGAAGCGAGAATGTAGTACGGGAATGTTTGGTTGATTCAAGGAAAGTTCTCTTGCTTCCACTTCATATCAAGATTGGACTGATGAAACAATTTGTAAAGGCTCTGTCAAAAGAAGTAGAGTGTTTGAAATACCTGCGCAACAAGTTTCCGGGACTGTCAGAAGGAAAAGTGAGAGGTGTTTTCGTCGGTCCAGATATTCGGAAACTTCTGAAAGATGATCATGATGTGTTTGAAACAAAAGTGGAAACAGTTGATAAAGAGGCCTGGAAAGTTTTCAAAGAAGTTGTACAGAAATTTATTGGGAACTATAAGGACCCCAACTTTAAGTGTATCGTGGAAAACATGCTGATGAAATTCGAAGACTTGGGTTGTTCGATGAGCTTGAAGGTGCACTTCCTGAATTCTCATTTAGACTACTTCCCGAAAATCTTGATGCTGTTAGTGAAGAGCAGGGGGAAGATTCCATCAAGATATCAAGAAGATGGAACGAAGATACCAGGGTAGGTGGAACGTCAACATGATTGCGGACTACTGTTGGATGCTGCACAGAGAAGAGCCGGAAACTGCCTACAAGAGAAAAAGGACCAGAAGGAGCTTTGAGGGAAAACGGAAAAGGCAGAATAAGGACTTGTAACGGTGAGTAAGGGTTGAGAACGGTTTTCTGTTAATAATTTTGTAAATGAAGCTATTTTAAAATTTCTTTTGCAAATAAATGTTTCAACCAGAATACGTATTAATAATCTCTTTTCCCGTATTTTCGGATTCACTTCGTGAAAAATCCTTACGTGATAATAGCGGTCATATTGGAAATCAGCACACCAAACAACATAACAGTCACTTGTAACATTGCAGATCCAATGTCTCAAATTCTGCAGGCCTGTGTAATACAGTTGGCTGCACGGGAAACTTTTAATTTTCCAGGAGTTAGAGGAAGTTGGATGGCATCGTTTGAGATGGTTCTACCTTTAGTCTTCACAGTACCACTATTTGTAATTTAAAATGACCGTTTTAAGGTCTGCACCACAAAGTTTTAATTCAAATTCATACAATTACAAAACACAAGACAATTTTTCTTTTAGGAAGGGCAAGTATAGAGACCTTAATAGATAGGATACTGAATTTCTGGAACGGTTCGGCGTAGATTCTTTGAAGGTTTTTTATTCGCAAGGTTAATAAAAAATTAAACTTTAGAGACCTTCAAATTAAATCAGGTCGGACTGGATTACAGCGATTGCGCACTAGCTGGGTTTCATTTAAACTTCCCTTATAATTCAGGGAAATTTTAAAAAGATGCTTGGACCTCCAATAAAAAGTCAGAAAACCAAATGTTATCCGTAATGCACAATGGTCACCTCTTCCAGTATTATCAGATTTAGTAGTCTCTCGTCAGATTTGCCTGCTCAAGACAGTTAGTAAATAGCAGTTCCACTTGAAAAACTGCCTTGCTCTACAGCCGCCTCTTCTTGGCATCCCGACACCATCACGAAGATCATCGAAAGCTATTCTCACCTTCTTTATTCCGGATGTTTTCCTTTCTGAGACCACTTCCACTGCGTTTCGATGTCTCGCTATTTTGTCAGCAGCAGGAACGCTTCCGAAGCCAGACTTTTTGTTCACCTAATTTATTGAATCTCTTGTTTTGGTGGTCATTCCCATTTTCATAATTACTCAATCTGCGTTACACTGCGCTACAAAAGTCTATAAACGCCAGAAAAACTCTTTGGTGAACAAAAGCGATATTTATGCAGGCGGTTCTATTCAACGTACAAATGCAGCTCAGCTTTTGAAAAAGTCCATTTATTAATTTACACGATATTTTGAACGAGAAAAGCTCAGGAATTAAATGGTGCGATTAAGAGAGGTGTCGCGAGTGGATGAAAGATGGAGCCAGAGCGATACTGTTACACTCCCGTCTTAAGTGTTAGCTGAATTTTTTCTTTCTTGGCTACTTAGATTTGGGATGCATTTATTTTCTCTAGTGTGCTGAGGCCAGATGATCTTATATAGTAGCACACATTCCTGGGTAAAGTATATCAATGAATACTCTTAAAAGGTGTTTGTATTTTTTAAATAGCCTTCCATGTGATACGCAGGGAAACTTCCTCCATTTATACTTATAATTCCTTTCCATGTTTAATAAATGATTTAAATCAACCATGATGACGCACCTACAGATATGGTCAAAGGAATATACTGTTATAATTAAAAATTCAATCGCCTTAAATTTGTCTTTATTTTTAAAGTTTACCCTAATACATCGAACTACTGGCAGTTGAACCATCGACATCTAAATGCGATGAAATTCAAGAGAAATTCTCGTACTCTGATCCGCTGACATCCTATTATATGTCAGATTTTATAATCGACGGTCTTCGGAATGACGCAAGTGCGTGATAAGCTATCAGCTAAAAGAGAGATTTTAAAGTGGTTTTATAAGCCGAGAGAGCGAGCAAAGACAGCTTTGCTTACTCCTTGAATTACGACTGTAAAAATTCCTGCAGACTGTAACATTGCAGCTTCTGCAGAGTCTCTCTCTCTCTCCCTCCCTCCATCCCTCCCCTGCTGTTATATCTTTACACGAGGACGCAGGCCAAATCTGTATTATTTAAAAAAAAATAGGGAAGATCCCGGAGGAGTTTAATACAAATAGGACTGTACAATTTCGTTGGAAATACGAGGTAAACCTATTGTGAAAATCTCTGCTCTTCGCCTTTGTAGATTGATGTATTGGTGTCAGCTTATTTGTTAAGATTTAAACCCGTGAATGTGCTAATAAACTTCAATGCTGACTACTAGTTTCATTACAGATGCCACCCACTTCGTTTTATTTTAGATTCCTCGTGAGAGACATTTACTGTGAAAAAAAATGTTTCTAAAAGAGTCTGTTGAAACGTATTATTTCTGATCTGGAAAACACCATTCAGAAAGTACGCGGGTAGCTTGAGGATACCCTAAAATGGGATGGAATGTGGAGAGAAGAGAGGAAATAAGTGTAGTCATATCTAATTATACAGTGCTCTTTTTTAATAATTTGGAAAACTGCTGTTATTACAATATGTTAATTTGTTGTAGAAAGCAAATCGAGTGCAATTCTTCATGTCATATTTGGTCCAGCTACTTCTAGCAGCACGAAGAATATCTGCCCTGTTTGGCTGGTCTAAGCTACTCCATATCTGTGTGAGACCTTTCTTTAATTCCAAACTATGGGTGGGAAGTGGAGGGGTTTCTCTCAGCTGGCGATCTAAATTATTCCCATAGATGCTCATTTCTGACTACGGGGTAACTGGGGAAGAACCCGAATACCTTGATTCCTCTTCCAGATAGTGGTCACGCAAGAGGTGTGGCATGTAGAACCATCCTGCTGAAGAATATGGGCAATAAATCTCAGTACGCTTTGATGGTACAACGGTAGGATGTGTCTTTGAAATGATAGTGTACCTAGAAGAATTGAGACGTTCCTCAAAAAGCATCAAACCCGTCTTTCCGCTATGTTAATCTGCAGCCCATACCACGACACTCCCGCCTCCACACTTGGCCGGAGCTGAAAGCATTGGCGTTGAAAATATACGTTATGTCTTCATATGCAGGTGCGACATGCAGATGCTAATTGCCGATATTCTAATGATGTCAGCAGAAGAATCTGGACGGTGGATGTGGGTGGTGTAACGAACAATGGCGTGTTCTCCGCTGGCTCTACATCCCTTCTGAGAGCACTGCATATCGATTTTTCGCAGCAATGACATTTTCCTCAGTGAAGTACCATTGAACTTCGAGATGATACTGGCTGCAGATTTAAAAAAAAAACAACAAATGTCTAGATCTTTGGCAGTCTGCCGCTGACTTCGCCAAGCTTTAATTGAACAACCAGGTAAGCGAAGTAACATCAGGGCGAGCCACCTGTTTCTTGGCGTGGAAACAGTGAACACTAATTAGCTGTCCACGCAGACGTCTAGTACATTCATAATCTTACCCAAAGCAGGTAAATTTGTCAGGTAACCCGTCCTAGTGGTGGTCGACCTAATGTGACAATATATTTATTCTACGTGCATCTGAAAAACTTGAACATTTTTTTTAAAAAAAAAACAATGATAAATTATTTATCGTTGTTTTACTTAAAAGAATCCGAAATGATTGTGCCCTTTGTGTCATGGTGGGTTCCTTTTATCGAGTCGTTGTAGACGGGAAAGAGTGTTTTTGACTGGGATGTCTTCAGTAGAAAAGACAGAAATTCCGAAAGAGAAAATCCTTATATGCATCTTTGGAACGTACGTAAAGTTTCTTATGTAAAGAGAGTGCATATACTTATTATTCAGCAATAATAATAATAATAATAATAATAATAACAATAATAATAATAATAATAATATAATAATAATAATAATAATAATAATAATAATAATAATAATAATAATAATAATAATAATAATAATAATAATAATAATAATAATAATAATAATAATAATAATAATAATAATAATAAAGATTCTTGCGATTTACCTTAGGGGTTAATCTATTTTACTCTGTTCTAGATCGGTTTATCTTGCAAAGTTCGTTTCTCTTAAAACAACAGACTAAGCTGCCAGGAACCCGATGAAGAAGTAACACAATCTCCCAAAAGAGAATACGATATTTTGTCGCCTTCAAGAGAGAGAATAACTAAAAGGAATATGAAAGTATTAACTAAGAATTATGCGTTATGTCCCAAAAAACAAAACTAGTAAGACCATGGATTATTATTATTATTTTTTAAATATATAGTTTGGCTTCACAGAAGCGTTTTCAAAACTAATTAATCTTGCTCAATCTTATTTATTTACTCGCGCGACGTTTTCTGATAACTGGTTAGCTCGTTATTTACAGGCCGCTTATCCTTCTTTGAACCCGCCAGACGTTAGGATGTAATACATCCAGGAACTCCCTGTCTTCAGTTTCTTAATCCAAGCGGAAGAAAAAAGGGTGCTGAGGTTAGCTGTACACCTACCGCAGAAAGTCATTACTAGGACTCTTCATCTTCAGATGTGGGAAGAAATTGGAGAGCTCGGAGGAAACCCCTGTCGCCAGCTGGGAAGAAGGCGTTTATGCCTAATGACAAGATGTGTACAATGATCAACAGCTCATCTTTTCCCGACGGTTAACAAATAAGACAGTCAGTCAGGGTTACATGTGTTTCGTCATAGTGCTATTATCTGACATTTCTACCTGAAATAAGGCATAGTTCGGTTACAATTTATCCTTCGATTGTGTATTAGCTTTCAACGTCAAAAGGTGCTCATTTTTGGTATTAAATGACACTCAAACTGATTAAAGTAGGTACCGTACTTAGCTTTTCGAGTAACCGTGGATATTGCTAAGCTTAGTATAGCATGCAATGAAAAGTTTTTAACTGATAAGCGGTTTTGCCTTTTTTGACTGAACATATTTTGAGATGTATGTTCTGGACTATTTCCCCTATCGGAATAATCGTTATTTGGAGATACTAAAAGCACGAGTTGCGTCCCCTTTCTATAAAAAAACAACAACAAAAACAAACAGAACGAAGCAGAAGAAGAAAACAGTGCAACTTCTTCATTGGTGAGTTTCCGTTCTTTGTATCACGGGATCGGGGACGAAATAAATAAGATGTTTACTTAATGTAATAAAATAAGCAGCTAAAATATTAATAATTTCTATCAATGGGGGGGACTGGCGCAAACGCCCCCAGGGAGCCCACGTGATGGTACCTTAATCGGCTGTGTAGATGTCCGGTCGGGGTGCCCTAAAATGCTTGATCGCACGATTCGCTTCTGGACCTTTAGTCTCGTCGCTTTGGTTCAGAGAAGCTCTCGAACCTGTGAGAGACACATGACTCTGGCTCCCCGAGGACGTAGTTTCCTTAGTTGCTACGCCTGGAATGAGTTAGAAATGAGCTGCTGTCGAACGGGACGCTTTCTTCGAAGAACACCTGACCTCATCTGCCGTTCACTGACTTATGATTCACGGTCTGTAGAACTTAGCTCGAAAGCTATATGACCCCGCCATGTATTTTTCTGGTTTAAGTAGTGACGAATGTCCAAACCCCTGGTCTCAACGCTAGAAAAGACCTTCGAGAGTTGGGTCGATTATCTGTTTGTTATGTTATTATCAATAATTTGCCGGCTCTCGCTTTCGCCTATTGGTCCACCTGCGTGGGTTTCTTCCGAGCTCTCCGATTTCCTCCGACAGCTAAACAGAGGATTTATAATAGAGATTTTTCTAGAACTGGTGGTGAAGGATTCTCGGAAAACAGTCGACTGGCTTGCACCCTGACTACAGCTCAAGAGACCCCCCCTCAACTGTGCCCAAGTAACTTGCTTGGACACCAAGGATAATACCTTACATCTGTCCATTCTAGCTCACCTCCGTGGGATGTAGTTCAGGACAAGGAGGGTGCGGTGGGTGGCTAAGCAAGAAAGTAAAACCGGCTTTTATCAATAAAATAATTCAAATTAAAAATTTTTATTTTTCAAATTGCTGAATTTAGTACGATTTTTATTGTTTCATATCATTGGCGAGGAACCCTTTTACACCCAGTCGGCAGTGACAGCACACCATCCATTATGCTGCTCCACGTGCGTCAACTCTGATGTTACTGAGGTTGGTGAAAAGAACGAAGCAAACGGCGTTGAAATAAGAAGGAGAGAAAGAAAAATATTTAATTATGATTAATGCTAGTCATTAGTGCTAAAAAAAATAGCCGGTAAAGATGTGTGTGGATTAATGATAAACAGCCTTAATAGGAAAAAAAGTAAATCTACGGTTTGTTCGCTAAATCTAGAGATTAGAATGTATCTATCACACGACGACACCCATCAACTGGCTCTCACACTTCCAAACAAAAAGATCGTGCATCTCTCTGCTGTGGAGCTTAGTGATAGATATTAAATATCGTAAGACGGCAGTTACGAGTTCATTTCGTGATTTAAGCGAGAGGCGATTAGGCTTGTATTGGAAACAGTAAGCTAAAAATGACTCGAGAAGTAATTAATTACACAGGCCTGCAGAATTTGAGACATTGGAAATTGTCTGCAATGTTACAAGTGACTGCTATGTTGTTTGGTGTGCTGATTTCCAATATGACCACTATTATTCTCTATCACGTAAGGAATTTTCACGAAGTGAATCCGAAAATACGGGAAAAGAGATTATTAATACGTATTCTGGTTGAAACATTTATTTGCAAAAGAAATTTTAAAATAGCTTCATTTACAAAATTATTAACAGAAAACCGTTCTCAACCCTTACTCACCGTTACAAGTCCTTATTCTGCCTTTTCCGTTTTCCCTCAAAGCTCCTCCTGGTCCTTTTTCTCTTGTAGACAGTTTCCGGCTCTTCTCTGTGCGGCATCCAACAGTAGTCCGCAATCATGTTGACGTTCCACCTACCCTGGTATCTTCGTTCCATCTTCTTGATATCTTGATGGAATCTTCCCCCTGCTCTTCACGAACAGCATCAAGATTTTCGGGGAAGTAGTCTAAATGAGAATTCAGGAAGTGCACATTCAAGCTCATCGAACACCCCAAGTCTTCGAATTTCATCAGCATGTTTTCCACGATACACTTAAAGTTGTGGTCCTTATAGTTCCCAATAAATTTCTGTACAACTTCTTTGAAAACTTTCCAGGCCTCTTTTTCAACTGTTTCCACTTTTGTTTCAAACACATCATGATCATTTTTCAGAAGTTTCCGAATATCTGGACCGACGAAAACACCTCTCACTTTTCCTTCTGACAGTTCCGGAAACTTGTTGCGCAGGTATTTCAAACACTCTACTTTTTTTGACAGAGCCTTTACAAATTGTTTCATCAGTCCAATCTTGATATGAAGTGGAAGCAAGAGAACTTTCCTTGAATCAACCAAACATTCCCGTACTACATTCTCGCTTCCAGGTTCTAATTCTACCCTACACGGCCACTCCTTTTTGATCCAGTGTTGGCCCCTATCCCGGCTGTCCCATTCACACAAGAAGCAGGGGTACTTGATTTTCCTCCCTGCTGTCCAAGAAGCATGGAAATTACTTTTAGATCGCCGCATATCGTCCATCCATGATCCTTGTATTTCAGTTCGGTGAGAATTATGGATAAATTCTCGTAGCATTCTTTCAGATACACAGAATGCCCTACTGGTACTGAAGCGTACTCGCTACCATTGTGGAGAAGCACAGCTTTGAGGTATCTTTTTGACGAGTCAGTAAAGAGCCTCCACTCGTTCACGTCATACTGTATGTTAAATCTCTACATCAGTCCAGGGACATCGCTACAGTAAACAGGTCACCTTCTTTAGAAAAGTATGGAATGAAACATTTTTCTCTATTTCTAAACCATGAGAAAGGGGTAACAGGGGCAACTTCCTTTAACCAAGAGCCTAACAGTTCTGCTGCATTTTTAGGAAGACCCACGTCTCTGACTAAGTAATTCAATTCAAGCTGTGAAAACAGTTGGGGCTCGCTGATGCCTGAAACATCGTGAAAGTCCTCGTCAGAATCCTGGCCTTCTTTTTCAGAGTCTCCAGGTGTGTCTTCTAGTTTTTCTGGACGTAAAGGTACTGGTATACCTGGGCCATGAGGTATAGGGCGTATTGCCGTCGAGAGGTTCGGATAGAAAATTTCTTTCTTATTTTTTAGATTGAACCCCTGTACGTTACACGAACAAAAGTAACAGTCATCACAGTGATGTCGGGGTTCCCTCCAGATCACAGGGATCACAAAACGGAAAGTCTTTTTCTTACCTTGAGACCACTGTCGGAGTTCTTCCACACAAACAGAACACACTTTATGTGGCGACCAAGGACTTATGCTGGTCACCAAGTTTCACACCAAAATACGCATAATACACTTTCTTAACAAAGTGTGTGGTGTTTCTTTGCTGTTCCTTCACTACAAAGTTCCCACAACTGTAACAAAAGTTATCAGGTGCATTAAGAACCCCCTTGCAGCCATTTAGTACACTTATAAACAGAAGAAAACCACTAAGTAAAAAGGAGGAAAAAGTAAACTTCTGCAGATTTGACACGTCTGGGAAAGTTCACTGGTTATGACAGAACCTTGTCACACAAAGATCTAATTGCAACTGAGTCCAAGTAGGGAGGGTGGAGAGGGAGAAGCAAAAAGGAGTCAGTCATCAGCTTATCCCACTTCCTGGCACTGTCTGGAGTGGGGGAAACGAGTTAAAAAAGAAGAAAAATTAATTATTATTAAATTGTTGTTTTAGAAGCTTAATACAGTGATTCTGGAGATACTGAAATCGAAAATTTGAGTTTGTCGGAAAATGGTACGTAACGGAATTTTAAAACTATTGTTACTGAAAACAGCACCCAAAAATCTATAAGAATCACCTATTGGTTTTCAGACAATTTTTCCATTGCAAGCCTGTGTTATCGGTAATGCACGTTCTCCCTTTTACACTCCTGTTTTACATAACTAATACTGAGATGCTGTTGTAGATATAGGCTGATCGGTACAGAATGAAGCTTAACACCCAAAAATAGAGAGAAAAAATAAAGCTACTATTCATAAAACAAAAAAAAAAAAGAATGGGGGTAAGATCTTTATGTTTATCAAATGTTTTAATGGCTCAATAGGTTAAATAGTTAGTCAAAAAGATCACCATGACGACCAACAGGTTCTGGGTTCCAGAACAACTTTTGCCGCTGCTGAACAATTTTCTGCTAGCGTCCTATAAATGGGACGCAAGGGAAAACTGAAAAATATAAAATATGCTCATTAATGAATATATTATTATAAAATGTTTTAAGTCATTTTAAACTAAATATACTTCATATTTCTCTTCGTAAAAACAGGATCCTAGTTTTTAATAAACGATAGTTACTTCCCTTAACGAGATGTTCGCCAAAATGGCTCATTCACGCAAACGCCTTTGAAGGCAGGTAAAATATGTTTCTAAATATCTTATAATAGATTAAATTTCTTGATACCAGAAGAAATTTAACCATTTTAAAACCCATTTTCATCCTTATTAGCCATTCTTTATTCAATACATATATAATGTATCTCTGAATGCAAGCGTCTTATAAATGCAATGTTAGCAGGCAAAGAGTACTTGGCTTTAGTAACATAGACACATCTTACAATTTTTAATGCTGGTAAGAACAAAGTATATTCTTAAAGAAATGACCAGGTAAGACAAACCAATGTAGATGTTTGATTTTGGTCAAACGAAAGCAAAATTTTAAAACTTGATAAGTACCAATGTGTTAAAAACAAGCGTCAACATTCTGGTTTCCGACAAACCAATACTGCTACAGAGCTACTCTGTTTGAACGATATACGAGGTCTGTCGAAAACGTATCCGACCTTAGGCTGTGGGAAAAAAGTACGTACTTAGTGGGGTTCAATTGCTAACTCCCTTCGAAGTAGGCCCCTTGTGCCTCCACACACTTAGCCCAGCGATCCTTCCACTGTTCGAAGCACGTCTGTAATACTTCTTCCGGAATGGCTCTCAGCTCTGCCGTCACATTCCGCATGATGTCCTCTCGGCTCTCAAATCGGGAGCCTTTCAGTGGCATCTTCATTTTTGGGAACAACCAGAAGTCAGAAGGAGCCATGTCTGGAGAGTAGGGAGCCTGGCGAATGAGCGAAATGCCTTATTTGCCAAGAAACCTTGGATCAGCTGTGATGAATGAGCTGGGGCGTTGTCATGATGCAGCTGCCAGTTTTGCGAGGCCCATAGATCCGGCCTCTTGCGCCAAACTGCATAACGAAGATGTCGGAGGACATCCTGATAGTACTCCTTTGTAACTGTCTGCCCTTCTGGTGCGTATTCGTGATGCACAACGCCTCGATAGTCAAAGAAAACAGTCAGCATCACCTTGATTTTGCTCCGGACCTGACATTGGGTGCTTCCACTGTGATGACTGAGCTTTGGTTTCCAGGTCATACCCATACACCCACATCTCATCGCCAGTTATCACGGTATTCTGGAACTCAGGATCCCTGTTGTCAGTATCCAGCAGGTCCTGCGCAACCTCAAGACGAAATTGTTGTTGTTCCTGAGAAAGCAGCTTGGGCACAAATTTCGCTGCCACTCTGCACAAGCCCAAATCCTCCTTTACAATCGCATGTGCAGAATCTTTACTGATCCCAGCCCCGTTACCAATTTCCCCGCACCGTCGAACGACGATCCTCCATTATCAAGGTCCGCACTTTCTCGATATCAACTGCACTGCGGTTTGTTGACGGCCTCCCGGAACGATGATCATTTTCCACCTATGTGCAGCCATCTTTGAACCTGTTGTACCATTCCTTTATTTGGGTAACACCCATGGCATTGTCACCAAAAGCCTATTGAATTTTGCGAATTGTTTCCGCTTGGGTATCTCCAAGCTTTTGGCAAAACTTGATGCAAGATCGTTGCTCCACACGTTCCATCGTCACAGGCGAAATGAAAATGCGACGAGTAAGTAGTACAGCACCTCACACAATGGCTGCCTGACAGCGACTGATGCATCCAGCAAGCCCGCCAAAAAACCACGCATGCGCATGAAGGCATGCGTCTCCACTATGCACACTTTTGCTTCTCTAACGTCATTATTTCCCATTGGATAAAATAAAGTCGGATACTTTTTCGACAGACCTCGTATATATATATATAATTTTAAATTTTTTATTATCATAATTTGTAAATGATGCAGAACAGATTCTATCAACAATATTTATATTTATATTTCAGGAATTATTTACTGCACGAGATTCCGAATTTAATCGAAAGCGAAGAAAATGATATCAGATCTGCAGACACATTATCGGAAAAAGATGGGGAAGATGAAGGCGGTTTTCAAATAAATAATTTGCCAGCAAATCAACTTCAATCTGAGATCGAAGCTGTCATTGCCAAAAAAAAAAAAAAACGGTGAGCGAATTCACATCCAGGCTGCTGATGAAACCAGCGAAGAAGAAGACGATGCATTAGCCTCTTCAGAACTAACCAGGAAGAATAAAAACATAGTGACATATGGCGGGAAAATGGCATGGAATAAAACTTGAACATGAAAGCAATGGTTCGGTGAGACTCCACAATTCATGAAAAATTATATAATCTAGAAAAATTATTTGAACTCTCTTCCTTTGACAACGAGGTTGTTGAGCAGATCGCTGAATACATCCAGCGTAACGCCTCCCAAATGAAAATCACTTTCAAAAGCAGTTGTGAAGAAATTTGTTTATTCTTAGCCAGTCCTTTTCATTTCAGGCTACGCACCAGAATAAAGGACGCCCAGTGCAGTGGGATGTAAAAGGAGGCATACAAAACATATCCATTTCAGGTTCGATAGGTAAAATTCGATTTGATAAAAATAATGTTATATACACGTGTGTAACAATAACAATCTTAGAGTGAATGGCAGGTTTGTGAAACATAGACTGCTCATCAAAATGACAAATAAGCGAGCGAAAGTATGGTGACATAACTCTGGGCCACATGGTGCGAAGCAATGCATACGCAGCAAACCTATACAGTTCGGATTTAAGCACTAGTTCCTACGACCCCATTTGGATATGTAACCAGTTATGAGCCATATCAAAGCGCACAGGCTGGATACGACAAGCAGATGAAAACTTGAATTCTCTGTCGTAAAAAATCTTGTCTTATGTTTGCCAAAAGAGTTGCCTTTCCACAGAACAGAAGGAAATGTGTTTTCATGCTTTGTTTTACGGCATCGGGCATTTCAGGTATGCTAAAGGCCAAAAAATGGCTTGCAAGGAAGAATATAGTTCATCCACATCGAACAGAGCCCTTATCCTTTTAAAATCTGCTGATAGATAGATTCGTCCTCAATGTCAGCTGCTATCGCATCACTCTTAGAACGAAAAAACTCTTGGTGGTCTGAATTTGCTTTCGTAGCGGACACGGCAATCATCAGCGTCTGACTGCTGTACAAAAATACTCCTTCTTATGCAGAATTAACCCTTGACCAGCTTCCTTTCAGACGAGAGATTGTCCATGTTTACCATCCGCAGATACAAAAGCAAAACAAAGATTGGCAAAGTCTCTTCCAGGCCGACCATCACGTTTGAACAAAAAAGTTATAGATACCATCCGCAGAGTCAGACAAAACACAAAGATGCTGAGTGTGGGTGAGGGAAAACGTATATATCTGCATCAGATGTCACATTACATACTCCGAAGTTTTTCACATCTGATATTGCAAAATTAGGCTTTAATATTTCTCTTTTCACCTTTATACTTTGATTTCTTGACTTACTTTTGCATTTGGTCATCCAAAAAAATAAAAGTTTGTTTTATTTAAATTTTCTTCTTGTTCTGGAATTTTTCCACAAAGATATTACAAAGTTGATTAATTCTGATTCTCCCTGTTCAGTTAACGTCAGATGTTTCGTTTCTGTTTGGAAATTTTTTGAAATGTACTGTTTTTCATGGTTGAGTGAAGTAATTTTAATTTGTTGTTACAATTGTTAATTATTCCAATGAAATACTATTTGCGTTAAGATTATAAAGAATGATACAAATATTAGAACAATTTGGTGAAAGTGAAACTCCTCCACTGATGTTTAGGTTGTGCACAATTAAGCTGCTAATCTCCTATTTCTGGACGTTTTAAAAAGTCTTTTTAAATTTTTAGCTCAAGCTTCAAAGAAACAAATGCTGATTATATATCATTTTCAAGCACCAAAACAAAACAATTCTAAGAAAAGCGATTGGAAAACCCAGGGTCGACTGAATATTGGTCGGTAGAAAATTTGCTGCAAAGCAGATAGGAATATTTGTGCATCAAGAGCAGTTTTTCCTGGAACTAAGTCTGATGATGGCAACAGGGACTGAAAGTCGAAACACTGTTTTGATTTCTTCCATCCTTCCCCCGATATATCGTCACGTACAACAGCAGACATCTCCTGAGTAGTGCCATTAAGAAGAATTTGGAACATTAAAAAAAAGAAAAAGAAACTACAAAAGTTAATTGTCTTGTTTGGGTTATAGACGTTTCAGAAGGAATCTGTTTACTAACTAACAAATTCTTCCAGCTGCTAACAATTAGTGGACATAACTCTAATCTAGATAAGCGCCTGAACACCTGGCATTCGAAACTGCTGCTGTAGCGATAGATTAGATTAGTATCATTAGTTTCTTTTTTAACTATAACAGTGTTAGTCATTCTTAAAACTGCCCTCAAAGGTATTTCTTAATCCTGGCCTGAGGAGCGTGCAGCTTGCCTACAAGTGCTCACCAAAAACACCTACCTGTCTTCAAAACTTTCTCATTAGAACATAATATCAGCACTCGATCTTATTCATCCAGTCTAACTGATTTATCCTGCGCGAAGAAGCGTGTATTTACATAAATGTCTATAATGTCAGAAAAATTGTGAACTGAAAACAGAATTACTACAACTGACTTTAATTATCCAATCAAATTATGACACTTGATCCATAAAAATCCGATTATACAGGGTGATTCTTTTTTTCTGTAAGAAAACTATTATTATGATTATAATGCAGTGAAAGATTTTCCACTGGTAATCCGAAACAACTAAAACAAAAATTCTACTGCATTCAAATCTCCGCAGACTTATGCATCATAACTCGATAAAATAAGAAAAAGGCTTGGCTTTGAGAGTCTTAGTTGGTTTTCAGAAGCTTTATAACGACTAGAAATGGTTAAGTGCAGATGTACTATAAAATTAATCAATACGCTAAACATAGAACAAGCTTATTCGCTGTATTGTTTTCACTTTCGTAAACAGGAAATGCTAACACGACTGTAACTAAGGCGCGTGTATATACAGTCATGAAATAAAACAAGTCATTTGTTTTCTCATCCTAACTATTCATCTCCCTTGTACGACTCTGAGCCGTAGACCTGCTTGCCCAGAGACTACCAATGGCTTACACAGCCATCTCTGCTGTGTAATACACCGTCACTGTACCAACCATACAGCGAATCCGTTCTAATTCTCCGTGCACAGTTAGCATCGACAAATGCACGTTTTGCGGTTAAGACATTGATTGCTTTGAAAGTTCCGAGATTTAGTTTGATACATTTATAAAGAGCATTTATAGTTTGGCGAGATTCAAAAAAAAAAATCTTTTACATTGAGAAAGGTCGACATGCCTAACCCCTTCGCGCACAGTTTTTGAGTGTACACCAAACAATAATATAGTGGTATTTTTTGTACGTGATCTGGCACGACTTTAGACAATCACCTTGCCTTGGCCATTGTAGAAGGTGTCTATGATCTTCAACTCTTTGTCAACCCGAAAATCTGGTCACGTGGTAATTATATTGGTTCAGATAATGTACGCGGCTTTATCTCCCTGATCGTCGAGTACCCGCAAAAGTCACACGTCTGACCTGTAATTCTAAATTTGCATTTCGATGGTTTAAGTGGATATACAACCTGTCATAAATGTTCACCTAACGAAGCTATCAAACAGTGAGATTATGACGCTTAGGTGAAGACTTCCGGGTAAGCAGCGATATTCAGCCGTAGTTAGACTACAGAATGGTCCATTCTAAATCCAGTCCAAATGTTTATCCTCAATGAATTTGTAACCCCTGTGTTCCGTACTCTTTTGTAGAGTTGTTAATAGACATCGTGCAATTCTGTATAAAATGGTTTGTTTTTTTAAAGTCTTAGGAATCTCTACCTGGATTTTTCGAATAAACTGTTCACAATACATTTTTTTTTTCCAGACACGGCTGAGATAGTAATGCGACCCTGCTGGCTGGCAAACCGGCCCAAACCGTACTGGTTGTGTAATGCGTCGTTGTCTTTCTCGGTGAGTGGCTGAAACGCTATAGACAGGTAAACTGCCGTGAATAGTTCAGCTGAGCCCGTCGAATTAGTAACATTCCCAGTCAGTAAACAGATAGTTAGGGTGAGATAACTGGGTAGGTTACCTTTTTTTTTGAGAATGCAGTGTGTATTTAATTTTACTATTACACTGGTATGTACATATTTACTCACCCAGCGGAGGATTAAGGTACTACCCTCCCTTTGTTCTGCATAATGTAGAGAACTTGATGGAATAAAGAGAAATACAGGACATTTTCACGTAAATGAGGGATTTAATACATTGGACATTATCATAGTTACGAAAGCCCCGTAATTCTGCTCGTATATCGATTTGAACCTTGTCTCGTGTTAAAGTGTTCTGACCCTCCGTAGGAGATCGCTGCTTTCCCAACAAAGAAGGGGAAATCTAGGACCAAAAGAAACCCACCTAACGAAACGGACTCAGTTGTAGCCCAGCATAGTTTTCTGTTCGATAAGAGCAATCATATCTAAGGAAAATAAACTACTGCTGGCGTTTTAAACACGAATCGATTTGTGCCAGTGCTTTTCCCATTTTTTTTTTTCGTTTGTATTTGTGGGGAACTGATTAATTTCGCGACCCAACTAAGGATCGGGACGATAGGTGGCGTATGTCCAAAATGGCGTCTGGCCGCTCTCGGCTGTCGCGTGCGTTTTCCGGCTAGTTCCGGTTTCTAACATAAATAAGAAGGTGGGCCCGAGGCAAATCTGTGATTACTAGGAATTGCTGCAAATTGATCTTGTAGGAATAGGGCATTACTGCGGTCTTACCTTTTGTGTGTATATGTGCATGTATCTTTCCACGTGTCTGTGTATTTGAGTGTGTGTGTGTGTATTTATGTCTGTCAGTGTATTTGTGTGTGTGTGTGCGTGTGTTTGTGTTTATGTCTGTCAGTGTTTGTGCTTCTGTATTTAAGTCTGCTCGTTTTATTGTTATCTCTCGAAAGTAAATGCCCCCTTCTCTTTCCTTTTTAGCAAATTAATTAAATGTTGACGACACGAAACACGGGTTCAGCTTCGAACCATAAATTTGAATGCAGACGATATCTGTCATTGAAACATTCAACAGGTTCTCTCCATGCGTTTTCTACTCCCTTCTCCTTGATGACTAACGCGGGCTGAGACTGACACTTTACCTTAACTGTGCACGCAATCCTAAGTTAGTAAATGTACAAGTTTATAAATGGGTCAGGGCAGTGCTGGGATATTACTGAACATACCCTGAAGTGAGAGGTGCCACAGCTCGCAGAATATGGCCGCATTTAAGACGTAAAAGTATAGACAGACCATCGGACAGATTCCACGAACTGTAAGGCGACGCAGCTAAAGTGCACGAGCTCCAGACGAATTTCATGCGGCGGGCATATCACGTGGTGCTGAGAAGAAATTAACTCCTACCTCATGTCAGGCAACAGTGGTGCTGGATTGTAGTAAAGAGACATTAGAAGTACGCGCAACCCGGAATTATTCCAGTTAATTAAATTTTTTTCCTTCTTTTCTTAGCTCACTTTGAAAGGCATATCTATTGCTTTCACCTGTCAAAATATCCTTTTTACGATGTTTGGAAGTGCGCTTGTTCTGTCTGATTACCCAAACGTTTTCTTGGCCACTTTGTTGTATTTATTTCCTTCAAGCACACGGTGTTCTCAAAAGTTCGAAGACTGCTCTTGTTCTTTTATTAGCAAAACATTGGAGAAGACTATTAAAATTACAATTGACCTTTAAATTAAATCGACCAATATTAAGACTGAAAGACAGTAGTTTCTCAAGCATATAACAGCCAGACTATTTCTAGTTAACGCTCTCTCTTTCTATCTCTCTTTGTATACTGATGTCATTTCTCTCTCTGTACTGACGTTATATCTATCTATCTATCTCTTCCCTGACGTCATCTCTCTCTCTCTCTTCTCTCTCTCTCTGTACTGACGTCATGACGTCATCTCTCTTTGTATACTGATGTCATCTCTCTCTCTCTCTCTCTCTCTCTCTCTCTCTCTCTCTCTCTCTCTCTCTATCTATCTCTCTCTCTCTCACGCACGCACACACAGTATTGGATGGCCCAGCAATGTTACAAGATTAGCCCCATGTCGAATTCTCTTTACACAGAACGACGTTTCTAACTGGGACTGGTCGTCCCTTAAGCAGTATAATGTCGTGAAAATCAGAAAAAGCGAACTAAATTCAGCTCCAAATCGTTGTTCGGTCTGTTGAAGTTCTAGAACATACCAACAGAAACGTTAAAGTCCTCTCCCGTGAGCGGTACACTTGTTGTAGTGAAGAGCTCGCGTGTCTCAATGAATTTAAGGACTCCGCTGGTGAGAGTTAAAACTGGTAGGTCAAAGGTTAGAGGCCATATTATTTTAACGAACAACGCTGCACTTTGTAATTATACTAAATATAGCTAAAGTTTATGGTAAAATGACTACTTGGAGTTGCACCAAGAAGTAGAGCACAGGACTCTCCATTCTTTGTAGAGACCAAGCAATGGTTAATTGAGTATTTTCTGTTCGATCTCAAAGATTCAGAAGAATTCCGAAAGATGTATGTGATCAATGCAGTGAATGGATCCAAAATATGTGTAAAAGAGTAAAAATCCTACAATGGAATCCAAACAAAATTTGAAATTAAAAGGTAGGCAATTTTTTCTACCATCAATATAAAGAGACAGACATTGTCTGCTTGCAAAGAAACTCACTTCAATGAGGACTGGTGTTTCGACTATAGAAAACATCATACTTTTCGAAGAGACAAAGTTAAGAGGAAAAACAATGGGATACAGATATTGAATAAAGAAGATGATTTACCTATAAAACTGCAAGTCAAATCTGATAAACCAGTTAGAAATCATATTTAAAAGAAATATATTTATACATTACAATGCTCACGCCACAGAGCTAAGATCTTGTATAATCTATCGTTTATCAAGAAAAAGAACTTTATTGTACGGTTCTCTTCCCCCTCTTTCTGACATTATCTGGTCTACTGTTGTTGTTATTACAATAAGTCATTACTTGGTCGAGCAATCTTTATTAGCACATGGAGTTTCCATTCTGTTTGACATTAAAAGCGAGTTCTACTATTACGGTGAGATCCAGGTTTCTTCATACCTGTGAGAGAGATTCCTTTAGTTTCATTATCTTACCTGGACGTAGATGGAATTCAGATTCTCGATCAGAATCACCAAAAGAAGTTGAATATCTTGATTCCTTTTCCAGACTGCGGTCATACGAAAAATGTAGCGCCGCCATCCTTCTGAAAAATATTGGTATCGAATCTAAGAGTGCTTTCTCTTTAAAATTAGAAATTGCAGTACACCTAGCAGGATTGAGATGTCCGTCAACCAAAATAAATTCTGCCTTTTCGCCACGACATATTTCAGCTCACTACCTTGACACTCGACCATGGGCTGAGGACACTGAATTGATGGTTTTCCTAGTCTTCTCCGAACTTGAGTGCGGCCAGCAAACGTAATTTTCTAAAACAAATTTACAAATTGTGACGTCATTTTCTCATTAACATATTGTAGCAAAATCCACGAATTACTTTGACATAGGGATAAATTATTTTTGTACATTCCGATTGTCTTTTTTCTGCGTCTGTTTCCTCTTATAAAGAATCAGATATGGAGTAAAGCTTCAATAACTTTAGAACTGTGTACAAAAAAAAAAAAATCCAAAAAACATTTATTAACTCGAAGTTACCAAGTTATTAAAATCTAATTTCCGTGTCGGCTGAGGTATACGATTTAACCTGAGGTAAGTTCTACTGTTACATTTATTTTTCACTTTCTAAAATATGATGATGATGATGATGATGATGATGATGATGATGATGATGATGATGATGACACCTGATATTTCATTTCAGCCACATTCACATCTGACAGTCACAATAAATAATAATAATTTTTTTTAAAAAAATTAAAATATGTCCGTACGGTTGGATTCTCACGAAGACGGCAGAAGCGCAGGACATGCGGCCTAGAAGTCCTCGGGATGCTGGTTTTGTTCTTGTCTCACTTCAATGAAGTGTGTGACTGTACGAAATGAAGACAAAGGTTTAAACTCGCTATACAACCAATCGGTTTTAATATCATACACTAATATTTAACGAAGACAGAATGTTTTATATAAAAATACTTCAGTGTTTCATAAAAAATTGTTTCCTTAGCGTGCATCGCTATTTATTTACGAACAGCCAAATATATGCGTGCACTGTTATATTCAAATACTTGCAAAAACCTACTTTTGCTTGTCTACCGCGGACCTACCGCAGCTTATTTCATGCATGAAACCGTTTTATCAGAGAATCGTTGCTTTGCCTCTTGCCTTTCTTTCTTGTCTTATTTGTGGTGCAGCGTATCTTGAGAATGCTTTACATCTGTCGTTGAGCTCTCAGACGGGGAAATTATAGTCATCGTAAAAAAGAAAGGCTATCTCCCTTTCGGTTTCCTTTGATCGTGTGAACGTATTCGTCGTCCACCAGTTTTATTGGCCTAAAATGTTTTGTTGGAGAGAAGAATCGTTATGAATCCTTTTGTAATTGGTAAAACACCAATAGTTTTTTTTTTGTTTGTTTTTTAAGCTTGCGGTGGAACTCTTCTGCAATCCAGACGAGTGGAAGCGAGCATTCCATGCGTGACATCGGACACAGACGTGCCAGCGCGAATGAGGCTGATTTAATACGCTCCGGAGAAGAGCCTGGCACTTTTACGATTAAAGAGCGGGGAAAGGGGAGGAAACTCTCCGCATAGTGGAACACAGTAGAAACCAGGCCAATAGCACAGATCACCAAAACGGATCGAGCATTCGATTCCACCAGACACCGTTTTAGCGTACTACTAGTTTGCTGCGTTTAATGCAACTTGTGATGTGATTTTGTAATTACAACTGTAAATAATTATGCATATGTATTAAAAGAATGGGGTAACTTTTTGGTACTTATAAAAAAAGTCGCCACCTTTTTTTGCAAAACCATAACATTTGAGATCAGCTAATGACAAATCTTGCGGATCGGACGTAGCAATATAAGAAGCAATACAAAATCCAAAGCCTGCTAGGTACAGTCTTGGTAAAAGTAAACAGGTCTTCTATTGTATTCTATTTTATTTAGGATTAATCTACTTTTCTGGTGAGTATCGCGTCGAGATTTCTGAATAACGTAGGTTAGGGGTCACTATTTAGGTAGCGTTCATGAGAGAGAAAGAGAGAATCACAGGTGCAAATTTTTAAGAGAGAAAATTACCTTTATCACGAAAATGAGCCACTGCATAACAACAAAAGCCTGTTGTGTGTCTACAAACAAACCGACGCCAACAACGGTTTGAGATGCGCATGGAGGTGGCTAAAAAGTAGTGATGTAAAACCCAGAGTATATTCAGTCTTTTTCATATTACCCTGTCAAGACTGCGAGACAATACGTTTAATCTTCGCTCACATTCATGAGCTGCTCAGCAGTCGAAAAATTAAGTTAAATCAGCCTTAAGCAGCGTAGCAAGAACGTTTATTTCTCCCCCTCTACATTGTGACAGCAGAGCGGAAACGTTTCTTGCCAGACTGGTGGCCTCAGAAGTGTTGAGCGACACTCGTCGAGAAATGAGGCTCTGGCGAATAACTTATTTTGGAGTTTACAAAGATAGAATGCACATTTTAGATACACAAAACGAAAGCAGACACATTTCCACTGAATACTCTCTCTGAGAAGCAAGTTTGTAATGCTAAAAATGTGGATGACGTTGATACTTTTCCTCAGCAAGTCACTGGTTTTCAGCTATTAAGATGTTAAAAAAATCACATCGCTATTTACTGATGCTTTTCACTTTGTATGTTATAACGTTGAGAGAAAATCAAGAAATAAAATGCCGTGACTAGGAGGAATGAAAGACGCTTATACATTCGAATGAATAGAAAAACAAAATCCTAGCTATGTTAAAAACAGAAATAACCATTTTGCTCATTCTTTACTTTCAATATAAAAGTCTTGACTCTTGGCCTATGACGTCATTCTCATGTCAATACAGTAAAAAAGACACGTGGCGTTTGATGTGCTAAACACAAATTAGAATTTAAATCCAAGACGTAAGCTGCTGCTAAAGACTGTTTAAATTTACTGTAGGTAGATATGGTATGACGACGACCGACCTATCTTGAAAGATTTACATCTCGCCATTTTACGTCAGCAATTTATGCCGTCTATTTCGCTATACTAAATCCTTTATGCAGAATATTATGTTTACGTCATAATTATTGTCATAGATGTCACTATATACTCATAAAACAAAAGGCGTTTCCAAACCCGTGCTGCTTCTATGACACGTTCACCCGTATTCGTATTCTGTTTGAATAGCCAGCTCATACCTTTAAACTTTCCATAAATAAAACAGTTCATGTCAGTAGAAGCTGTTTGATCGTTGGCCAAGAGCAAAGTGACTGTTTGAAATAAGCGGGCGAAATGGCATGATACCGGTCTACAAATGATTACAGATAAACTGACATTGGCAGAAAAGACATTAATAATGTGTGGGACCACAGCCTACCCCGGTACATGCTTGTATGCATCTTGGTATCGATCGAATTAGACGTCAAGCTGTCTTCGATTACAGCTGATCTAGAGACGGTGGTCAGACTTGGCGGCTACAAACACGCCTCCCTTAGGGTGTCCCCCAAACCATTTTGAATTGGATTTACGTCCGCAGATCACGGTGACTACACCAATCGAGCGACGTTGTGGACCTGAAACATTCATACAGATGAAGGGGAGACCATGCCGTTAGAGTGGAGGGACGGGCTACACGCGTAACGACCCCATCCCTGTGTCTGACCGGTCGTCGTGGCACTTCTCCCAATGATAGCAAACAAGAACTAGTCTTTAACCAACTGGAATGCCGGACCATGCCATCAGGCTGCCCCTACTTAATCAATCAAGCTGGGTAATCGTTTTCCAACTTGTCTTCAGACTCTATTCCGTCCATCGTTAATGTCTAAATAGAATCTGCACTCATCGATGAAAATAACATTTAAAAAACACAGTTCAGCCATCAGTCGCGATGTTGGGTCTCCCCCATGGTATACGTAGCTTTCGATGGCGTCGTACGCGCAGTGGCGCTCTGGACTACATGCCACTTGCTGAAATTGTCTGCGCCAAAATTCTGTCTGGTTGCTCTTCGAAGGTTATTTTAAAGAGATCATCCCGTTGAGAACGATCTATTCTGGCAACGGCGGCAGGATAGCGATCCTCGCGGTGGGTAATAACTCTTTGGCAACCAGAACGACGTCTCTCCGTGAACTATCCAGGCTGACAGCACCTTATTAGCGCCCCAGAAATGATGCTGCCACGAACGTCGCGGTTGGAAGCGATGCGCAGTCCGCCTCATTCCTCCTTGAACCGTTCTGTTGGCTTGAGCCACCGACCTAGACTTTCCTAAACTGTCTCACGCTACACTGTGAAGCATGCAGATTAAGTAGAAGTGATGCGGCCGCGAGTTAACATGTTTGCTCAGTTTCAGAGAAAATGACTGTAACATCACACGGCACACGTGCAATGTCATGTTTGGGTTTCTTTCCTTGATATGCAGGTCTTCTTAAGCTAGTATATAAACCGTTTATTGGTGCAGTGTATAATATTTTTGAAGATATTTACATATATTACGATCAGTGCAGATTTATATCTTCCGTCCCAAAGATCGCATTTTACGTGACGAATTTTCAAAAGTTAATTCCTTCTTCGTCTTATATTCTGTTTGTTGGCGCTATTATACGAAGATTGGAGATCCAGATTAATGCCTAGACTTACGTAAATCAGTACAGCTTTGAGTTCTCAGCGAACCACTGACAAAGGCATTTCGACGAGTAGTGGTGAGCAACAACATAGCGATGTAATTCTCCGGGCCAAAGGTATTTATGTTCTTGCTTTCTCGCGGAAGGGGATGAGAACGATGCGGAATGTCAAGGAAAAAAGAAAAATCAAATTTTTTTTTTGTTGTTGAGCAATGATGAAAGATTTCCAGCTACGCCAGTACAGTTCTATAGACAAATCATTTACTACAACAATGTAAATGTCAGTCATATCAGGGGTTCTAGTTAAAATTGTTCCCCACAGCATTGTCCGCGACCCTGGCTTGACATTTGCGAATTGTCATTCAGGCTGCTTCTGTTTTCATCTCGGTATCTGTGACTCATCCGGCTCTGGTGTTTGTTTTGAAATAGTTGCAACCGCTTTTGTTTTATACGGTGGCGGTGTGCAGACCGCTGTATTATTAATAACGGTCGTCTGAGCAGCGAGTAATCAAAATCGCACAGAACCTGAAAGCTCTAAATATATTTTAGGAGCTAATATGTTAAAGCAACACTCGACAGACAGACAGACAGACAGACAATGTTAGAAACGAAATCAGTTTTCGTATTCAGTCATATTTCATATAAACGAAAATATGGGGGGAAAAAATCGCAGTTTTTTCAAATTTTGTAGTACAAATTCAAACACAGGTGGCACCACTTGCCGTTTTTTGTTGTTGTTTTCATAGCTGGCACCAGCAGCAGCAGCAGCGGGGTTGTCCATTCTGATCAGGGTGGAAAAGCTGGTGGAAAAAAGAGGGGGCGAAACTCTAGACAAATATTTCAAAGGAAGAAGAAAATCTATCTTTCTTATATGAAAATAAATATCTTTCTGTAAAAAAAAAAAAGTTGAAAATAAGGATTAAGTACGATAAATTGAATAACTTTAAAAAAGTGAAATTTTACAAAATGGAGAGAGAGAGAATCATTTTGTTTCCGCGCCATTGTTACCCGATAGACGTCAGTCGTGCCATATTTCCGGTTTTAATTTTATTCACTTATTAAGTAGAGAATTTGATGCATATTGCGGCTATTTATCTCTTTTTTTATTTTACAGGGTGCCCCACAAAAAACCAGGAAATTTTAAAAGTCCAGATCTCAACGTAATGGATTTTACCATGTGGGGTTTACTGTTACATCAACTTCAATTACAGAGGAGAGAGGTCACAGACATACAATCCTTAAAACCTGTGTTGATGGAAGCTTGGAACAGTATCCCGCTTGAAGTTATCCAAAGGGCGACTGGAAGTTGGCTGGACCGACTACGTCGTTGTGCAGCTGCCCACCGAAAGCATTTTGAACACCACATATAACATTTGTGTTTTTGTTCTGTTTTAAGCTACCAAATTTCTATCCTTCGCTTTTGTTTTAAATAACTACCAAAATTTCCAACAATTAAATAAACTGTACCAGATTTACTGGTTTTTGTGGGGCACCCTGTAGAAACGAAAGGCAGTGTAATGGCATGACAAAAACAAAACTAAATAATGCGCTATTTTAGAAACCATAGATACGCCTGTGTAAATAATTCATTACACCGCTTTTCGTGTATTCGCTTCAGATTTGGAATTCACTTTAAACGCAATTAGAAAAGGGGGAAAAAGAAACCCTAAGTCGATACAGATAAGAAGAAAACAGGAAGTATGTTAAAGCTCGTATACGAAGGTTTTACTAAAAGTAATGAGTCCTTATTAATTACAGGAAAAATGTTATCCTGACAAATCTGTGATTTGATTCACGCGAAAGATAACATTTCATAAAAAATACTAGAATAAAGTCAAAAGAGACTGAGGGTTTCGGTTCTTTCATCAACATGTGCATTTTTGTCAGGTGTCAGAAAACCTAGCGGTGCATGAACGTTATTAGACATCATTGAACTCAGCGTTCTGGCTAGTGTGCTGCCACCAGCTGGGCAACAACGACATTTCTGATGTTGGTGACTACTGACAATATTTTATCTTAAGGGAATTAAATCAAAGGTTTGTCCGAATAGTTGTTTTTCCTATAATTAATTATGACTCACTAGTTTCAGCAGATCTTTCATAGAAGGTTTATAAAATCGCCGCTTAAGATTAACCAAAAGTAAACTGCATTACAAAGACACGAGTTAAAGTTCCTGAATGAGGCAGCGATAAGTTGCCAAACTTCCACACAGACCGCCATTTTCAGTGATGCGGTGTTCAGTCTTACTTGTCACTGTCCGGAACACACACCTATTGACCGATAACTGCTTTGACTCGCGCCTCGCTGATGCAGTTTCACTTTCGCTCAAACCGCATGGTACTATTGAAAAGAGTGTTCAGTTTTCATGAGGCGCCGCAGTAAGTTTTCCGCAGGTTATTTGAAAATTATTCTTCGACCCTCGCAGTGGCGTCTTGACCTTCGCCTGTTCTACCAGACTGTTTCCCACCATTAACCAAACCTGCTTCTTTAAAATTCCTCACTTAGGCGTTTCCGGGTGCCGGATTCTTGCTGTTAAATGCCATAAACGTTCGTTTTACTGATTTAAATCATCAGGCACCAAGAAGCAGTTCGATTCCTCCTCGCTCATTACCATTTTAATTTTACACAACAGTTTGAACAGCAAAACAAGAAAATAAACTATCAGCAGATCCTTTTTAACACAACTTTTACTTCTGCCTTATGAAATTAAACATTGAAATCCCTCAATAGTCTGAGGGAAAATTGGGTTTATTCCAAAATGCACTAACCGCTACCTTCACCATGACAGAGTATTTCAAGTTTATACAAAAGGATTATCAAAAGAAAGAGAAAACAAACAATATAATACTTCTAGTTTATACTTATAAACCTACCAATACTTCGCACACTACTTGTTATACTTCAGTCATATCACCGAGGCTAAAATAGCCGAATGAAACAGTATTCCTGCCTCCTAGACGGCTGATAGATTTCAGTGGTGAGAGTGTTACGCTCGTTTCCCTAGAAGTTGAAACTGACACACTCAAGAATGATAACATTTGACGACGCATGGAGAAATCGTCATAAATGGACTTTCGGTTCGCGATGGGTATTGGACAACAACAAAAACTAGGTTCTCCAACCAGACACCGTGAAAACTTGAAAGATAACCATTTTTCGTTATCTTGTGCTGCTAATCTGTAATGTATTAAAAAAAAAAAAAGTCACCAAGGCCGGAAGTAATACTCGTTTATTTCACAAACTTTTGTCTCTACTATTCAAGTGTTTAACAATTATCAGAACTGAGTAAAGTCTAAGCAATTTCCCAGAGTTAACTTCTTCAGAAGAGGATGGCTGGACCCTTTCCAGTACACCCCGCTCTATCAGGCCGTCCGTCCGTCCACTACAGTAATTGTCTGCTTCTAGGAAAATACATGGCAATAGATTGTTTACGTTTCTAATAGCGGAGAGGCGCGAGCAGACCATCAGCAGGTTAACTGGTACTTCTCCTACCAGTTTCTTGTACAGACATATAATCAGGTTTGCAATTAGGTGCGAGAACTCATTAAGCTAATAAGAAGAATGAAACTGTTTTTCCTGTCCTAAATGTCAGTTTCAATCAATGTTTACAGGCCTACAATGAACACTGAGCGTGCAAGGACACATTACACTTCCTGCTCAAATATTTACTCAGCACGTTATGTTAATAAAAAATCTTGTTTACAAAAAAATAATTAACAAAAACGAGAAAAGCTAATTTTAAAGAGAATCTTCTTCTTAAATGCATGGAATTAATTTATCTTTAAATCCAAGCTCTATATCATTTTCCCTGACTCATTTCTTCTGACATGAAATAAATAACCACAGTAACACGGTCGTTTTCTCAACAGCAAGAAGAAATGTTTAAGTATAAAATTGGATGCTAGATCTACAGTGCCGGACAAAAGAGTTGTGACACTTGCTGCGAAATTGATATTTGAGTTCTCCTGTTTTTACATTTGCATACAGGTAGCCATCCTATTGTCCGTAAGTTCTATAAAACGTGCCTTTACAATGTGTAAAAACAAGGAATGTCATATGTGTATCTATTGTCTGGAAAAAATATTTGAATTAGCATAGTCAAATTTGTACCGCGACAAAAGATTTGGGACAGTGAACAAAATCTATGCATACATTTATTCCCCTCAGTATATTCAGTTTTAAAGGATCAAATGAATAGAATCACATCATCTAAGACCATTTAAGATCATTTTTGCGCCATGCCTGGCAAGACAACGACGTCTGAAATCAGAGACTTGATAGTTGAGCACCACCAAGAAAATCTGTCTTGTCGGGAGATAGCCGATCGAGTCAATTTCTCGAAAAGCACCGTAAACCGCATTCAGCAGCAGTACAAGGAGACAGGAAACACGAAACCAAAAATGCCAATCGGAAGACCGCGAAAATGTGACAACAAAATGGATCGACTCATTTGTTGCAAATCCAGGGCCAATCGTTTCCTGACATCGACGGCCATTCGAGCCTCCCTGACTGGAGTGAATGTCTCCAGTCGCTCTATTCAACATCGTCTATGCGAGGGGAATCTTTCCGGTCGAATCGCCCAGAAAAATCCATTGATCAGCAGCAAGAACAGGCGCATCCGCATAGGATGGGCTAAAGCGCACAAAAACTGGACGAAAGTTCAATTGGCTAGAGTTCTCTTTTCCGACGAAACGATGAGCATGCGTATTCGCAGTGCTGGCTGAGTATATGTTCGACGTTACCATGGCGAAAAATACAATATGAAGTGCACCGGACCGACGGAACAGGCCGGAGGAAGATCGTTGATGGTCTGGGGTGTCTGAGAGCGGCGGGACCAGGCCCCCAGGTTGATTATGGGCAGAGCGACCGCCCAGACCTACTGCAATTTACTGAGAGATGTCATCGTCGACTACATCGACACAAACATGCCAGTCACCGCCATCTTCCAGCACGGAAATGCCCGGATCCACACCGCCAGAGTCGACACTTCCCTCACCACCCAACTAGGAATGGATGTCATGCGCTGGCCGCCCCAAAGTCCGGATCTCAACCCAATCGAAAATGCCTGAAAGCAGCTGAAGGCCAAGGTGGCCAAACACAAGAATCTCTACGAAGACTAATTCTGGCAGGCCGTCGAGAAAAGCTGGCAGGAAATGGCCAATTCTGACTGGCTTCGTTTGGTCGAATCCATGACCCGTCGTTGTCGAGCGTTGATCGAAAATCACGGATACGCCACCCACCACTAGTCAATTGATCATTTCCATGCATTTATTCGATTTTAATTTGGAATGTTGAAAAATATTTATGGTTTTGCTCACTGTCCCAACTCTTTTGTTCGGTACTGTATGTGAAGGCCAGCAGCAGTGGAATGATTTCTCTGCTGAAAACCGGTTACAACCTTACATTTTCAGATGTACTTCTGAAGAACAATCTGCCATATTCTGCTTTTGTACACTTTTTAAAACCTTTGCTTCTTTTTTTTTTTCTCTTAACCAATTCTTTATTATGAATCTTTTTTAAACCGTGTTAACTGTTTTGTTTTGATTATTTCTTCATTTAAAGTTTTTAAAATAATAATACTAGGTTAATACTTTGCAAAAGATAGTTGCCTCGTTCGGCAGTTTACCTAAGAGAGGGAAACCGCGAATTTTAAATCTCCAAGAAGGGATCAAATGACATCAGTAAAGGGCACATCGTCTAACGGAGATCGTCAAAGACTGTCGTCGATAGGGGTATTTTAAAAAATATTTTATTAACCAAATAATTGCATCAATGATGACAGCCTCACTTCATCGGACTATTGATGCCTTAGTGACCTTTTTCTGCCAGAACCAGTACGGATAGAAAAGAGCTCCTTTCTGAAAGGGAGACATGAAACAATGGCTTAAAACCATTCCTTAAAAAATAGAAAATGATCTGACATACTCCCTTTTACAAAGCCAGCTACAAACTCTTAAACAAACTTCGACCGGCGCACCAGTGGTTAGTCTACCGGAATGCCAAGGCCAAGCATTCGGGTTCGATTTCCAGTTTGATATGCCTCTCCCTTTGTTTCTTTACCGGCCGGTCGTGCGAACGCGTTTCCGGTTTTCTTCCATATATAAAAGTACAGATTTCTAGTCGGGATTTTTCTTCCGAAGCAACACCGCCCTTTAGCGGCGCTACGCTCTCCCGCCAGAATTGTCTCCAGTGTAGGAATTTGTACAACACAACAATAACGTCATCTGCCAAAAACAAACAAAACAAAAAATGGGTGAACGTACTGAATTTACAATTTATATGATCCTCCTTCTCAAAGATCGCAGCTCCATCCAAAAGATGAAATAGGAGAAAGGAACTTTAAACAGAAGATATTCATTGGTACTCTGAAAAACAAGAAAGGAACTCTCAGATGAGAGAGTGCGACCAACAAGATATATGAAAGATGGTGATCAAGAAATCCGAATGCAAAGTAGCTACAACACGAATATGGACAGGAAAAAAAAAACCTGTCATAAAAAGAAATTGAAAAGCAGAACATCATAAGGTCCTCACCCAGTGAATGCAGAATCAGATGTCAATGTCCATAAATCTAGAGATGAAGAAATGGCTATGGAAAATGTATGACTAGCTGCTGACCAGGATAGACCGGTGTAGAAAGAAGCCGAATACTATGGCGCAGAAGAAACCATAAATTCAAAATCGGGTAAGATAAAAACACAAGACATGGAACAAAGAAACAAGATACCCACGATCGTCCGTAATCTTTAAAAAAAGAGCAAAAAAGAGAGAGATGTGAAACAAACACGATTAGCCAAGACTTGAAAGTCGAAAGAAACCCCGACCTCGGTGGCTGAAACTCCTACTCCAACCATCACCATCACCGAAATCCAAAGAATTAAATTGAAGAAGAAGAGAAAACCAACTGCTAAATAAATAAATAAATTGACGAATCCAGAAATAAAGCATGATTTCCGGAGAGACTGGTCACTGTCAGCGCTGGTGAGAAAAGCATAACTAGAACCCATCCGGCCAACACACGCTAAGCAAACACAACGTATAGGATAAGATTGGACCAAGTCACTGGATAAATGGAAGAGAGAAGCGAAAGCAAAGAGTAAAGCGATATGAAAGAGAATAAGAAGCATTCATTATAAGAACAAGGTATTGTAAAAAGGTTCTATGGTAAAAGTGAAACAAGTGAGGAAAGCACCAATTTCATTTGAAGAATTTTTGAATAGCAGATGAGAATCATTGAAAATCGCAACGAAGAGTCATAGTTCCCTGGTCTGATATGTAAGAACGAATATAATGCAAGCCAGACAGTTGAAAGCCACTAACTTTGGTATACTTAGAAAAAGGAACTTCAAAGGAAAGAAGAAACGTAAAGAAGGGTAATTCCCTTTGAATGCGAAAAAAGAGATTTGAATGAAGCATGCAGCTGGTAGAACAAATATAATTTTAAAATGTTATTTACCATTCATTGTGAGCGTACACGTGGTAGACACAAAGTGCAGGGAAGGCGAAATCCAAAAGATAGAGAAGAAACAGTCTGTGGTTCGCTAAGAAAAGGAGGGACGGGGACAGAACAACAAAAAGGCCGTGTTAAACTATTTGCAGAAAATTCCCCAACAGGCGCAGCGGCGAATAATAGAGTCGGCGCGCAATAGCTTCGTACCAGCTCTGCTGTCGGCCAGCCTCACCGGATGTCTATGAGCCGGTGAGTGTCCTACCAGGCTTACACACAACTTTAGCGGATCATTTGGATAGCCCGCCACTTTCTGTCCCGTGATGAGGGCCCGCCCCCCACTCGCCAGCGCTACTTCCACAGAAATACAATTGCCAAAGCTCGGCACCAAGTAAACTGACAACCCTGACAGAGTACAATACCCGACTCTCACCCCACCCCACCGTTTAGCGGTATTTATAAGACAGTTAAAAAAAAAAGCAAGTGGGTCGTGCGTAAGTTCACGGGCAAAAGGAGAGAGAGAGAGATGACGGCAGTGCAGAGAGAGATGACGTCAGTGCAGAGAGAGATGACGGCAGTGCAGAGAGATGACGTCAGTGCAGAGATAGATGACGTAAGTGGAGAGAGAGATAACGTCAGTGGAGAGAGAGAGATGACGGCAATGCAGAGAGAGATGACGTCAGTGCAGAGAGAGAGATGACGGCAGTGCAGAGAGAGATGACGTCAGTGGAGAGAGAGATGACGGCAGTGCAGAGAGAGATGACGGCAGTGCAGAGAGAGATGACATAAGTGGAGAGAGAGATGACGTCAGTGCAGAGAGAGATGACGTAAGTGGAGACAGAGAAAGGGAGGCGCTGTCGTGTCGATGTTTTGTAAAGCGATAGCGTAACCCTAGCCTTCCTACACTGTTGTTGACAACCTCCCGTGAAAAAATGAGCTTGGCTGCTATTTTGAAGCAGCCAATTTAATAATCTAATAAACGACGCCCTACGCGCATACTGAACCGACTTGTCTCTGGACGCAGTGGTTCTAGTCTCTGACTAAGCTAATGGTATCGTTTTTTTTTAAACTCGTCGCAAATAATTAAGGGTTATCTAGCTTAACCTCGACCCTGGCACTATGGATCGTTTGGTGTGCTACTGAGTCCAGGTTGTAGTTACACAACCGTGAGCCGCGGAGCTATCAAGTCCGAAATGCAATGTTCTAGCGTCGGTGTATAACTGGGGCAAACATATAGGGATAGTTTAGGGAGAAAAGAGAAATACCATCGGGGTTGGTCATCCGCCATGGACCCTCGCAAAGCACCTCGACCCCGAGAAAGAAGAGGTTTATTACTCTGTTAGGATTCCTCGTAAACATCTGAGAAGAGCTCAGAAGATGAGGTGGAAACGTCAAGCCAGCCGTCTACTTCCTCCGTGCAAACTCAGCTTTTGTTACTGATGAACTGGGCGCCATTGGTTGTCTCCAGTCTTTGAAGGGGTGATAGGCAAGGGTGCCGAGCCGGTGGGGGCACCACAAATGATGCCATGACCCCGCCTTCTTCTCCCCTTTTACCGTGTACACCTGGCTGTGTCCGCTCTCGCCTAAATCGCTTCTTGTAGGCGGCTGGTAGCGTGAAAGATGGCGGAGCGGGGAGGTGATGATAGCAAAAATGCATGGTTTTCGTCATTAAAAATTTAAAAATATTATCGACTGTTGAATTTCTGTCGCGTGCAAACCCTGTCGAACAATGCTTAAAACGTTGTTGCATCGCCATAGAATCGGTCCTAGCAGAATAATTTGGGGGGCGGGCGGGTGGGTAATAAATTCCTGTAGCGGGTACAATGTTCAGATTATAGGTCCGTAACCTCGACAGCGCTGCAGCCAGGTGTGTGTCGTGCACCTGCAATAATAGAAGAACACAGCAGAGTAGGTATTTTAAAAGAAAAAGATATCCTTGCCCTGACTTTAGTCCGTGTTTGTATTATTTACATTGGCCGCACCCTGAGGCCAAGTTGTAGTCAGCTGATTTTGTTACTAAAAGAAAAATTTCTTAATAATCGAAATGAGCTTTATTTTCTCGCCGTTGTGACATTACTGAGTCAGTAACCCTATCCGACGAAGTCCATCGGCATAAAAAAATCTGCTGGAAAGTCGGGCAGGGTTCCAATAAGGAGGAATACCGACGTTTCAAGAGAACGTGACCGTTTTGTTTCTTTTTGAGAAGAAAATCTAAATGAAACCAAAGAAAGAAAACCAAAAAAAAAAAAAAATGTTTTAAAAAATATATAAAGAACAGAAAATCAAAATCGATCCAGATCGAAATGATTGGATTATTCCATTAAGAGGGGCGAAAGTCGTTGGAAAATTCTTAGAGAAAGTACATTTCCGATTTTCAACATAAAGAAATTGATGGTGAAAACGAGGCTCATAAAATGAAGTTACCGGAAACGGACAGTAGATGTGAGCTTCAGCTATTTTACGCCTAATAAGGAAAAACACATAAAAAACAACAAATAAAAAGCAGTTTGTACAAAAGATAAGATAATGCATTTGCTATTTAGAAAAGACAGCTAATGTTCCCGTTGGACATGTTGCTAGCATTGTTTGCATAAATCACTGATCAGTCTTAATCTTCTCATGAAGTAGGCAATACAAAACAAAAATTACGAGTTTATAGCAGCAGGTGCTGACATAAGTGGGCACTTTGTTATATCTGAAAACGAAAAGGTATGAAATTTTATCTCTCATGATTCTCTCTACCTTATACATCATTTATAATTTAAAAAGACATTGAATGTTCTCTGTCATTATGTCTGCAGATTTATTCTGATTTTTTTATTACTAATGACATATCTTTTTCCAACGATGCCTTTCACACTTACTTTCGGTTTCCTCTTGACTGGATTCATTTAATCTTTTCTTTTTATATTTAATGAGAAATTCGTTGTTTCCGATTTTTATTTATAGACCTCGTTTGTTATCCTACTCACTCGAGCTCACGGGGTTCCAGACAGAGTTTTGACGTAGTGCCGCAGCTATCGCAATGTTAAAGCTGCCTTCTCACAAAAATGATTTATGTTGTTGCTGTTTTTAAATACGAGGATTACAGAATTTGCTTATTTTTTTATCGCCTTATCCAGGATAATCATAAATCGTTCACGGTTAATTTTCTAAAGAGAAAAGGCCCAACAAGATTGCATAGTCAGGCGATTTGATGCTGGTTTTCTTCTTCCAGAGATTACGGATGATACGTCTTGTTTCAGGAGAAACGACTCTGAAGTCAACAATCGCGAGTTCTTCGCGACATCTCGTATTTCCGAGCTGCAGCCCAAAATCTAATAGCGATTTTGCGACAGCCTGAGCACTTTCTTCGGTAAGCTCGGTTTATTTTCGTGTCTTGCTTTCGACTTCCATAAAACGGCCCAGCGGATAATCTGAGGTTGCAGCGTCGTTAATATCTGCCGTCGGATAACCCGCGACTGAGGTTTTACACTGACATGACACCAGCGTCGTTAATATCTGTCGTCGGATAACCCGCGACTGAGGTTTTACACTGACATGACACCAGCGTCGTTAATATCTGCCGTCGGATAACCCGCGACTGAGGTTTTACACTGACATGACACCAGCGTCGTTAATATCTGCCGTCGGATAACCCGCGACTGAGGTTTTACACTGACATGACACCAGCGTCGTTAATATCTGTCGTCGGATAACCCGCGACTGAGGTTTTACACTGATATGACACCAGCGTCGTTAATATCTGCCGTCGGATAACCCGCGACTGAGGTTTTACACTGACATGACACCAGCGTCGTTAATATCTGACGTCGGATAACCCGCGACTGAGGTTTTACACTGACATGACTGACACCAGCGTCGTTAATATCTGCCGTCGGATAACCCGTGACTGAGGTTTTACACTGACATGACACCTACCGCATGACCTTTGTTTGAAGTGAGGGGCTGACTGGTCAGTTTTCCATAACGCCTATAATAATATAAATAAAAAACCTGCGGCTACCTGTTACAGAGATGGTAAGTTACAATATCAGTAATTCTTAATTAAACATAGAGATGAGCCTTCAGTCGACGTGTTATATACTTGGATTTTTAATTTGGCTCTTCTACATATAAAGAAAGCCTTTAACAACTATTTATCGCTAAGAAAATATGTACTCCCAGTTTCCGATAATATTAAAAACGTATCAAGTACACGCTTAGTATATTAAACCTTAGCTAACTTTGGCAGTGCTACAAAATAAAATGATTTTAATGAAAGATTTTCTAAGGGGTGATTACAGACTCATCGTCAGCAGCGACATCTTCAGTCGCGAAGGATGACAGATTTAACAAGTAATCCACGGCAAACCGAGTACGTACGGATTTTTATAGAAAAAAAAATTTTAATTTCTGTTTGCAGCTTTATAATTCTCACAAACTACAAATCTAACGATAAAAAAGAAACAAACAGTTAATTAAACCAATACAATGTGGGGGGAGAGAGAGAGAGAGAGATACGTGTGAAGTTGTTCGGTTTGCCAGTTGTCATGTCTGACGTTACATAAACAAACAAAACTGACACCGAAGGCGACAGGCTGACTGACGTAAGCAATTTCACACTTTGTTTTTATCCAAAAAAATTACGTAATATTATTACTAAGTCACTGCAATGTCGATCAGGGCAATGGAGCCATTAATTTGGGAAGCAGTCCATTTCTTATATGTGGATTATTAATGCATCAGCTGTTTTTGTGACCTCAAAACGTCTGGGGGAAATCTGACATAAGTGAGCCAGAAGATGGAACAGCAGGGTATTATAGCCACTCGATTTGGGTCCTTTGAGATGGTAGCCAAGGGTTACTCATGGAAATCTCCACCACAAGTACCCGAAAAATTCTTGCTAGATCTTATCCGTTGAGCTGTAGCAGAAAACCGGAGCATCCGGGAAAAACTCCCCCCACCGAGGCCGAACCGGCGCAGGAAAGTCAGAAGAAACCACGCTGTGCGGGAGGCCATCATCTACGGTGGCAGGCCGATACGCCATCCAGTGTTTTATAAAACCAAGTAGTTATATAAATTAATGTTAAAAGATAATGAAAGCCCCCCTTTTTTCTTTGCTTGGTGGCGGGATTGTTACTTCGCAAACTTTTAATTAAACGGATTATGTTTAATAAAAATTTTTTTTTGAAAACTGCTCCCTACAAAAGATCTGGTTGACCCAGCGGGAAGTCGACGGGGAACCGCTCTCTGATTCTGTTATCAACGAATAAGTCGGCATGCAAAATAACTTGAATAAAATAAGAAACCGTAATGCTAACTACTTGTTTTCCGAAGTTTTGGTAAGCATTCCATGTATCAACGAGGAAAATAAATATATATATTTTTAACTTTACATCGTTAAATGCATTGTACTGTTAGTAACAACCACTTTATTCTGAATTTTCAGAGTAGTTAACGAATCTGCATTCATCTGTTTTCCAAAAAGATCTCTTAATGTTGTTAAAGTCGTTCACGTTAGTGATTAATATCTGAGGAAGTGAAAATTTCGACTGGTGCTGGTTAAACTCTAATTATTATTATTACTATTATTATTATTATAGTAAAAATTTTCAATCACCTGTTGGAAGACTAATATTTTTTAAAATATCCTGGTACAAGAAATTTTGACATGAATGATGGAGTCTTACGTATTAATACCGTGCGATGTTCCTCAATCGAAATTGCGTGTTTTCACCAGGTGGAAAATCAGCCAGGTTGAGATACAATAAGTAAAGTTTAGTTCTTTTGCAACCAAAGGCTTGAATTATCCGACGGTTTCGTCAAATGTTTGATATGAACTTTTCACAACTGGAAAGAGGTGGGAGTTAAAGAATGTCAATTAAACCTGACGTGAACAGCAATTAGAGAGAGAGAGATGACGTCAGTACAGAGAGAGGGAGAGAGAGAGAGATGACGTCAGTACACAGAGAGGGAGAGAGAGAGAGATGACGTCAGTACAGAGAGAGGGAGAGAGAGAAATGACGTCAATAGAGAGAGGGGGAGAGAGAGAGAGATGACGTCAGTACAGAGAGAGGGAGAGAGAGAAATGACGTCAATAGAGAGAGGGGGAGAGAGAGAGGATGACGTCAGTACAGAGAGAGTGAGAGAGTGAGAGAGAGATGACGTCAGTACAGAGGGAGAGAGAGATGACGTCAGTAGAGAGAGAGGGAGAGAGAGAGATGACGTCAGTACAGAGAGAGGGAGAGAGAGAGAGATGACGTCAGTAAGAGAGGGAGAGAGAGAGAGAGAGATGACGTCAGTACAGAGAGAGGGAGAGAGAGAGAGATGACGTCAGTACAGAGAGGGAGAGAGAGAGAGAGATGACGTCAGTACAGAGAGAGGAGAGAGAGAGAGAGAGATGACGTCAGTACAGAGAGAGGGAGAGAGAGAAATGACGTCAATAGAGAGAGGGGGAGAGAGAGAGATGACGTCATACAGAGAGAGGGAGAGAGAGAGATGACGTCAGTACAGAGAGAGTGAGAGAGTGAGAGAGAGATGACGTCAGTACACAGAGAGGGAGAGAGAGATGACGTCAGTACAGAGAGAGTGAGAGAGAGATGACGTCAGTACAGAGAGAGGGAGGGAGAGAGAGAGAGAGAGATGACGTCAGTAGAGAGAGAGGGAGAGAGAGAGAGAGAGAGAGAGATTGGCTTATTTTCGCTTCGTCTTTTTTGTTGTTGGCTTTGTGTACTTACCTTATAGAGTGTAGCCGGGTGAAAGAGCAGGCGGAAGAGAAGCGACTTTTTGAGTAGAGCACGCCGGCCTGTTGTGGTCGTCATCGGTCGTGGAAGCCGCGGCGCGGGTGGTGGTCCGGGATAAACCCGATCACAGTCTCCACCCAGTCGAAGAATACTGGATATAAACGCTGAGCCAGCGCGAAGAACTTCCACGTACCTCATTTACATTCTACGTATGGATGGACTATAGGAAAACAAACCAAAACAAAGGTAATTAGAATGAGACACATTAAGTTTTGTTTATGAGGTTTGTGGGCTACTGCGTATTCGGGATGCAGTCGTGTTTGTTATGAGAACAACATAAGAGAACCCGAACGGTATTGGATAAAAGACGGGAGGGGGCGCTGCCTATCATCGGATGTGTAGCCGTCATAGCCAGAACGCTTTTGGCTCCATCGGTTTCGAGTCCATTTCCGTCATGATAGGGGAGTAAAACTGGATGCTCGTCTCGAGCCTTAACTGACCAGCTGAAGCATGTGTGACGGATCTGGCTCGAAGGAGACTTGGCGCCGTTTTTCACGGTTCGAACCTGCCGTGCCGTATTGCCAACATTGCTCACCACCGTTTTTTTGTCGCGATTTTTGGAATAATTTATTCGATTGTATGCGTTACAAATGTGTTATTAATCTTTAACGTGTATGTATAGATGAAAATAAAACAAACAACCGGTATTAGGGGAAAACGGTCGGGGCGTCACGCGCTTCAATGCTTGACACCTGTTTTCTTGTTTAAACTGTAGCGTTTTACTGTGGTCTTTTGAGGTGGATAAAAGGGTAATTCTTTTCATCTCATCAAAATCCGATAACACCAAGAGTATGCAAATCAATTCGTGGCTAACCGACACGTTGTAAAGTGAGTGAGTTATCTCCCTTGTCGCTCTATTACGGTCAACGACCGAACCAGTGTAACCGAGATCAGTTGATTCAGTGCGCACGGCATGCTGGTTATTGACAGCCGAGTGATGCGACTGCTAAAAATCCTTTCTTTTTAAACTTTGAAAATTTCAAGAAACAACGATTGCAGTGCATCTAAATGTTACGTTTTGTAATTACAGTTGGAAGACTCTTATCCTGCCTACATAAGGACGCTGCTTACCTAAAACGAGCCGCTAGGGGGCGGTAAATCTTTTGTTGCTGACGGTTTTTCAGTATGATGGTGGAGAAAAGCTGGTGAAATAAATACGTGCATTTCGTGACATGGTACGTTAAAGGGCAGCGAAACGTCCACGGTGCGTCGCCATGACCTATCAGCTTTTGACGTTACTAATTATGTTTAAATTAAGACCTCACCTAACGAGGTTTATTTTATATGAAGTAATCTAAAAAAAAAAAGAGAGATGACATGTTCATTTTCTGTACGCCGACGCCTACATGTGACGTAAGCGTGACGAGGCAGCGCAGTGCGATGGCCATCCGTTAGGAAGTGTTAACAGTTCTGCGCAGTGCGGGACCCAGTTCTTACAATATCGGCAGGGAGATCTATGGTACTCATTTCTTAGCTCGGCTGGGGCACCTCAGCTAGGTTTTCGGATAAAGTCCGACGTTTACGAGCATCCCAGCCATTCTTACGTTCATTAAGACTAAGAAACAACAACAAAAACACACCGTTAACTCGAATACGAAAGTAACAGAACATATCGTCACATCTTTAACGTCATTATTTGTAAAGACTAACATATCCTGTTTAAAGGGCGGGTGACCTACCCTTCCATATTATCTGTTTCCAGAAAAGTCAGCCGTCTTGCGACGTCGGGGCGTTTGAAACCTGGCATCTGTCTGTCCAGTGTAAGACGGTGTGAACGTTCTGACTCTGCGCTGTGGTTTTAGAAGTTCTAATCAGTAGAAACCATTCTGTACATTCGTCGAACTGGAACAAAGTTCCACGGAAGTAAAGCATTCTGTTTACACTTTATCGATTACTGTTCTCTTCTCCAAATCTGGGCCAACTCATAACCCAATTCTGTTTTAAATAATAATATTCATTTCTGTCTCACTGCTTCGAGAAAGCAGGACGAGAAGTCTGTGAAAGCTTGGCTATTTCCACCTGTCCTATTCCCGTTGGAACTTCGTACCAGTCAGCCCAGCACCGACAAAGTCTCGAAAACTAGCTAAGTGCGAGGTTATGCCAACACCACATACTGAACGGCCTCCCCTCACGCGGAATACGGTAGCCTTTTCGCGTTGGTGTTTCTGTGACTGAATTAATTATTTCACAGGAGTTGAAGAAACGAGTTTAATGGTATTCTCCGAGTGCTCTTGTTTCCTCCTAATCTAATAAGAAAATGTAAGTCATGACAGAGGATCTCTTTGCAATGGTTCTACCCCATCCTTGACTGAGAGGAATAAAACAATAAGCACAGTTCTCCGGGTTTCAATCGAAAGTTTCTCTTTTTTAAAATTATAACTACACCTGTCTGTCCCTGGAACGTTTTGGCTGTGCACAGTAGCAGCTTGCAAACATAAATCATACACCATGACCACGGTTCAAGGTCCCCCGACCGCATCCAAGGACATCAAAGCTGTTGACACAACATCTTCCTCCCCCCCCCCCGCCAGCTCATCCTGTCAGATGTCCTCAACCTCAAAGTCAGAACAAGGTCCACCAGCAAACATAAATCTTAAACATTTACCGAACTCGGCAAAACAGTCAACACACGTGAACAATAAAAGAAGGGGCAATACCGGCTTTTTATGTTTCTTTAATGCGCTGCCATCAAACGTCATTATTGCCATCATTAATTGCAGAACTGAAAATGCCTGCCGGATGTGTACTGATTAACGCTGATGGCGTGAACCGGTCCAGAAAAGTGCAGTGGGGAACCCTTGTTCTTATCTTTTAGCAAAACAGAGAAATAACCTTCCATCTTCATCACTGCTAACGGCCTCTACAACTCAGCGGAAACTCGGAGTCGACCCTTGCTACACCGTCTCGTCCGAATGGAGGACAATCGTTCTGTCTCTTAATACTGCAGGAGACGACCTGATACCAAACTGACCTCGCTGGGCTGATAGGAAAGAGTACGAATACAAATAGTAGAGCCGTTACAAGAATGGCGCTTCCCTTTCTTAACTCATAAAAGATTATAATTATTTTGTCTTCATTTTATTACATTTAAAATCAACGCAAACATTCAGATAAAATGATATTCTACAATTCATTTCCAGCGAGTTTCTGTAAACAGTTTTCTCTGAAAAAACAATGAACTGAAGTAAAGAAAACATTCACCACACACAATTCAGTGCTTACTTCAGCAGCAAAGCAAAGGAAAGCACATCTCTACATGACATTTACAGAAGATGAACTGGACATATTTACTGTCACATCACCTACTTGTTTTTTGTACAATATTCATGAATATTTAAAAAAAACGCAAAAACAAACTACAACAGAACTTCGGTCTTTAATATAAGACATAAAGAACTTTAAAACGATCTGTACGTTGTACTGAAGCATTCACGATCTTTCAATCGTAATGGTGCCTCAGTTCTCTGTATCAGGACGAGTCAGGGTGGATTTTCGCCAGGAGATGAACAAAAACTTGCGGCTCGAATTAACCTTCTATCATCAAAGATTAATAAGCAGAAACTTTCTGAGAATAAAAAAGTGTAAATCAAAAATAATTTCAAATATATAAAAAGAATTATTCTAGTAGATTTGCGCGAGAGGTCTTCGGTTCTTGTTTCTTGTTTCACCCAATAAATTTAGTTCTAAGACGCAGAACAAAGAAGCCTGAAAATTTCTTATTCTTTCGATCTTTCTATATTTACATGTATATCATTCTATATATTCTCTTCCACTTGTTCTCTCTTTTTCTATATGTTTCATTTCTGTTTAGTTCTATTTCTTTATATAAAGTATCGGAAATAAGTCTGAAAACGCCCCAAAGATACGCTCAAATAAACGGTACTTACAGCTGAGAGACCTATATACTGACGCACAAACAATTTCGTGTTATAGGAAATATTTAGAAAACAAAAAATACCTTCTACTGTGCATTATTATTTAGCATGTGAGCCCTTTGCTTTATAGACAGCTCGACACTTCGCGTTCATACTCCTGCACACGTTATCAATGTGAGGCTGCGGAATGTTGTTACAAATGTCCTGTATAATTTTCCACATCTCATTCAAGGTATCTGACCGTCGCCTAATTGTTTCAGCAGCCATATAACCTCGCTGTTGCCATATACGGTGTTTGTGCAGACGCGAACGCTCCATCAATCTCCTTGCGTTCCAGATATCTTAGCGGAAGATGAATCTACACCCGACGGTGTGTGTCTTCAGGGGATGTCAAGACGGATGAGAACATGCCTGCAACTGTCGGCAGTATATCTTCGATTTTATACAATCTCATACATCCCTGGCTGATATGCAGCCGCGCACCTGTATTGATCTACCCCCGCTAGCCTCGCTGTAGTTGTACACTGACCGTTATACCGCTCCCGGGTCCGACTTCAAACAAACCGCCGTTGGTTATTTCCAAACAGTCCAAGGCAGGATTTATCTGCAAAGATCACCTACTTCCAGGTTTGGTCATCCGACTGTTTCCTTTCTTCTGCTCATTTCAGTCCGGCCATTTGATATCCTATCCTTCCTTACCAAAGGTATTCGGGAAACTGCACGTCAATTCAGATCACTTCGTGCTATTCTGTATTTATCTGTTATTGAAGAAATGTTAACACCTCTACTTGCCGCTGGGTCATTCACAAGATCCCCACTGGCGGCACAAAGCTTACTTCAAAGAAATTATCGAAATATATTTGATAAGAATTAATAGAAACGCACTCTCATCTCTCAAGCATCTTCATCAACTAACGATTTTAATAGATTTTACGCTCTTTCCTTTTAATTCAGTTTAGTGCTGACGCGAAGCCGGTCCATCATGGCAATGGTAATTAACGAAGTAACTTATCGATGAGTGTTCCATTGATTTCAAGAACAAAGCTTTAAATACAAAAATACAACAAGCGAACATATTGAGAACTCAAAAAGTCGGTCAGAATCCCTTCTTTTCTAATCGCCATTACGTACACGTACCGGACGTCCAAAAAATGGCATTAAAACATACCGCAGGTATTCACTTTAGGTACGATAACAGTAGGGCTCGAGTCCTTTGCCTTCAACAGACGACTTCACACTGTTGTGGGTTCTGTGCTATTGGAGACATTCACTTCACGGGCACTATTTGTTTATTGATGAACCCGAGGAAAGGGTTAAAGCAAAAATAAAGGCACTAAAATGTAGTTTTGTTGTAATCCAGTAATTATCCCTCTCGTTGTCCAAGAGGTTGTCACACAATTTCTCCTCGCGCAGATAAGCTTACTTTATTCTCCGTTCTTTGATCTGTTGTAGACTGGATTTATGAAAAAGGAAAAAGGTACCATTGATGGCGAGGCATAGAACCAGTATCCAAAATCGAGTCTGTACTTGCTCTCAGTTGAAAAGCCGTTGGCTAATTATGTATTAATCCGCTTTCACAATATTCCAGCCATCTTTTTTTCCCATTCTGATAGAGACAAACTCCATACTTATCGATATGCATAGCATTGACTTCCTGTCATAATTAGCTAAACAAAGTTCTCGATAAAGAGAACGATGAAATTCAGTCGAAATTGAAGAAAGAAATTATTAATATTGAGTAGAAGATTTGGATAGAAAGTTTTTGCTGCGAATTAAGTCAACCATTCTTCGAGATTTTGGTTCATTGTCACAATTTTGGATAAAGTTGCATTTTTAGAATCGACACCGTAACGTTTCCAAAAAAATACAGGGAGGATAAACTGCATAGATTGGCAGACATTCCCCGACAAAAGTCTAATAGCAACGAGGATAAACTGAAAAAAATTGGCAACCATTCCGTCAAAAGACAACTAGTGGCGAGGATAAATCATATAAATTGGCAGCCATTAAAATAAACGTCTACTGACAGTGATGGTAATCCGTGAAAACTGGCAGC
Organism: Nautilus pompilius; assembly: GCA_018389105.1. NCBI lineage: Eukaryota > Metazoa > Mollusca > Cephalopoda > Nautilida > Nautilidae > Nautilus > Nautilus pompilius. Next base: position 611,055 of record JACATO010000349.1, on the reverse strand, counting down.
CATTCCGTCAAAGGTTTACTACAAACGAGGGTAAACCGTGAAGATTGACAACCATTCCGTCAAAAGAATAGTAGCAAGGATAAGGCGTAATGACAGGCAGCCTTTCCCACAAAAGTCTACTAGCAGCGATGGTAAACCATGAAGATTGGCAGCCATTTCGTCTGAAGTCTACTTGCAAAGAGGCTAAATTATGAAGACGGGCAACCATTTCGTCAAAAGTATACTAACAGCGAGGATAAACCGTGAAGACTGGTAGCCATTTCGTCAAAATTCTACTATCATCAAGGGTAAACCGTGAATAATGACAACCTTTCCGACAGAAGTCTACCAGCAACTAGGATAAGCTGTAAAGTTTTGCAACCATTCTGTCAAACGTCTACTAGCAACGAGGGTAAACCCAGAGGACTGGCAACCATTCCGACAAAATTATTCTAGCAGCGAGGATAATCCATAAAGACTAACAGCCATTCCGTCAAAAGTTTACTAGCAGCGAGGATAATCCATAAAGACTAACAACCATTCCGTCAAAAGTTTACTAGCAGCGAGGATAATCCATAAAGACTAACAGCCATTCCGTCAAAAGTTTACTAGCAGCGAGGATAATCCATAAAGACTAACAGCCATTCCGTCAAAAGTTTACTAGCAGCGAGGGTATTTCGTGAAGACAGGCAGCCATTCCGACCAAAGTATACTAGCAGCGAGGATAAACCGTAAAGATTGGCAGCCATTCCTTCAAAGGTTTATTAGCAGCGAGGGTAAACCGTGAAGAATGACATGCATTCCGTCAAACGTCTAGTAGCAGCGAGGATAAACAATGAAAAATGGCAACCATTCCGTCAAAAGTGTATAGCAGCGAAGATAAACAGTAAATTCTGACCACCATTAGGACAAAAGTCTATTAGCAGCGAGGATTAACAGTAAAAACTGGTAGCCATTCCGTCAAAGTTTTACTAACAACGAGAGAAAACCGGGAAGACTGACTACCATTCCGTCAAAAGAATACTAGTAGCGAGGATAAAGCGTAAAGAGTGATAGCCATTCTGCCAAAAGTATATTAGCAGCGAGAGTAAACCGAAAAGACTGGAAACCATTCAGACAAAATTCCAGTAACAGCAAGGATATACTGTAAAGACTGGCAGCCATTTCGTCAAAAGTATACTAGCAACAAGGATAAACTGCAAAGACTGGTAACAATTCCGTCAAATGTGAAATAGCAGAGAGGATAGACCATAAAGACTGGCAGCCATTCCGTCAAACGTCTACTAGTAGCGAAGATAAACCATAAAGCCTGATAGCCATTCCATCAAAGGTTTACTAGCAGCGAAGGTAAACCGTGAAAACTGGCTGCCATTCCGACAAAAGTCTGCTAGCAACGATGATAAACTATAACGATTTCCAACCATTCCATCAAACGTCTATTAGCAGAGAGGAAAAACTATAAAGAATGGCAATTATTCCTTCAAAAGTCCACCAGCAGCGAGGATAAACAGTTACGAATGACAGCTGTTCCGTCAAAGGTTTACTAGCAACGAGGGTGAAGACTGACAGCCATTCCGACAAATGTCTACTGAAACGAGGATAAAGCGTAAAGACTGGCAACCATTCCAACAAAAGTCTACTAGCAGCGAGGATAAACTGTAAAGAGTGGAAACCAATGCGTCAAAGGTTTATTATCAGCGAAGGTAAACCATGAAGACTGGAAGCCATTCCGACAAAGGACTACTAGCAGCTAGGGTGCATCGTAAAGACTGGTAGCTATTTCGTCAAAATTCTACTATTAGTGAAGATAAACCGTGAATACTGGCAACTTTTCCAAGAAAAGTCTACTAGCAACGAGGAAAAACTGTAAAGATGGCAATCATTCTGTCAAACGTCTACTACCAAAGAGGGTAAAGCGTGAGGACAGGCAACCATTCCGAGAAAATTCTACTAGCAGCGAGGATAAACTGTAAAGACTGGGAAACATGCCGTCAAAAGTGTACTAGGAGCGAGGATAAACCGCAAAGACCAGCAGTCATTCCATCAAAAGTCTCCCAGCAGTGATGGTAAACCGTGAAATCTGGCAGCCATTCCGTCAAACGTATACAAGTAGAGAGGATAAACAATAAAGACTGGTAGCCATTCCGACAAAAGTGTACTAGCAGCGAGGATAAACCGTAAAGTCAGGCCACCATACATTCAAAAGTGTACTAGCAGCGAGGATCTACTGGAAAGACTGGCATCTATTCATTCAAAAGACTATTATCAGCCATGATATACTATAAAGACTGGCAACCATTCCGTCAAAAGTGTACGAGCAGCGAATATAAACAGTAAATGCTTGTAATCATTAGGACAAAAGTCTACTAGCAGTGATGGTAAACCGTGAAGATTGACAACCATTTCGTCTCAAGTCTATTTGCAGCGACGGTAAATTGTGAAGACGGGCAAACATTCCGTCAAAAGTCTACTGGCAGCGAGGATATACTGTAAAGACTGGCAGCCATTCCTTCAAAAGTTTACTAGTAGCGAAGATAAACCATAAAGCCTGACAGCCATTCCATCAAAGGTTTACGAGCAACGAGGGTAAATCGTGAAAATGACAGCCATTCCGAAAAAAGTCTACTGGAATCGATGATAAACCATTCTGTCAAACGTTTATTAGCAGCGAGGATAAACTGTAAAGAATGGCAAACATTCCGTCAAAAGTCAACTATCAACGAGGGTAAGCTATAGAGATTGTCAACCATTCCATAAAACATCTACTAGCAGGAGATAAAACTGCAATGTGTGGCAGCCATTTCGCCAAAATTTCAGTAGCAGCGAAGATAAACCATCAAGAATGACAGCCATTCCCTCAAAGGCTAAATAGCAACGATGGTAAAACGTGAAGACTGACAGCCATTCCGACTAAAGTCTACCAGTAGCAAGGTTAGACCGTAAAGACAGGCAGGGATTCCGATAATAGCCTACCAGCAGCGAGGATTAACCGGGAACACCAGCAGGCAATCCGTCAAAAGTCAACTACCAGCGAGGATAAATTGGAAAGACTGGAAGCCAGTTCGTCAAATGTTTACTAGCAACGAGAATAAACCCAGAAGACTGGCAGCCATTTCGTCAAACGTCTACTACCAACGAAAGTAAATCCAGAAGACTGGCAGCCATTCCGCCAAACGTCTACTACCAACTAAAGTAAATCCAGAAGACTGGCAGCCATTCCGTCAAACGTCTACTAGCAGTGATGGTAAACCGTGAAACTGGCAGCAATTCCCTCAAAAGTATACTAGCAGCGAAGGTAAACCTGAAAGACTGGCAGCCATTCCGTCAAATGTTTACTAACAACGAGGATAAACCGAGAAGACTGACAGCCATTCCTTCAAAGGTTTACTAGCAAGGAGGGTAAACCGTGAAGAGTTGCAGACATTTCGTCTAAAGTCTACTTGCAGGGAGGGTAAATTGTGAAGACGGGCTATTATTCCGTCAAACATCCAATAGCAACGAGGATATACAGTAAAGACTGGCAACAATTCCGTGAATCTTCTACTAGCAGAGAGGAAAAACTGTAAAGACTGGCAATTATACCTTCAAAAGCCAAAGCAGCGAGGATATACAGTAAAGAATGGTAGCCATTCAATCAAAGGTATACTAACAGTGAGGGTCAACTGTGAACACTGGCAGGCATTTCCTCTAACGTCTACTTGCAGCGAGAGTAAATTGTGAAGACTGACAGCCATTCCGTCAAAAGTCTACTAGCAGTGAGGATAAACTGTGAAACTGGCAGCCATTTCTACAAAAGACTACTATCAGCGAGGATAAACAGTAAAGAATGGCAGTCATGACCTCAAAAGTTTTCTAGCAATGAGGGTGTACCGTGTAGACTGGCAACCATTCCGACAAAAGTCTAATAGCAGCGAGGATAAAACGTAAATACTGGCAGCCATTCCTTCATGGTTTACTAGCCGCGAGAGTAAACTGAGAAGACTGGCCGCCTTTCCGTCAAACCTCTACTAGCAGTGAGAATAAACTGTAAAGAATGGCAATTATTCCGTGAAAATTCTAATAGCAGCGAGGATAAACTGTAAAGACTGGCAACAACTCCGACAAAAGTCTACTAGCAGAGAGGATAAACCGTAATGACTGTCAACCGTTCTGTATATGGCAGTCGGCGCCGTCCATTAACTCGGTCGGTCGGAGTCTAATTGGTTGTTTTTCTGATAGTAATGCTATTAGCTCCAGTCTATTACCATTTCTAACGAATTTCCCTCGATAAATTCGAGCCAAAATCGGTCCCGGAGTTTTTTTTCTTTTTTAAATGTTTTTTTTTTTAAATTAATTTATCATTTCGAAGTGATGTTAGCTGGTCGATCTGAAAGAAAGTTAACAACCTTTTGCTGTTGTTCTTGTTGTTATTTTCTTCAAAGGTTAAAACTGTTCTCTTAACTATTGGCCTGATTGAGTACTCGAGGTCATATTAATACATTTATATGCGACAATGAAAGCGTGTAACCAGTAACCACACGTAGTTCACAGGACATCGTGAGAATTAACGAAATTCGATTGCATTATGTCCTAACGAGTAGAATTCTCACGTCGTGGACTGTGATTTTTAAATCTTCTAATTGTCGTCAATAAAACTTTTAAAGGATATATTGGTGATGAATATGTCCTCGACAAAACACTGGCCCACTCCTGGAATTATATTGTAGAATTTACCAATTTACATGTGCAAATATATATATGGGATACATTGCAATTGTAGTTTCTCAAAAATGAACTAAAAAAATGAAACGAATTAAACCAACAGTAACTTTCAAAGAACGACAGGTACGTTTAGATCGCCAAGAATGGTCAGAGCAAATTTCATTTCAACGGATTAAATACATAATTTACCTGCAGTTTTCTGATTTTCCACTTACCTATTTCGTTGATGTCCAGTTTTGTCGCTCAATCATGGTGCACAAACGACATGACAAGTTCATGTGATTCATATGTTTGTAAAACATGCTTAACTCAAAGCTGTCCTGCGAAAATGTTTACGTGTAAACACATCAGAGCAATTACCCTGTGTGCCAGAATCAGACATAAAAAGTCGACGAATCAAGGAATCTGCAAGATTTCAAATTAAATATCTAAATAAACCTACATTTCAGAACTATTCTACAACGACACCACCAAAAGCAACAACAGTAATATTTGTTTTAAAGAAAAATACTTGTACATTGAATAGATATGGCTATTTCTTTGGATTGGCTCGTAACATAAGTGGCTTATGTAACTACAACATTGTGTTTTTTAATTATACTGCATACTTAAGTAGCTTAACTATATTAGAATGTTTCTGTTTGTTTCAAACATTACTTTCTGCCTTTAGTTTGTTTTTTCTGTCTATTCAAATTGATTACGAAAAACTAATTATTATATGTATGTGGCTAACCAATCCAAATGGACAGCAGAGCGATCATGACCGGATCTCTTTGGCATGACGTCTCTTGCATTCTTTGGTTAAAAATGTCTCTTTCTCACAGAGTAATTTGGTAACAGTATCGATACAAAGGGCTGACATTACATAAATTGGAGAATTCAAAATGAAGAACTGTTTTTAAAAAGTGCAGTTGGTATGAAAATTTTTAAGCTGTAAACAAAACAAAATATAGCAAAAAAGTAGAACAAAGAATTTTTAAATACAGAATGATTTCTTTGCAATTTATCCGGTGAATTTCTATAAAATCCATAACAAGGAAACCCAAAGAAGATGGCGAGACGGTGCTTAAGTAAAATATATTAAAAATTAAAAGATAAAAGAGGAAATGTATTGCCGACGTAAAAAAAAAAAAAACAGTAAAATTATATTTAGAAAAAAAACGTCTCTTTTGGCATAGAACAAAAGTTATGTAAAACAGAAACTAAGTCGATACTACAGTCTATTGAGAGAGAGAGAGAGAGAGAGAGAGAGAGAGAGAGAGAGAGAGAGAGTTGATGAAGCGGTACTTTCGGTAACACCAAGCTTTCTAAAGCTGAGAAGCATATGGCTGTGTAAGACGTACGATACGATATTCTAAATACATATTAGGGGCGGACGGTAGTCGGTAGTCGGTGATTAGGTTACTGGACTGATAAGGTCGAGAATCCAAAGTCGAATTTCGATTAAGGCCGATTCGGTTTGGCGTAGTTTCTTCTCAATCTTCTTCGACAGCCTGTCGATCCAGCTTCTCCCATACCTTAATAAAAAGCACCCGCAATCGGACCTCTGCTCTGGAGACCCAGCAATTTGATTGCTCACAAAGGCCAACAGCTCATACCTCCCTCCCTCTTCCAGATCATTGCTGTGAAATGACCTCAGACCTGAAAAATCTGGCCGAAGAACTACATATGTCACTGGTCAAAGAGAGACCAATTTTTAGGTTCGTCTGAAGTGTTGCGAAATATTTTTGGCGACTACTACGACGATGTCTGGACTTGAAAAACCATAAGTTCAGCTTCGAGCGAAAATCACGGAGAGAAGATTTGCTTCGAAACCAAAAAGAAGTGACATTAAACAGTAAAAAGAGATAACGACAAAGGTGGCAAACAAAACTACATGCACTCGTCAGGACGTTAACACAAAACAGTGAAAGAAAAGAAGTAGCGTTTATTTAACTCATAGGGGAGACAAAACATTTTAAAGATGACTATTTTGAGGCGTACGATCGAGGATGATAAACGAAACAAGAGAAGCAGATAACACTCGCTGTTATATAGTGATAATATAAAACCGTTAATTCCGCTTCTTCAACCATTCAGTAGATTCGTGTAATTTCTGATTACATTTTAGTCAGATATTGATATATACTTGCATATATAAATTGTCTAATATAATTCCAATAGTGGGCCAGTGTTTTGTCGAGGACATATTCATCGCCAATATATCCTTTAAAAGTTTTATTGACGACAATTAGAAGATTTAAAAATCACAGTCCACGACGTGAGAATTCTACTCGTTAGGACATGATGCAATCGAATTTCGTTAATTCTCACGATGCCCTGTGAACTACGTGTGGCTACTGGTTACACGCTTTCATTGTCGCATATAAATGTATTAATATGACCTCGAGTACTCAATCAGGCCAATAGTTAAGAGAACAGTTTTAACCTTTGAAGGAAATAATAACAAGAACAACAGCAAAAGGTTGTTAACTTTCTTTCAGATCGACCAGCTAACACCACTTCGAAATCCTAAAAACTCCGGGACCGATCTTGGCTCGAATTTATCGAGGAAAATTCGTTAGAAATGGTATAGACTGGAGCTAGTAGCATTACTATCAGAAAAACAACCAATTAGACTCCGACCGACCGAGTTAATGGACGGCGCCGTTTGCCATATACAGAACGGTGCGGTTTATCCTCTCTGCTAGTAGACATTTTGTAGTAAATGTTACGGTGTCGATTCTAAAATAGCAACTTTATCCAAAATTGTGACAAAGAACCAAAATCTCGTAGAAGGGTTAAATTTATGCGCAGTAAAATCTTTGTATCCGAATCTTCTGCTCAATATTAATAATTTCTTTCTTCAGTTGTTGCTGAATTTCATCGTGAACTCTGTTTAGCTAATTATACCAGGAAGTCATTGTTATGCAGATCGATAAGTATGGAGTTTGTCTCTATCAGAATGGGAAAAAAAGATGGCTGGAATATTGTGAAAGCGGATTAATACATAATTCGCCAACGGCTTTTCAACTGAGAGCAAAGTACAGACTCGATTTTGGACACTGGTTCTATGCCTCGCCATCAATGGTACCTTTTTACTTTTTCATAAATCCAGTCTACAACAGATCAAAGAACGGAGAATAAAGTAAGCTTATCTGCGCGAGGAGAAATTGTGTGACAACCTCTTGGACAACGAGAGGGATAATTACCGGATTGCAACAAAACTACATTTTAGTGCCTTTATTTTTGCTTTAACCCTTTCCTCGGGTTCATCAATAAACAAATAGTGCCCGTGAAGTGAATGTCTCCAATAGCACAGAACCCACAACAGTGTGAAGTCGTCTGTTGAAGGCAAAGGACTCGAGCCCTACTGTTATCGTACCTAAAGTGAATACCTGCGGTATGTTTTAGTGCCATTTTTTGGACGTCCGGTACGTGTACGTAATGGCGATTAGAAAAGAAGGGATTCTGACCGACTTTTTGAGTTCTCAATATGTTCGCTTGTTGTATTTTTGTATTTAAAGCTTTGTTCTTGAAATCAATGGAACACTCATCGATAAGTTACTTCGTTAATTACCATTGCCATGATGGACCGGCTTCGCGTCAGCACTAAACTGAATTAAAAGGAAAGAGCGTAAAATCTATTAAAATCGTTAGTTGATGAAGATGCTTGAGAGATGAGAGTGCGTTTCTATTAATTCTTATCAAATATATTTCGATAATTTCTTTGAAGTAAGCTTTGTGCCGCCAGTGGGGATCTTGTGAATGACCCAGCGGCAAGTAGAGGTGTTAACATTTCTTCAATAACAGATAAATACAGAATAGCACGAAGTGATCTGAATTGACGTGCAGTTTCCCGAATACCTTTGGTAAGGAAGGATAGGATATCAAATGGCCGGACTGAAATGAGCAGAAGAAAGGAAACAGTCGGATGACCAAACCTGGAAGTAGGTGATCTTTGCAGATAAATCCTGCCTTGGACTGTTTGGAAATAACCAACGGCGGTTTGTTTGAAGTCGGACCCGGGAGCGGTATAACAGTCAGTGTACAACTACAGCGAGGCTAGCGGGGGTAGATCAATACAGGTGCGCGGCTGCATATCAGCCAGGGATGTATGAGATTGTATAAAATCGAAGATATACTGCCGACGTTGCAGGCATGTTCTCATCCGTCTTGACATCCCCTGAAGACACACACCGTCGGGTGTAGATTCATCTTCCGCTAAGATATCTGGAACGCAAGGAGATTGATGGAGCGTTCGCGTCTGCACAAACACCGTATATGGCAACAGCGAGGTTATATGGCTGCTGAAACAATTAGGCGACGGTCAGATACCTCGAATGAGTTGTGGAAAATTATACAGGACGTTTGTAACAACATTCCGCAGCCTCACATTGATAACGTGTGCAGGAGTATGAACGCGAAGTGTCGAGCTGTCTATAAAGCAAAGGGCTCACATGCTAAATAATAATGCACAGTAGAAGGTATTTTTTGTTTTCTAAATATTTCCTATAACACGAAATTGTTTGTGCGTCAGTATATAGGTCTCTCAGCTGGAAGTACCGTTTATTTGAGCGTATCTTTGGGGCGTTTTCAAACTTATTTCCGATACTTTATATAAAGAAATAGAACTAAACAGAAATGAAACATATAGAAAAAGAGAGAACAAGTGGAAGAGAATATATAGAATGATATACATGTAAATATAGAAAGATCGAAAGAATAAGAAATTTTCAGGCTTCTTTGTTCTGCGTCTTAGAACTAAATTTATTGGGTGAAACAAGAAACAAGAACCGAAGACCTCTCGCGCAAATCTACTAGAATAATTCTTTTTATATATTTGAAATTATTTTTGATTTGCACTTTTTTATTCTCAGAAAGTTTCTGCTTATTAATCTTTGATGATAGAAGGTTAATTCGAGCCGCAAGTTTTTGTTCATCTCCTGGCGAAAATCCACCCTGACTCGTCCTGATACAGAGAACTGAGGCACCATTACGATTGAAAGATCGTGAATGCTTCAGTACAACGTACAGATCGTTTTAAAGTTCTTTATGTCTTATATTAAAGACCGAAGTTCTGTTGTAGTTTGTTTTTGCGTTTTTTTTAAATATTCATGAATATTGTACAAAAAACAAGTAGGTGATGTGACAGTAAATATGTCCAGTTCATCTTCTGTAAATGTCATGTAGAGATGTGCTTTCCTTTGCTTTGCTGCTGAAGTAAGCACTGAATTGCGTGTGGTGAATGTTTTCTTTACTTCAGTTCATAGTTTTTTCAGAGAAAACTGTTTACAGAAACTCGCTGGAAAATGAATTGTAGAATATCATTTTATCTGAATGTTTGCGTTGATTTTAAATGTAATAAAATGAAGACAAAATAATTATAATCTTTTATGAGTTAAGAAAGGGAAGCGCCATTCTTGTAACGGCTCTACTATTTGTATTCGTACTCTTTCCTATCAGCCCAGCGAGGTCAGTTTGGTATCAGGTCGTCTCCTGCAGTATTAAGAGACAGAACGATTGTCCTCCATTCGGACGAGACGGTGTAGCAAGGGTCGACTCCGAGTTGCCGCTGAGTTGTAGAGGCCGTTAGCAGTGATGAAGATGGAAGGTTATTTCTCTGTTTTGCTAAAAGATAAGAACAAGGGTTCCCCACTGCACTTTTCTGGACCGGTTCACGCCATCAGCGTTAATCAGTACACATCCGGCAGGCATTTTCAGTTCTGCAATTAATGATGGCAATAATGACGTTTGATGGCAGCGCATTAAAGAAACATAAAAAGCCGGTATTGCCCCTTCTTTTATTGTTCACGTGTGTTGACTGTTTTGCCGAGTTCGGTAAATGTTTAAGATTTATGTTTGCTGGTGGACCTTGTTCTGACTTTGAGGTTGAGGACATCTGACAGGATGAGCTGGCGGGTGGGGGGAGAGGAAGATGTTGTGTCAACAGCTTTGATGTCCTTGGATGCGGTCGGGGGACCTTGAACCGTGGTCATGGTGTATGATTTATGTTTGCAAGCTGCTACTGTGCACAGCCAAAACGTTCCAGCGACAGACAGGTGTCGGCAAAGTCGTTTTATCCCACTTGACGTTATAATTTCAAAAGAATGCTCTCTTTGATGACATTGGTAAAGCTTGGAATGTTCTGTGCAGACATTTAGTAAAATCGTCTTCTGAAAGACGATTTAACTTAGACAGTGATGAACAAATAGCCAGAGCTAAGGTAGTTTTTGAAAAGGAATATTAGCGCCTCTGGACGAACCAAGTTTTTACCAGTGATTACGACGTCGACACGTTAGTGAATGCATGACTGGAACTAAATAGTTTATGACCATCAACTACAATAAATTACGGTGTTATCTGTACATTTTGTATAGAACTGACAGTGGACTT